>OU898278.1:40550088-41150088 GCA_918026665.1 Diabrotica balteata
ACTTTGCATGAAACGGCAGAAGTATCAAAAGAAACATGCAAGCCTGTAATTATGAAAAATTACAATAACACAAAATCCTAACTAACAGGAAAACCCGAAGATGGCCGTTGTGTGTATTTTGTCATATAGTTAATATAGTCAGTATTAATTTCTATGTTATTTACACATACACCAAATTAAAACAAGGTAAAAAGCCATCTCTCGTTACCAGTATATGGTTGATTTGAGCCAGTCTCTTGCCGAACCATGGATGAGACAAAGATTCGCAACCACTACTTTGCGTCGAAATAGGGTTCCCCAAACCAACGCGAATTAATTCGTAGCGGATTCATGACGGAAAAATCGCACCGGAATTTATAGCGGAATCGTGAATGACCCCATACCAAAAACGAATATATTCGCGTCATATCAGTCAAGTCCAGTATCTGAAACGTTGAGTGAACAAACAAATAACGATTATTAATTTCAATTGTTAAAAAATGTATTCCTCATCAGATGAAGAAGAAGCACTCGCAATGTTTGCACTAGAAGATGAAAATTTGAGGTAAAGCAATTACTAGCTTTTTCTGAAAATACCGACATTGATAATTTTATGATTACAACTTTATAGGAAAAGAAGAAAATGGGTTCACGATATCAACCTTGAAAGAAGAGAATATGGCGAATTTCATGCATTAATGCCAGAATTAGAAAAAAGATGAGATGAAAAAAGATTCTATATTTATTTTGGAATGCCAATAAATTGTTTTGATGAACTTTTGCATCTTATAGAAAATGATATACGAAAATCAGACACAAATTATCGAGAAGCCATTTCCCCTGAAGAGCGATTAGCCATTACATTGAGGTGAGAACAAGAAAATATTAAACTAATTTAAATATTAAGCAAATGTAATTTAATCAACATATAATAATAAAATTCGTTTCTCATCAAAATATTGAGTCATAGCAGCAGTCCTTGTATTTAGGAAAAAATGGATTTATTTGTTGTACGGGTTAAATGAGTGGAAGTAGTTTGAAGCACAGGATGGATCCTGCAGTGACGCTGATTGGTAGCTAACATAATCTTCCTTGTTGGTAGAAGCAAAGGACAGACTCTGCATTGACGATGATTGGTAGTTAACATAATCTTTCTTGTGGGTAAGGTTAATAAAACCATTTTCTTCATTTATATCGGTAAAATCTGTTTCAACGGAAGAGACGTTTGGATAAGTATCTGCACTTGCAGATCTAGATTGATTTGTAGAACATTCCTCTAATTTTCATTTTTGTTTCTATTTGTCTTTTAGGGCCGGTTCTACAATGCTAGTATATACTGAGAATAAAGTTATACTTGGAATAACTTCATTAATGGTGTTCTACAAACAAAGAATAAACTAGGAATAAGATAATCGGAGTATATCTGTAGAATACCTTTATCCCTCCAAAGTTTAGCAGATATACCCAGTATAAATTTATACTGCATTTCTATTGGTCGGTCAGGGGTTGTCAAATCTGTAATATTTTAACCTCACTTTGTTTGTTTTTATATATAAAATAAAATTTTTGATATTGCACAAATATTTTAGATTATAAATCCAAAGGAAATTTTTATTAGGCAATCCAAAGGAAAAAGAAAGCATTTATTATTTCAATTCTAAAGTTTTAGGATATGTATGTAATGTAATAACGTCAACACATATGACTAATATAGTATAGGTATAATCTTACCAAGGCAATATATTTTTTAATGTTTTGATAACAGAGACTGTAATTCTAGAATCTGTATTATATAAACATTTCTTTAACTAAAATTATATATTTTGTAATCCAATATTTATATTTGTTTAAAATGTGGAGTACCTATATAGATATATTTACATAATTTTGGTTATTATATTATAACACTAATCTCAGTTGATGATAATAAAAAATTTAAGAAGGAAATTTACATCTTTTTTTATCCATTTTATATTAATTTTGTAAAGTATAATAATATAAACGTAGATAAAATACCAGAAAAAGCGAATCAATTTTTCAATTGTAAACAAATTTTACAGTTATGACAACTGCCAAATGTCGCTGTCAATAACAATTTGAACTAATTTTGAAGATATCAGATCTACTATTTCGTTTTACCTTAGTGTTCTGTGGTTATACCCAGAATAACTATTCCGCTGTCGATTTCACAATGTAGAACGCTCGAAAGGTTATACTTGGAATAAACTCAAGTATAAGTTATACTCAGAATAACTATTCTCCAATTTATACCTGGAATGTAGAACCGGCCCTAAGTAGAGAAGTTTTAAACGTACAAGCGTGAGCCAAAAAAAGTTGATCGATTGCATCAAAACTGACTTTTTTGGCCTTCAAAATAGGTGTAACTGCTGAGGATTGAACCTGAATAATATCGGTGTTCGATGTTCCTGAATTGTTTGATTGAGAACTAGACTCTTGTGAACTAGATAATTGTGCTCTCCCAATTTCATTCTCAAAAGACTCTATATTTGTCAATTCTGTATATTCTGGTACTCGGACATCGCTAACGTTAGATGTAGTTTTTGCAAAACTTAGGAATGGTTTGAATGCTTTCATTTGATCTGCCCATATCAATTTTTTCATAGAATTTGCCGCCTGTTCAGTTTTAGTTTCTCTATTTTTTCTTTATCCCACCCCCTAAAAAAATTATTTTTAGATATCTGGCAACCGAAGTTTCATTCTATACAAGTGGCCACAGTTTTAGAGTTGGTTTCTCGACGATAAGTGCCATAGTTATAGAAGTTTGTGAAGCAATATGTAGAAATTTGCAATTAACATATTTACCGAACCAACTACAGAAATATGGAAAAAATCTGAAGAAGGCTTTAGAAATATTTGGCAATTTCCAAATTTTGACGGTATATAAGGCAACTATCGAACACGGTGATTCATTTAATCTTGTCCAAGTACTTTCGATCAATAGATCATCTTCAGGGGCATTTCGTCAGTTGTGGCCTATCCGACATGAGTAGAGTAGATTCTGTCTCCGGCTTCTAAACAACATGTAGCTTCTCCTTTTCAAAAATTTTAAAGTGTTTTCTTTGTCTTTGTGTATTGTATTTTGTATTGTTATGTCCAAATTTACATTTATGACATTCTAGTCATGTAGGATAGTCCACAACTGACGAAATGCCCCTGAAGATGATCTATTGATCGAAAGTACTTGGACAAGATTAAATTAATCACCGTGTTCGATAGTTGCCTTGTATACCGTCAAAGTTTAATTATTCGAACATTCAATCTTATATTGATGAATTTCCAAATTGTATTGGTAGCATCGATGGCAAGCATATTACTATAAAATCTCAATTATAAATTTATTATGATTGATATTGGTGGTTTTGGTAAAAATAGTGATGGTGGAATTTTCGAAGTTTCCACATGGGAAGAAGATTTGAAATAAATTCAATAAATGTTCCTGAGCCAAAAAATCTTTCCTAAGAACAAAAAAATGTGATGATGGATTTATCGAACTTTTAGAGCCATCAGAACCTGAAGTTAGAGCCTTTCTAGATTTTGATAATGACCCAGGGAGAGCCACGAGACTAGCATTCTCGGTCCGAGACAGATTTGCAACTTTTTTTAATTCAGGACTATGAATTAAAATTTTTATGTTTTACTAAATATAATAAAATTCAATATACATACCATTTTCGCCTATTTCTTCTCCTAGTTTACTCCAAACCTTATCCTTTTTTTGAACATTCTTGTAATCTTCATGGGAAAGATCATATAAAATAAAATGGGATATTGTCGAACTAATTCAATTAATTTCTCCATAATAAATAATTACCGCACTACGAATCCGGACAAAAACGCACTCGATGGCGAACTAAAATTTCGGACGAATATTTACGCAGACAAATCGCTCTTACAACAGTAAAATTCGTGCGAGTCTGAACTTTTAGAAACAATTTAGCATAGTTGAAATAATTTGATACGAATCGCATGCGGTGCGATTTTTCGCAACAGTTACGAATAATTCGCATTGGTTTAGGGGAACCTATATTCGTCACGATATAGCTCACATTTTAAAGATACCTGCTGCAGAGGAAGTTCCCATATATCAAGAAAGAAAAAAAAAAATAACTTTTACTGTTCCATCGAAAAAGGGCAAATGACAATAATTACATATTGCCAAGTATTTGCATGCGATATGCGGTAAGCATCGTGGAAAAAATTGCACCAAGTGTTTAAAACATAAACTCATTCCATTTTTTATTAGTTTAAAATATGTTATTTTAGTGATAAAACTCTCCTGTTCAGATTTTAAATATACGTTTTGTAATTACAAGGCATTTTTTATGGCTAAACAAGTCTGATAATCTAGGGTTAAACAATCTACAATTATATACACAAATTTATTATAATTTTATAATAATTTAGGGGAAGGTGGGGGAATGGTGCGCACCTAAGCGAGAATCGTTGTGGTGGTCAACTCTTAAACATAAAAAATAAAATAAAAACGTTATCTGATACCCTAATTATTCTACTTTCAGTATGCACTATAATAGATATTGAATTTCTTAACATAATCATATATAATTAGAAAAAGTAAAAAATTGCATTTGCGCACCGTTCCCCACCCATGGGGTAACTGTGCGCACAGGGTGGGGAACAGTGCGCAGTAGTTTGGAATATACAAGTACCTAATAATACAGTGGTATAAAAACAAATTCACATGCAAGAACAAATATTTATTGTACGAGTGATTATATACCTATAATGTTAAGTAGGTATCTGTTTAACCTTGACAAAAGTCGCAAATGTATTGTTCGGGGGCATCTTTACCGGTACATGCCGCGTGGTTCCATAAGCCACATGCAACACACCGGTACCATAGTTCGCTTTTTCCATGTTCTCCACATATGCCACATAATTCAGTCCGCACGTCAGGTTCTGCATCAAATGGAACATAGTTGGGGTTGATATCGTCTACTTCATCATCGTCACAAATGTCACTATCGTCTATGTCAGATACCTCTGATGATTCAGGCGTTGCTGGTTTCTTATTTCTCCCTCTTTTAATTTCCGGAGACTGACATATGCGTTTTTTTACTTTTTTTGCAACATTCTCTTTTGCCGTTATTTTTCTTGTAGTGGTTCCGTAGAAGGAGTGAGGTGGGATCGAGAAATAAGCATTCTCGATTTCATCTTCCTCGTCACGTTCTTGTGCATCAAGTTCAGGTGTTGGAGCCCTCTTCATTTTCTTATTATCTTTCTTAATATTGTTCTTTCCTAATGTTTTGACACTTTTAATTTCATGTTTTTTTTCACGTCTTTTTCCCTTTTCTTTGCTTGAGCTTGTTCTAATCGTTCTTTTAGGGGTGTGCTAGTCAATATTTCAGAGTGTTGTTTCGAACGAGACACTGTTTTTACTCTTCCTTTTTCTTTTCTCCTTGGAATAGGTGCAAATTGGAAGAATGAATTATTTAATGTAGATGTCGATGGTAGATGGTTGTGTCCAGACTTAGATGTAGATGGTAGATGATCTTGTTCAGCGGTAGATGTACATGGTAGATGACCTTGAATAGGTAGATCCTGCTGCTGTTGTTTTGGCATATGAGCTGTCTGTCTATCTTCACCGTCTGAATTTTCACTAGGTTCGGGTGTTGCCGGATTAGGAATTTTTTGTAGATTTGGCTGAGATGCAAGTGTTAATAAATTAGCGCTACGTTCGGGAGAACCTTCTACTACAAACTGTCTCATTTCGTTGGCCGGAGCGAAATCATCTTCGTTTGAATTTGTTAGGGTCAAATGGCCTTATTCCAGCAGAACGAAATCCCGAAACTGCTTTCTCCATCGATGCGACTTTTACGAACGCTTTATTTAACAGCTCAGCTACGTCATATTCAGTGATCTTTTCATGGCTGTTGTAGTTAAATAAATATCATACTCCCTGTATAGCGCATTTTTTAAAGGACCAAAGAAGGATAGGTCAAGGGGTTGAAGGTGATGGGAAGTATGTGGCGGAAGGGACACCATATGAATATGATTTGACTTACAGAAATCGTATGCCTCTATGGATATATGGCTTGAATGGTTGTCAAGGATAAGGAGAATCGGGTCATTTAAAGTGGGATTTGCCTGTTTTTCGAAGTGCATTAACCAATCAAGAAAAAGTTCAGAATTCATCCATCCATTTTTTGAACATTTATAGTTAGCACCAGTTGGCCCATTTTTCTGCAGCGCAGGAGCCATTCTCTTTCTGGGATATATCAGCATGGGCGCGATATAATTTCCTGTGGCACTCATGCAAAATACGGCTGTAATGGTCCTCCCTCTTTCACCTGAAATAGCAGCTCCTACTTTTTTTACACCCTTACGTCCATAAACCTTCGGGCACTTCTTCTGTACAGTGGTTACACCCGTCTCGTCCATATTATATATCCTGTTTGCTTCAAATTTAAATTTTTGTAAAACTTTCTCGAGATTTGAATAAAAAAGTTTTAACTCGTCCGCATTAAATGCAGCAATTCGATTAAGACTAGTCCCTCAGGCTGTCTCAATGATATTTCAGGATTTCGCTTGAGAAACCCATACAACCAATCTTTGCCTGCTAACTGAGTTTGTTTATTGAAATTATTTGGAATATTTTTCTGTTGAGCATAATTAAACGCTAACTGCCTCAGTTGTCGGGGCGTTACGCCGTAAAACAATTTTGCGAGTGTCAGAATATAGTGGGTTAATTCAGCTTCCACTTCTGCTGTAAAAATCGCCTTTCTACCGAGATGGGGGATTTTTAGTTGATTTAGAGAAAGCTTTTTTCTGAGTGTTGATTCAGGAATACCAAAAGACCTCCCAACTTCTCGTATTTTCTCCCATCGTTTCTAATTGCATTCAGTGCAGTCTCCAGCAATTCATCACTATATTGATGGATTTCAGTCTTTCGAACGTAATTTCGTGGCATCTGAAAATAAAAGACGGATTTTAGTACCCAAAAACGATAACAATATTGCTTCATATTTAATTGATTAGTGGGTAACCGTGCGCATTTTCGCGCACGGTTACCCACTATGGTTTAAAAACGTAATTACATCATCCTACAAAAATTACTTATCTAAATGCAACCAAATGGTGTGCATATATGCAGCAGATGATATTCTTTAAGAATATAATTATTTCAAAACAAGTAGTTAAGATTTACGGACTCACCGTCTTAATTTGTGCAAGTGGAAATAGTAACAAAAACCTCAAATGCACACTTTCGCCTTTCACTAAGTACACAACTCAACTGCAGTGGCAGTTAATGGCTTCAGAGACTCTGTGCATGTTCCGCTTAAGCCTGTTCGGGAGGGGACTCTCAGTATGCCGCGTAATTTGAATTTAATGGTGCGCACCGTTCCCCACCGCGCACGGTTCCCCCACTTTCCCCTAATATAAAGTTTTGATTATGAAAAATATTATAATCTTTATATTATATATTATAAATATTATAATTCGTATAAATATTATACTAAAATCCGTATACACACAGAGAAAGTATGTCTTATCTGGTTGGATCATTTTTTTAGCAATTCCCTCCATTTTTTTTATAAATATTGTATTTTTGGCTGCTGTTTTTGTATTCTCTTTTATATAGTATGCTAATCGTCTTTTTAGTAATAATACCGTGGAGTATTAAACAATTTAAAAGAGTATAAAAAATTATATTATTCACCGGCACAAACGGAGCATTTTTTAAATAAAAACTAATTAATTATCTTTCAACTTTTTATTACTATAATAACATAAACACAAACGAAACAAATGGTTTTAAGTAATTTCTATTAAAAATTTACCTTTTTAATCAAGAACTGTTTTAGTATATAACAATTTAAAAATTAAGAACAAACACACGTAAGTAAATGTAATGTAAATGTAAATGTAACAAATGACGCTCAATTAATGAGAACTTAAATATTGTGCCTGGAGAAACTGATTTTATTAATAAATGTTTCCTCCACCTGCTCTAATTATTGCCTGAATTCTCCATGGCATTCCTAACATCAAATGAGAAACGTCCTGTGTAGGAATAAGTTCCCATTTCATTAAACTTCTTGTAAAAAGGGGCAAAAGCACGACTTCGTATTCTTTCCCCAAGGATGTCACAAACATGTTCAATTGGGTTTGCGTCTGGACTCAATGCTGGCCAATCCACTAATGAGTTATTTTTGCACTGTGAGGCTGTGCATTATCATGCATCAGAACAAAACCTTGAGCACAATAAAATCTTAAACAATTTGATAAATGTACCTTGCATCTGTTATGGAGGCTCTCAGAATGAATGATCAATTCTGTAGGCGCCTCTAGAGAAATTCCAGCTCACACCATAATTGAGCCACCTAAATGGCCTATCCTAGGACTAAAGGTTCATTTTGCAAAACCCTCATGTGGAGACCACAAAGTAAAGCTTAACTCATCAGTTAATAAACCGGGGCACAAGGATCTCATAGATTTTGTAAGGGGATGAAGCGATCAGCACGGGTTCTTCGTTGGGGACCGGTTCCAGGTCCTCAAAGAACTTCAAACTATGTTTGACAGTTAATTCGACTTAAAAGTTTACTCACATAAACAAGAACAAAAGACTATTAATAGAATACCAACAGCTACCTTTGCACTTTTAAAATGATGAGAATAGAGTATTCTTTATTTCTGATTTTTCATATATTTTTTTTCGGATAAGCACAAGTTTTATTAGAAATTACTTAAAACAGTTTGTTTTGTGTGTGTTTACGTTATTATAATAATGAAAGTTTAAAGAGAATTACAATTTTAAGTTTTTATTTTAAAAATGCAAATGCTCCATTTTCGTGCCGGTAAGTCTATGTAAAAGAAAGATGATAAGAAGTCATTTAAAAATAAATGTAGTAGTCATTAAAGTTTTAATCGCAACAAACAAAATCGCCAAAGTTTGCAAAATTTCGTTGGCCACATGCAAAAAACAGCAAAATTGGTCAATATTTAACGGAGATAATATAATAAATTGTTCAAAGCGCTAGGCTATTTGAAATTCCGCATTTTTTTCTCACCGAACCAACAGGAGAAATTATCCACCACTATATAGCCAATTCGGCTACTCGAAAAAACAGTCAACTTTACTTATTTTTTTGTCTGTAAATAGCGGTTTTTTTAAATAAAAGTTATATCCTCATAAAATACCGTTAGCTATTGAATGGCACCGATTTTATTTCAAAATTGTTATAAACAAAGCAGTTGTGGTTTTTTTGGTTCTATTGGTCGTTGGGACCTTTTTCTTAAATCTTTGTCTTGACTTCAGCTATAATAATCAGTAAGTTAAACATGAGTATAATATAGGAAGCGCTGTAGCTTAATTAATTTATAACAAAAAAATTCCTGTTTCAAACCAAAAAAATAAAAGCTGAAAACTTTTATTTCTACATAACAATAATAATTGACTAGGAAGAAAATTCATTTAAAATTAGATCTTTATCTTTTTTACAATTAAACATACCTCGAAAACGAAATAACCAATAGGATCTTCTTCTTCTTCTTCTTCGGTGCCTTATCCACTCCGGATATTGACGATCATCTAGGCTAACATGGTTTTGTTGACTGCTCTGCGAAACAACTCCGAGGAGGTCATCCCAAACCATTGTCGGAGGTTTCTCAACCGCAAGATACGACAGCATCCCGGTCCTCTCCTGCAAAATACTTTGACCTGCATAGCACGTTGAAATATTCCATATTTTTCTTCGTTCCGCATCACGTGGTCGAGGTACTCAAGCTTACATTGTTTCACTAAATCAAGCACTTCTTTTTCTTTTATCATGCGCTGTAGGACCTCAATGTTGGTGAAATGGTTCACATACGATATTTTTAGTATCCTCCTATAGATCCACATATCTAATGCTTTTCTGTGGCTTACATCAGTATATATACTTCAAGTCCATACAGTAACACTGGAAGAATGTAGCACCTCATTATCCGCATCTTGGTTCCCAAACTAAGAACACTGCAGCATAGAAATGAACCCAACTTGATAAATGTAGACCGTGCCATTTCAATTCTAAATCTAATATCTTGAGCGTAGTCAAATTCTGAGGTGAGGGTATTTCCGAAATATATAAATTTGTCGACTCTCTGGATCACTTCGCTACCTGCCATTAGTGCTCTGGGATCTAAATTTGCATGGCTGACAACTATGAATTTAGTTTTCTTAATATTAAGGTCTAGTTTGTATGTTACGCTCACAGTTCTCACTCGGTCTAGTAAGGCTTGTAGACCATTTGGGCTGGTTCATTTGGCTTGGATCATTTAGGCTTTAAAACACAGTGTCATCTACGTAGCGGATATTCTTGATGTATTTACCGTTTACTCGGATTCCCATCTCTAAGTTTGTGAAGGCTTCAGTAAAAACTTTATCTAAGTACATATTGAAAAAAGTCGGCGAGAGCACACAGCCCTGCCCTACTCCTTGCATGATCTTCACTTGGTCGGTCAGCTGGTCTTCAATCTTGACTTAATCACGCTGGTTTTAGTATAAATTCATGATGATTCGAATGTCCTTCTCATCCAATCGTACTCTTTGTCGGGTGGCGAACATCTTCTGGTGCTGATAATGGTCAAATGCCTTGGCGTAGTCGATAAAACAAATATAGACATTACAACTGTATCACTGAAATAGGACTTTGTAAGGTGAAAAGTGTTTTACGTGTACCCATAGAATTACGGAATCCAAATTGAATTTCACCAACAATTTTTTCGCATTTCTTGTAAATTCTGGCATGTATAATATTAAGAAAAATCTTAGGTGCATGACCCATAAGGTTAATAGTTCGGAACTCTTCGCACGTTTTCGCAGATCTTTTTTTTTTTTGTAGTGTTACAAGCTTTAACAATAGCCATTCCTCTGGGACATTACCTAAATCGTATGTGGTGTTAAACAGTTCAATTAACTCCTTTGTGCAAACTTCACTCATCACCTTAATAAGTTCAACGGGTATTTTGTCCGGACCTGTGGCCTCATCATTCTTATACTGGTCTTGATAAAATTCCAACTAAAATATACAAGCTTGTAAATGATAGCAATGTTTTAGATGTTATAACTTCGTTTTTCAATACCATTTATACCAGCGGACAACTACCTAATGGTTGGTCTAATTCACTGTTTATAGCTCTACCTAAGAAGACAACAGCAAAAACCTGTGCTGATTATATAACCATCAGTTTGTTTTAAACCACTTATTAAAAATTTTTCTGAAGGTAGTACATGGTCGTATCTAAAATAAATGCGAGGAATACCTGGATGAGACTCAGTTTGGTTTCCGTAACGGGTTTGGAACGTGAGCAGAACTATTTGAAATGAACGTACTTGCTCAAAGTTGACGAGATATATCTGTAGGCACATACTGTTGTTTTATTAAGTTTTCAAAAGGCATTCGATTGTATTAAGCACTCTATATTGATCGAAACTCTAAAAGACATTGGCTTGGACGGCAGAGATGTTCGAATAATTGAAAGTTTATATTAGAATCAGACAACATTAGTTTTAGTAGATGGTGTAAAATCACAGGCTTTCAATATTAAAAGAGGAGTACGGCGGAGATGCCTCTTGTCACCCCTACTTTTTAACGTTTACTCCAAAAGAATTTTCTGAAAAGTACTTTCTGAAAAACAAGAAAGAATACTTGTGAACGGTGAAGTCATCAATAATTTGCGATTTGTGGATGATACAGTACTCCTACTTTCTAGTCAAGAAGATCTGCTACTACTACTGCTACTACTTGATAGTATTGTTAAGAGTTGTGGGGAGGCAGGTCTGGATCTGAACATACGGAAAACCAAAATACTCGTAATAAGTAATCAACAGCATATAAAACCATCTATATATATATATATATATATATATATATATATATTATATATATATATATATATATATATATATATATATATAATAATACCAAACTTGAGCATGTTGATAAAATCGTTTACCTTGGACAGCAATTAAATTGTAACGCAGAAAGTCACGGCGAAATTAGATCTAGGATAAAGGAGGCTAAAGCTGCTTTTAGAAGTAATTCCAAGGTGTTATGCAACATAGACCTAAAATTGGCATTGAAGATCCGTCTACTTCGCTGCTACGTATTCTCGGTCTAACTTTATGGTGTCTAGTCCTGGACTATGAATAAAATCGATCTAAATCGCCTTAAGGCTTTCGAAGTGTGGTGTTATACAAGAATTTTAAAAGTTTCCTGGATGGAGAAGATAAAACTCACCAATACTAGAACGTCTCAGCAATACTACTGAGATAATAAAAAGTATCAAGCAGAGAAAGCTGAAGTATTTCGGACATGTAATGAGAGCCCCAAATATAGGTTGCTATATCATACAAGAAAAAAAATAGCAGTCACACGTAGTCCAGGACGAAGAAGAACTTGCGAGATTGGTATAGTGTTGATACAAGCATGCTATTAAGGGTGGCAGTGGATAAAATTAAGATGCCATGATGGTAACCAACGTTTTGAAAGAAAATGGTACATGACGAAGGTGAAAGCTGCTTTCACCTCGCTTTCTAGTATTGACGGTCCTGTCACGCAATTTATTTCGAAAACGTTACCTCGGTAGTCCCAGAAAAGTTCTTTGATATACATTTTCCAGATCACCAACTTCTCCTTAACTAACGTCGCCAGGTTCCCGTCTTTGTTGATGAGGAGGTGTGTATGTGTCTCGGATTTTACAAAGTCTAATTTAATTCATAATTAAAATTGCTGAAATATAACGATTTTTGTATAACAAAATATTTTTACAAAAGGTATTTCCAAAACGTCGGTCAGATAGCTCAGCGGGCTGTGCGGCTGCCTCTCATTCGCTTCACTGTCGAATGGTTCAGTGGATGTGGGATAGAGCCCGAGCTCGGTGTACTGAAAACAAAAAGTCTAACGCAGCAGTTTAAAATTCTAGATGAATCTGCGGCTTAGACTAGGATATGCTGGGATCTGATCGGCCTATGGTGGAGCAGTACGGCAAGAGATAAGGGCTTGCGGCTTGGTGATACTCCTCCATAGATCCCTACCAGACGAGGAGTAACGCCTAAAAAACCGGATATATATATTATATATATATATATATATATATATATATATATATATATATATAATATATATATATATATAATATATATTTCCAAAACTAGAACTGGAGAAAAAAATATCATTTTTTGACTTCAGTTATTAATTTTGCATAAAATATTGGGCCTAATTTAATGTGGTATAGCTCAAATTAAACCTTTTTTATATATATTTTTATAATATTGTACGTATTTTATTCTAAAATGTTCATTAAATACAACAAAAAATAAAAATAATCAAAAAATAAAAAACCGTTACCTATATATTTAATCAAAAAACCCGTTTTTGATTAAATATATAGGTATAACGCTTTATAACGCTTTGCTAATTCACTAATCAATGCCCAAATTCATTTATTTTTGACACTACATCTTGGGCTGAAATAAAAGTCATGAAATAAATAATCCACGTACTTCACTGGATTTAAATCCTAAAAAACTTACTCTAAACTCGTTTAGTAAAAGATTTATCGAAATCAAGGCGCAGAAAAAACTGCATCAACTGAAAACAAATCCTTCTTTAGATGCTTGTATCCGGTCAGAAAACGAACCATACTTAATACTAGACAAATATCCAAGGAACTTAGGATTTCGCAAAGATCCGTAAATATCCCTAAATAATAAATTCCATTTGTACAAAATTAAAACAGTTCAGGAGTTTTCAGAAGATAATTTCAATAAACGTAAAGTGTTTGCAGGCATAATGATGGGAAAACGTTTCAATTAATAATGTTATGTTTTGCGATGGGGACACTTTTATAATTAATAAAACCCTAAAACGGCGTAACTGTAGACATTGATTACGTAACAATCCTCATTGATGCGTAAATACCACACAGAGTATCAAGAAAAACCTAATATATAAGCTGCAATAATAGGCAAAAAAAGGTAATGGAAGATTTTAACGCTCAGATAGGCAAAGAAGACTACATTAACCAAGTTGCAGGTAAATATACATTACATGAAAAAACAAATGATAATGGTCAAAGATTATGCAACTTAGCAAGTAGCACCAATATGATTGTCAGTAGTACAAAATTTGCACACCCTGTATACCACAAAGTAACATGGGTCTCACCAGACCAAAAAACATGGTCCCAAATAGACCAATATACTCATCACAAAGAGAAAGCAAACATCGATAACAGACGTGAGAACATACAGAGGTGCACATGCAGACACAGACCATTTCATGGTTACCGCAACGATAAGACAAAAAGTCAAAAGAACGCTAAAAAACAAGACAACAAAGGACAAATGGTACATAGAAAAATTAAATGGTGACAATGGTGATTAAAAAGACAAAGGTGGATCAGAACAAATAGACAAGAATATAAAGAAGAATACAACAAATTAAGGACAGAATGTTAGAAACAAATTATGTTTAATCTTTATATCTTATCATTTAACCACGAACCTGGTTAAATGATAAGATAAATGAAATAGAAAAAGAAAACACAAATAGAAACACAAAAGCATTTTATAAGAAAATTAGCGAACAGAACAAAACCTTCAAAGGAAAGATAAAAGGCATAAAGGACAGAAATGGAAAAGTATCAGAAAATGACAAAGAGTTTAAAGAAATCTGGACTGATTATTTTAAAGAATTATTAACAGTACAAGAGGATGAAGACTTAAGTGAAAATGTGGAAGAAGAGACCACGATGATAGAAACCGAGCTAGAAAAACCAACGAGAGATGAAGTTGAGGAAATTATAAACAGTAGTCGCAACGGTAAAGCACCAGGTATAGACGGTATAAACATGGAACTAATAAAATATGGTGGACATGAACTCAGAGAAAAAATATACCAATTAATAAAAGTCATATGGGACGAAGAAAAGATGCCAGAAGAATGGCACAAAGGACAAATTATCACAATCCATAAAAAAGGAGACCAACAAATGTGTAATAATTATAGAGGACTGACATTATTAAACACAGCGTATAAAATCATGTCAACCTTAATACAACGAAGACTGGCCAAAGCGACAACAAATATCATGGGACAGTATCAATCCGGATTTATTAGGGGAAAGTCAACAACAGATGCCATACATACGGTAAAGCAAATTATGGAGAAAGCTTATGGATATAAAATAAAAATTAAACTGCTTTTATAGACTGCCAACAAGCATTTGATTCAATAAACAGAGCGAAATTACTTACAGCTATGAGAGAAATGAGAATACACAACAAATTAAGACGATTAATAAAAATGACAATGAGCAAAACTGTAGTAACTGTAAAAACACAAGAAGGGGACACAGAAGAATTTGTTATAAATAAAGGTGTACGTCAAGGAGATTCATTATCTGCAACTCTGTTTAATCTTGCCCTGAAATATATAGTCAGAAAAATTAACAAAGGTACACTTAGAACGAGAGAGGGACAAATAATAGCATATGCCGACGATATTGTGATAATAACAAAGAACAGAAAAAAAATGGAAAGTTTGTTAAAAGAATTGGTAGCAGAAGGGAAAGTAATGGGATTAGTAATAAATCAAGAAAAAACAAAAATAATGAGATTTGACAAAAAATATGAAAACAAAAAGGTTAGACTGGGAGAATATATATTTGAAGAAGTAGAAAAGTTTAAGTATTTGGGAATATTATTAGCAAACAATAGAGAAAGGGAAACAGAAATTAAAGAAAGGATAATTACAGCAAATAAGACATACTATGTAAATAAAAAGCTTCTAAAAAATAAATTACTGAGCAAAAAATCGAAAATGAAAATATATAAAACAATAATTCGACCGACTATGATGTATGCTGCCGAAACCCTCAGCATGACAAAAAAACAAGAGGAAGACCTTAGAATACTAGAAAGGAAAATACTAAGAGCAATATTAGGACCAATAAAAATTAATAAAACCAATATAGACAAAGAACGAATCATGAACTACTAAACGAAATTAAAGAGGATATAGTTTGTAAAATAAAACAGCAAAGGGCAAAATGGCTAGGACATATATGGAGATCAGGACCATCTACGACAATATTCTCAATATTGGAATGGACACCAGCTGGTAAACGAAGACGTGGAAGACCAAGATCTACATGGCTACAAGAAGTAACAAACGATCTCAACAGGGCAGGCGTACGACAATGGAGAGAAAAAACCAGAGATATGAAACAGTGAAGAAAAATAACAAGAAAAATTAAATAAAGAAAATAAGGACTGATCTACCTCGTAAAATAGATCTAGAGAGCTTAAGCGGCGTAACCCCGTACGGGGTGTTTAGCCACAATATATAATATATAATAGGCAACAAAATAATTAGTCTAACAATAAAACACTAAAAACTTTTGTTTTCAACACTTCCACAAAATGTATTTTAAATTATTAGCACTACAGCTGTTTTGGCCAGAGTGCCTTGTAATAAACGTCACATCTTTGTTAATTTATATTTAAATAATTATTTTTATTTACTATTTTTTATTCAAAAAGTAGTTGGCGCCCTCTGTCTTTCTTTTCTCCCTTTTTCTGTCCCGTAGAATAAATATTCGCCCACTTTCTTTCTGTCCGGTAGACTAAATATTCTGTTCTATGTTTACAGAAAAGCTAATTTCATCATAGGCCTACATCCTATGAAATATGTGCTAACTTCATTTGGGAAGCCTAGAAGCCAAGGGGTATAAGTGATTCAATATTGATAATGAGAAAAAGAAGGTTTAAGTTTAACTCCCTTATAAAATTATAAGTAATTGTTTTATACACATAAAACACTGTTTAAAATAACTTAAAAGTGTTACATAAGCTGTATAATAAGTATTAGATCTTGTCTTTTTGCCCTTATTTTACAATCCTTGATCTGTCTATCTATTTAAGGATTTTTACAGCCGTCGCCGCCTTCCTTCTTTCAGCTAACGTCTCCAGTCCTTTCTGTTCTGCCATTCTCCATCTCTAAGGTCTCGTCTTTCCATGGCCTTGTCCACTTTATCTCTCAATGATCGAGGTCTGCCTCTTATCCTCCTTCCTATTGGAATCATCAATCCTTGATAAAGGTGATAATAGTGATCACTTGTACCCCTTGGCATCCAAAATAAGAACCAGATATTGACTGAATCCTTTGGGTTTGTTTTGTATATGAAAATTTGGATTGAGTAAAAATACAACTGTGGTGAAAATAATATAATTTAAGACAAAATCATTAACAGAAGGAGTTTTAAAATTGTTGAAATCAGTTTAATACTATTTACTATTCCTGAAGTATAACTAATCAGTTTCTGACTCGCTATTAAAAATGTTTCCTGGCTCTTCGGCATCCGGAGGAAAAATAGAATTCTAGTTAACTTCGACAGAAACAATATTAGGCCCATAAGGGTATTGTAATTGGTTAAAGAAGTCGTGGTAGATAGGGGAACGTATGGCAAAAGTAACTGTAAGTTGTCAAATTTAAGTTTCTTGATTATTGGCTTGTCTCCTGTTGCTGCTAATAGCGGGAGTTCGTTGAGAGGTCGACCAGCTCTTAAGGACTTCACGTTTAGCTGGTAAAAGGTAGGAAGAATGACGCTTTCTGTGTAAAACAGTGTGTATGGATATACTTTCTCAAAATGCATACGCTGCATTTTACTGATACCTGAAAGTGTAGATTTTTTTCATTGTTAGTTTCATGCTCAAATACTTCACATTTGAAGATCTAATCCTAGAGTAATGGCTATTGTACTTAGGAATCGACTTTAAGTGCTCTTTGATTAAGTCAATGGTTCGTCTATTGTTTTATTCGATGGAGTTTTAAGACCTCTTTGGTTCTTGTGAGAAACCGAGCTTTTTCTGGTCATTTTTTTCATTATTCTTCTTCTTAACGTGCCCTATTTTTTTGATGAGAGAGAGAACCAGCCCCCAATACCTACGGAAACAGGACCACCTATACTAGTGGCAGAAATAAGAGCAACCATAATATCACTAAAAGAAGGTAGAGCTCCAGAACCAGACGAAGTACAATCTGAATTTCTTAAACTTCTTGATGATGAATCTGTAAGAGTACTATGTAAAATCTTCAATAATATCTATGACACAGGCAATATCCCAAAAGATTGGCTAGTTTCAAAATTTATTACCTTACCAAAGAAACAGGGAGCAAAAAAGTGCGGAGAATATAGGCTAATAAGTCTAATGAGCCATACATTAAAACTTTTTCTTAAAATTATACATCGTAGAATATACAAGCTATGCGAAGAGAGAATGCAAGACACACAGTTTGGATTCATGAAAAGCGTAGGTACAAGAGATTCACTGTTTAGTCTACAAGTATTATTTCAAAGATGCAGAGATATGACTTGCGATATTTACACCTGCTTTGTGGACTACCAAAAAGCATTTGATACAGTTCAACACCAAAAAATGATGGATATTCTAACAAAAGCCCAAATGGATGATAAAGATCGGCGTATAATACAAAATTTATACTGGAACCAATCAGCCACAATAAGAACGAATTTTGGAGGTGAACCAACGGAAATGATCCAGATTCTACGAGGCGTTAGACAAGGTTGTATACTTTCACCTATATTATTTAATCTATATTCAGAGGAAATATTTAGTGAAGCCTTGGAAAAATGCGAACATGGAATACTTCTAAATGGAGAACGGCCTAAACAACATCCGTTATGCAGACGACACCGTTATTTTTGCAGACAGTTTGAACAGTTTACAGCAACTAATAAACAAAGTAAATGAAGTAAGTGAAAGATTTGGACTTCAAGTAAATATAACAAAAACTAAATTTATGATCATCAGCAAAAATAAAGTTAGAGACGCTCAAACTACTTATCAATAATACACCAGTGGACCGAGTAAAACAGTATAACTATCTTGGAACAACAGTAAATGAACAATGGGATCACTCACAGGAAATAAAATGTAGAATAGAGAAGGCTAGGAGTACATTCAATAACATGGCCAAACTCTTTAAAAGCCACAATCTTAATCTGGAGATAAAAGTAAGGCTCCTACGATGTTATATCTTCTCAATATTGTATTACGGAGTTGAATCCTAGACACTAACTGAAGCAATGGAAAAAAAACTTGAAGCCTTCGAGATGTGGCTATACAGGCGAATTCTAAGGATATCATGGACAGACAAGATAACCAACGAGACCGTATTACGAAAAGTGGGCAAAGAAAGAGAGGTGATGTATACCATTAAAAGGAGAAAGTTGGAATATCTCGGACATATAATGAGAAACAGCACTAAATACAGATTACTGAAGGTAATCCAACAGGGTAAAGTATTCGGAAAGCGAGGAATTGGGAGAAGGAGAATATTATGGTTGAAGAACCTGAGGACATGGTTCTCCACAACAACAACGAATGTATTTAAAGCATCAGTCAATAAAATAATTATAGCCAGAATGATTACCAATATTCGGAACGAATAGGCACTGAAAGAAGAAGAACGTGCCCTATCAAGTCCCCTTGACGATTAACATGGCGAAACTGTCTCTGTCTCGAGCTATTCTAAATAGTTGCTCAGCTTTCTTTATTCCTTTCTTTATTTCCTTTATCCTTTTTTTCATTATAGCATTGGTAATTCGTTTATTACTGACATCAAGGGTTTCATAAAAAAGCCCTACATACCCTATACCCTTCTAATGTATAAGTACAGCTTGTTATTTTTACATAGCTCGCATTAGGTTTTTTCTTGTAGGATCTTGAAGGCTAATGCAAGAACATAAAAAAGAAGTTTGGTCCATCTTCCAATACCCCAATAACTGTCAAAAATAGATTGGCATTTTTCATTAGAGATATTTGTATTACAACCGTATCTACAATTATGGTTCAACTCTTCCATACGCTTTGCTCGATGCACTGCTCCTTTTCGGTCAGTACAAAGGTGCCCTTCCTGATAAAAGATTAAATGGTATTTTGGAAGAAAAATATAAAGAGGACATATTTAAAAAAAATGAAAATGTAACGTTTAAAACTTTAAAATCTAGTGCCTTATACACGTTTAAAATAAAACTAACATTTTCGCTGAGTTCACTTTTAACCTATTTGTAAATGAAAATTTGTTATGCTCTCGTAACCCCTTTATAAAGTCTTGTTCATATTTTTAAAATCTTGACTTAAACATCGTCCCTTAACATAAAAAAAGTTTAAAGTAAAAACGTTTTCCATTTAAATATCCTCGTTACTCCGTGCCCGTCGTCTAATTGCCAGCACTTTCCCAACTGCTTTTGCACTAAAAAAAAAACTGTTGGTGTTAATTGCTAGACACTGTTAAACCCTTATTTACTAATTAAGGACAACGACAAAGCGCTTAGACAGTTGAATATAAGAGGACATCTCCCTGGCTGGCATTCCTGCAGGGGGCGGCTCAAATTACCACAAGTGCATATTAAATTAGGAAGGATGGCTTGTTTTGCTCGAGCTGCAGCGGTTTATTTTTTGAAAATAAAGTTATTAAAGCAAAAAGGCGTAATGGAAATAACCTGGAGCAATTTGCAACGATAAAATAACACACATAAGAAAATAGTGCATATAAAAAATATAAAAGCACCTTGTTTACTGTTGTAAGTTGTTACAATTATTATAATTTACGTTGCTTTTAATGAATTGGTCAAATGTAAAGTACAATTAATAAATAAATTTAAAAAAAAATTAACTCTATTTTTTTTTTCTAAAATAACGTCTGCAAAGTCTTAAGAAATAATTGAAATTAATTTATAATACAATGATCATAGTTGTCGAGGCATTAACCCAGCGATACTCAACCTTTTTTTTTCCTGGGCCACATAGTAGCTATTGCCATAGCTTGCGGGCCGCAATCTAGGTGAAGTAGTATAAATACATACATATATATACATATTTATATATATATATATATATATATATATATATTATATATATATATATATATATATAAATTTTCGTTTCGGTTCATTATTTTCAAAATACTGATTTCAAAAATGTATAATACTTTCGCAAAATTTCGATCAAATGCTTTTTAAATGCATTAATTTTTTTAATTATTGGAAAACTAATAAGAATTTTGAAAAAATTTAAACGCAGAATATAATAAGTTACAGGGTTGCAGGGCCGTGCCGTGCTATGATACGGCGAGGCAGTCGCATCATGCGGCATCACAAGGGGGGCGGCCTAATCAGTAAAATAAAAAAAAATGTCAGGCTGTGTAAAATTGTTGTCAGAAACTATAGACAAAACGAAAAGTTACAGATAATATGGCTAATGGCCAAATGAAAATTTAATGCAATTGCAGAAAAGTTTATATATGTATTGCATTTCCAGCTGAATATGAAATTCAAGCCAGGATAAAAAAGCGAGCCAGGATAAAAAAGCGACCCAGGATAAAAAAGCGAGCAAGGATAAAAATGCATTGCTTTTTTCGAATTCTGAGAAAACTAATAAGTATTTTTGAAAAATTTAAACGCAGAGTGAAAGATTACATTATTACCGAGGGCAGAAAGTCCCTGAAAATTTTTATGTCTATTTTAATAAGTTACAGGGGTGAAAGGACAGAAAATTTATTGTGATTTTTAATTTCAAATATTTCATTCAAAAGAAACTTTTTATTTATTTTAAGGGAATTTAGGCTCTGGGTAATAATGAAATATTTCATTCTGCATTTAAAGTTTTTAAAAATATTAATTAGTTTTCTCAGGATTTGATAAAAAATGCATAAAAATGAAAGTTAAATTTCAATCATATATAAGAGGCGGCATTTCAAAGACTTGCATCATATTAAAAGATGTACCCCACGGCTTTGCAGGGGTAAAAACAAAGAGAAAATTTAGTATGATTTTTCATTTCAAATACATACAATAATGTGGTCTTTCATACGGCGCGGCGTTTAAATTCTTCAAAAATACTCATTAGTTTTCTCGTGATTCGAAAAAAAAAAAATGTATTTCAAAAGCGTTTAACTGAGGTATCACATGATGTCTGTACTTTCCTATTTAAAAAAATCATAGTTACGACTGTAACCTGAAGAGGGATCGCGTAAAGTTCGAAACATTTATGTTATAATAATATATGATGCGTGTGTGTGTGTGTGGATTCTACAAAAAAAACGGACTCGTTAAATTAAAGCATTTATTTAAGATAAAAATTAATGTGATGGTTGGCACTGACGCAAACTATCAACAATTTTAGATAAATCTGGTACGTAATTACTACAAGCTACTCTCAAAACATTGTCATAATGAATTACAAAAATATCTAATATAATCGTATTTTTTAAAATGTAAGATTTTATAAATACATATGTAGATAAAGTCAAAAATTCTTAGTTAGCCTTCGGGCCGCAGGTTGAGTATCACTGCATTAACCCAATAAAAAAAATTATAATAGATAAAAGTGATGTTACAATTTAATCCAGGAATTTATACAATGTTGCCTAGAATATAAAGGGAAACCTCAGGAGCAATTCTCGAGTTCATTCAATAAAAAATTTTTGGTTATTGTTTATTTATGAGCCTTTATAGGTGCAAAATACGTATTTTTTGAGTTTATTTTCTTTTTTTGCCTAGGGTACGTGTTGTAATGGGCAATTTCTGCATAGATTATGAAAGTACTCCAAAATCTAAAAGATCTTTTATTTGAGCCTTTATACGTTCAATTTAATTGATTTGTTATTGCAAAAATGACGAATGAAGGTCAAAATTAAAAAACGTTATATATATTGCAATATTGATCTTTTATTTATTTCAAATGTATGACATTTAAGCCTATAAAATTACAAATCGAATGAGCCATAGTAGGCCTAGATCACTTAATTTGTTTCTGAGATACGTTAATTAGTTTATCCCACGACCTTCAATTTTGAATGCTTATAGGATTTTCAAAAAAGATGTTAGAGGGCTAATTTTTGTTTCATTCTCTTTCTAAAGCCGTAAATTTTCATAATCCACCAGAAAATAATAAAAAAACTTTTTTAACCCGTTCAAAACAATTATTTATGAAGTTATAATATTGCAGTTATAAACATTTAGAGCTGCAGCGCCCCCTATGTACCCTAAAAATTTCTAATTTGCCGATTACTGTAGCTGGCTTCGAATCGAAGATTTAAAGTAAATATTTTTCTACGACCAATAGGAGCCGAGTTAGCATTTTTTTTAATCACAGTGGCTTTATTAATATCAATTAAGAAACGAATCTGGCGTCATTCACTACTTAAAAGCCTAAATTTTTAAGTATTTGTATTCTCTTTAACCCTAGAATACGGGACCGTTTTTGCCAAACGTAAATATGGGACTATCGTAAATTTTACTACTCTATGGAAAAAAGCCTATATTTTTTACTTTTAATTTTTTATTCATTACATACAAAACAATTAAGATTCTTAGTATATCTTACAAAAGCATTAAATTATGAAACAAACATATTTGAATATTTTTAGAAACATACGGTACACATATCTCCCCGGTGTTCTCCGCAAATTGGCTTCTTGCACTCCTTGCAATCGTTGGGCCTTTTTTTGCTTAGACAGTAGAAACAAGTCTTTCTCTTCTTTTCCTGTGCCATATTTTTATCATCTCCTCCAGTTATGTTGAGGATTTCAGCTATGTCTTGGCGAATATTTCGACATAAACTTGCAGTGTTGTATCTGTTTAGCATCCATGGTTTTGCAAGACAAAGGCTTAACTCAGTCATATATTGATATCTGGAGATATTTTCGCATCAACCTCGCTATCGGAGCCAAAGGATTCAGCTTCCAAATTGTCCTCTTTCAAGTCACTCCCACTACCTTCAAAGGGGTCTGGATCACTGTCTTCCCATTCATAATACGTGCCGCTTCCTCCTTCAGTTCTTTTGCGGACAAAAACTTTTTATTTGACATCCTAATAAGAAAAACTCAAACAGTATATTATGTAGTGAGAATGAAAAAACAATTTACTTTAAGTTTTTGTTACTAAAACACTTAAAATTTAAATACAAACAATAACAACCAGCTTATTTATTATGTGACGTAAACACGGGACTTTCGTAAAAATTACGAACCAAGCAACGAAATATGGTCTTAGAATTGGAAATTATAACAACCGTCTGCGACACTATCAAACTCGATACTAATCAGGAAGGTACTCAATTGGGGAAATCGTTAAAATAAACGAGGGTGGGCGAAGATGCCCAATGTATTTTGAGCGTCGTCAAATTTACGAATGACCCGTACTCTAGGGTAAAATTAAAATCATTATTTATTGTTAAAAATGACGAATAAAGTTTTTATCTTTTTTCAGTTTAGCACCGAAACCGCTTGTCGCAAACATTGCTGATAATTCTGCTGAATATGAACTAGATGACGCAGAAAAAGAATGTGAGAGTGTGATGGATGTTTGGGATAAATTGTTATATAATTTGGAGGAAATTGTACAACCTACTAAAAAAAGAAAAATAAATAGAAACTAAGCATATTTCTAATTTTATAAATATTGAATCTCATTTTAAAACCATATAAATAAATTACAATTATTTTACTGTTTATACTTTGCTTTACTAATTTATTTCTTCTATTAAAGTAATTTGTAATTAAAGATATACGTATATATGATGTTTATTTTAATTTATTAAACCAATTATTTAATTTCTCATGAAATTGTACTAAAAATCTAGTTTGACCAAAAGTTTTTAAAATTCATTTTGTTGAGTTTCTTTCGAAAAAAGATTGTTCTTATATTTTTGTTTATTTGTGTATTTATTGTTTCTTTGTAAAATAAAAATTATAATCATTTAAACTTTACTTTTACATAATTTTTTACCGATAAAAGATTACACAGCGAGGTAGAGTAAGTTATTAAAAAAATAGATAAATACTGAAATATTGGTAGTCTATATTTTGGAATATTAATTTTTTTTAAATGGGGATGTTTCATGGGGATGTTCTCAATAACAATTTGGTAGTAGATTATGTTTAATAGTATTGTAAAAGTAAAAGAACTGAAAAAAAATTGAATATTTAAATTAAATTTTAGAGGGTTTATAGGTGGTCTTTTAAGGGTGAAAGTATTACAGATGTTATTATTTCAACGAGCTACCATATATTAAGAAAAAAATAATCGAAATCGGTTAATTTTTCATCGAGATATTGCAAATATCTCAGCAACAAATTAAGTGATCTAGCTCTACTACGGCTCATTCGATTCGTAAATTTATAGGCTTGAATGTCATATATTTGAAAAAAAAATAAAAAAAAGCAATTTTGTAATAAATATTAAGTTTTTAACTTGTAATTTTCATTCGTCATTTTTGCATTAAAAATTAAATTAAATTGAACGTATACGTGGTTCATCCAATGCAAATAATATGGCCACTACGAAATTTACGAGACCAAAATTTGACAGCGTAGTTTGAAGGAGCACTAGTCCAATAATATTTACACAGCTTTTCTTTTGTTTCTTTTGCTGGTTTATTTCTCAAATAAAAATTTTTAATGGGAGATTCCAAACTAGTTTTCACCATATGCGTCATTTTTACACACACGTCAACTTTATGCATTTATCAAAAATATACTAATGGCTGCATCGCGCTAAAATTTAACATATTCACTTAAAAAATGTTAGGCTTTTCAGAACTAATGCTTTTTTTATCGAAGCGCCCTAAGGCGAAGTAGGTTATATATGAGACCATCAGTTATTTCACCAAATATACAATATAAACTAGTATTGTATAAAACGGAGTACCTTTTTTATTCATTCTAATTTTAAGTATATTTTTGCGGTATACTTTTAGCCGTCAGGTTTTTATAATTATAAATATATTTTAGATAAATTAATTAAGATAAATTTTAGAAATAGAATTTGTTACTAAATTTGTTACCACTGAAATAAGTAAATTAAGCTAAATTATGTAATAAAAATGCTCTTTGTAATCTCTTTTTCTTTTCGTGATTTTTTATCTTTTTATTTAAGTTGTATTCTGATGTCACCAAGCAGTGTGAATTAAATAAAAAACCTCGAATATAAGTGTTAGATCAAGATCAAAAGTTAATATGCACAGGGTGTGTCATAAGGATCTGTATATAAGTTAAATCATTATTATATAGCTATTTGATTTAAAAATATTCATAAAATAATTATTTTAGGAGAAAACTGTTTTGATTTTTTTTTTGTTATAATTATTGACATTTGTTTATTATAACTATTAGCGTTGGTTTAAATAATATAATTTTG
Organism: Diabrotica balteata; assembly: GCA_918026665.1. Taxonomy (NCBI): domain Eukaryota; kingdom Metazoa; phylum Arthropoda; class Insecta; order Coleoptera; family Chrysomelidae; genus Diabrotica; species Diabrotica balteata. The sequence continues at coordinate 40,576,318 of OU898278.1, forward strand.
CTAATTATTTATTTTTTTTTGTTTAAGAAATAAATTAACTCTCGTTTTAATAGAACTGAGTATAAATAAATGTTTATTATTTTTGTCTTCGGTGATGGTATCTTACTGTTTGGAATACCTGACGCAGTTCTATTCTTCTCCCGAGTATACTTGAGGCTTTTTGGCAGATATATACTTTGCCTCTATCTCATATGATTCTACGGATCATATGAGATAGAGGCCTAAGAATGGATCTAAGGATAAGGTTATTGCGCTGCTACATTTTTACAACCTTGCTCTACGGATCTGAGGCATGGACATTGAAACAACTGGAGATTAAGAAATTGGAAGCTTTTGAGCGTTGGTGTTATCGAAGGATGCTACGAATAGCATGGGTAGACAAAATTACCAATATTGAAGTCCTTGATAGGGTTAATAAGAGGGAAGAAATTGTACAGACAATTAAGAGGCGGAAACTTGAATATTTCGGTCATATATTAAGAGGTCCTCGTTATGGGCTACTACGTTTGATTATAGAGGGCAAAATAAAAGGTAAAAGAGATGTAGGAAGAAGACGAACCTCCTGGCTACGAAATCTAAGGGAATGGTTTAGTCTGAGCTCTAGCCAACTATTTAGAGCTGCTGTAAGTAAAGTAAGAATTGCCATGTTGATATCCAACCTTCGTTAGAAGATGGAACCTTAAGAAGAAGATATGATTCTGAATAATTGTAAAATTTTTGTTTTTTTTCCTCTGAAATTTTTCCTTTTTAAGTAAGGGAGAGGGGTGCAAGTTGTTACATAATTGATTCTATTATTTATTTGGGCAATAGTAAATCTTTTATATGAATACTAAAATCGGATTAAGGTAGTTGATACATTTACACAAATAATGTTAATTTTAATTTATTTAAAAAAATCATATTTAACATTTTGTTATTATCAATTTAACTCAACTTGTAAATTGTAACAACATACCCCACTATGAGGCAAATTGTTACAGTCCATGGGGTAAGATGTTACAATAGAAAAAAAAATTCTAAAAACTTCCCACAACATTATTAAGTGGTCACAGAAAGAACCCTTGCTTAGCTACAAAAAATATTATAAACATAACACAAAATGAAATAAAATAAAAAAATGAAAATCTGAACAAACCTGTTTATAAGAATGTTAAACTAGTCACTATCGGACGAGCAGTGAATACAAATATAAAAATCATCGTCTTTTCCACAAGCAATATGTGCCCACTTTTGACACACAATGCACCGAATCCATACTTCGTTTTTGGACTTCGAAAATGGAGCTAAATATACCAGACACGTCGATTCCTCATCCTCTTCCGAGCTTTCAGAATCTGATTTTTTGAAGGTGTTTTTGGTAATGACGGTCCGTTTCTTACATTTTTTAACAGTAGTTTTTACCTTGTTTCTTGATTCACCTGATATGTTTCTTTTGGTTGTCCCCACATTTTTTTTTCTTTTTCTTGCCTTTTCTTCCTCCTCCAAAGCTGATTTAATGGTAATATCTGTCAAAACAGCAGAAGTTCTTTTCTTCCGACCCCTTTGGATTTCCTTGGCATTGCTTTTGGATAAGGCTTCAACTCCTGGGGCGTTATATAAGTAGGTGAATCGACAGGTTCATTTATCGCCAAGTTAAAATCTGTGCTTGTAGAAGGTTGCTGTTGGGAAGGAGTTCTATGTTATGTAAGTGTTTCTATTTGTTACTTCTGCAGGCAAGAATTCATCATCTTGAAAAATTTCTCTGTTGTATGGCGAAATTCCTGTCACACTAAATCCCTTTTGTATATTGAGAGGTGTAACAGCAAGAGGAAATGAATCTTTAAGAACGATAGGTATATCGTAAATGTTCATTACTTTACCGGGATTAGATCTTAACCATGCATCTGCAGCACTATTAAAATATCTTTTAAGTGGGCCAAATACCGTCCTATCAAGCGGCTGCAACTTGTGTGATATATGTGGCGGGAAACTTAAAAGAACCACTCCATTTTCTTTGCAAAAATTCAACACCGGAATAGACAAATGAGACTCGTGATTATCTAATACCATCAAAACGGGTTTCTCTTTGCTACATCGTACAAACTGGACGAAATGTTTCATAAACAACAAAAAGTTATCACATGTCATCCATCCAGAGGAATGAGACGCACCTACAACCAGGAGGTCCATTGGCTACCATAACATCTTTTAATTTCTTTCTCGGAAATATTAAAAATGGAGGTACAAAATTTCCAGTTGCGTTGACAGCTAATGCCAAGGTAACAAGTTGACCTCTTTCTTCAGATGTGATAGCACCTACCTGCTTAGTTCCCCTTTTTGCAATGATTTTTGTAGGCCTTTGGACAGTTGTAAGGCTAGTTTCGTCCATATTGTACACTTCTTGGAGCTCAAATTTATATTTATCATAAACTTCGCCGTGATTGTTAAAAAACTGTGACACATTATGACGATTAAACGCGGTAGCTCGACCCATACTAGTAGCTTCAGGTGTCCGGACTGATAAAGTTCGATGCCTCTTCAAAAATCCATATAGCCATCCATATAGTCTCTGGAAGCTATTTCATTAACCTTGCCAATTTTCCGGAACAGATATTTGGTTGGCTGTTGCACATTGAAATGCAAATTTTCTCAAATCAGAAGTTGTAAGACCGTAATAAATTTTAGCAGAATGCTCAGTATATTCGGTAAGTTCCTCTTCTTCAGCATTGTTAAATATTTTTCTGGCCGTAGCGTAGCCGACTAAGTTCTTGTTACTGTTTTCAGCACCTAAGTTTGATTTTCTTTTCATATAGCGGTGCAATGTCATAAAATTAACTCCATAGCGAGTAGCAGCATCCCTAATTGACAAGTGTTCTTGTAAAACCGATTGCGCCGCCCTTTCAAATTGTTCCGTTGAAATAATACCCTTGTGGTTTTCTTGGTATACGTTCGCACCATGTTAAGCTATCTGAAAACAACCAAAACAATTTCATGATAGAAAAATTTAATAAAACCTAATCTGTGTTTCTAACATGCTTTGCGAAAATAAATGTAGGTAGGTACGATATTCATTACAAACAAATTACTACCTACAAAATATGTCTGATCATAATATTGGATTTTTAGTGAAATCATAAATTATGGTAACCATATTGTAACCATTGTAGGTATTTCGATATATTCTTACATTAACGTGTTCGAAGCAAGTTGTTACAGTAACAATCTGGCCCCAGATTATTGTAACAACTGGCCCCACGTGTACGAAATGAGGTTGTCAACGTTTTTTAGGAAACACACGATTAAGGATGAAGGAGACTTTCGTGAGGTTTGAGAAGAAAGCAGAGAAGATGGGGCTCCAAATCAACGAAAACAAGACGAAATATATGTATATGAGCCGCAATAACCAAAGCAGAGACAGAATCGATCAGAACATCACCATCGATGACTTTAACTTTGACCGCGTTAGAGAATTCAAGTATCTTGAAACAACATTAACTGAAGACAATAACGGATCACAAGAAATAAACAACAGGATTCAGGCCGGCAACAAATGTCTTTTTGCCCTCTAAAACCTTATAAAATCAAAACAACTAACACGACGTACGAAGATACAGGTCTATAAAACAACCATACGACGCGTTGTGATGTAAGCGAAACGTGGACAATAACAAAGGCAAACGAAGAGAGACTGTGTGTATGGGAAAGAAAAGTTGTAAGGAAGATCGTTGGTCCTGTGCTGAATGAAGTATTAGGACAATATAGGATAAGAACTAACAAAGAGCTTGAAGAACTTTACCCAGACGCCAACATCATAAAAGAAATAAAGTCCAGAAGACTCCAATGGGCAGGACACCTCAGAAGACATTCTGACGAACGAACAGTATAACTGGTATGGGAGGAAGTCCCAACTGGAAGGAGACCACGCGGACGCCGTCGTTTCCGGTGGCAAGATAATATATCAGGAGACCTAAGCACTATGGGCGTAGAGAATTGGATGGAGTTTGCTTGAGACAGAAAACAGTGGGGGCATGTTGTCGAGTCCACTAAAACCCACGAAGGGTTGTAACACCTCGGAGTAAGTAAGTAAATTCCTATCCGAATCTGAAATTTTCTGGTGCCAAGCCTTTTCTATCATCATGATAAATTGCAGAACGTGAGGTTACATTGTTCATTGATGACATTTGCAATAAATCGACTAATTTTTTCGAAAGTTTTTTAAAACATTAATTGCCTACTGTTAAGGATTCACCATCAGTAATAGCTAAATAAAAAGCATGGGTGACAAGTCTGTTCTTCTGTTTTGATTATTCGACTAGTTTGCCATATTTTTGCAAAATCCGGTTTACATTTGCTTAGAGATTGGCAAGATCGAGCCCTTACCACCTTTTTTTTTAATTTCCGTATTGCCAGATTCCAGTGAGAGCCTAAGTAGGTATCCATTAAATTCTGACAGGCAACGGCGGTGAAAATCTTTTTCAACGTCATGGAACAAGACACTCTGGCATCTTTCGGTAGTGCCGGTAGATACCCCCAGTAGTGGGGTATCCGGTACTCCAGGGTAGAGCCGGATTCACTGTGTTCCGGCCAAAACCTTCACCACCGTTCCAGAGAGGTGGTCTTGCCACTCAATAAACAACTAAAACAAAAAACTAAATATTTATAAATAACCATATTACCTTATTACCGTAAATCAGAAAATGTTTAGATGTTAGGACATAAACTAATAAATAATATTAACTATAAATTTTATATCCCTGACTCAATTTCCTCCTGTGTCCTCCTGCTTCTTTTTCTTCATCACCCCAGAAATCCTACAGTGTACTTCTCTTAATTATTTCTCTCCTCTCGACATTATGTTTACAATGTTTCTTTCATCCAGCCCAAAACCCATTCGCCTCTCAAAATTTCCCATCTCATTTGCCCATCTGTGGCAGTTAAAAATGTTGGGCGAGAGCGTCAGGTACCCCACAAACAGTACAGTCTGCCGAGGAAAATTTGCCTATTCTATTTGTGAAGGTGCCAAAACTACCATATCCGGTCAGAAACTGCGTCAGAAAGTAGTCTAGTTTCCTGAACTTACATTTTCACCACGGTCTCAGATCGGGAACCTCAGCTCCTTCGTCCACTTTGCCTTATTATTTATTTATGCCCATTCTCTCTGCCACTCTACTATCGTTCTTTCTTTCTCATTCTTATCTATATTTACATCCATCCTTCTCGCATATATCCTCGCTCGTTCTTTATATAACAAAACGATTGGTATTACCGCTCCGATGGCATATAGAGCCTTATTCGAAACTGTCCTATATGTACTAAACATCCTAAGGAGTATTCGCCTTGGCGAGTGAAGTCCCCATCAGCTTAGCGTATTTCACAGTGTTTAGTACACTACACCACACAGGGGCAGCGTAGGTTACCATCAACTAGAAAATTCCATTTAGCACCTTTTTTTGGTGCTTTCTGGGCCTCCAATGTATGGCATCAACCGTATCAACGCCTCCAGATTTCGTTTCGCCTTCTCTACTGTCTTGTGGATGTATACTCCGAACCTTAAACCTTCTGACAACCAGACTCCCAGATACTTAATTGATTTAACCGGTGCAACCTCCACACCTTGCACTAAAAAGCGAAGAGAGGATTTTTTTGGGTCCCTTTGAGAACTAACACCTCAGTTTTCTGAGGCGCTAGCTGCAGATCGTTTTCTTTGATCATCTAATCTACCCTTACCACCTTACTTACAATTATTGATACCAATAAATTACTTAAAATCCATAGAATAAAAAAAGTATATGCTAACGACACGAGCTACGTGCAAATGTATTTAACGTACTATAAGCCGGTTTAACGGATAAACAAGCATAAGTGCGCATTAGGTAGTTGTCGCGAAGATCGTAAAATTTTTGTTTTTAGCAAATTTTGGGAAAAGGGATATAAGTCGACATAATGCTATTGTCATTAAATTATTGTCAAAAATTATGTGATATAATGTTGACTTATATCTGTTAACTCAAACGAAAATCAGAAAAAAATTGAAACGCTTTTGATAATATGTGACAAAATATTTCATTTATTTTGACCTCTAAGTATACATAAGCCCGTATTACTTTAAAACTCTCATCAAATTGCACGTATGTTTGTGTATAATGACATATCTTCTTTCCTCGAGATATAATATGCATTTTTGAAAGGTATTAACTTAGCTCATTTTGCACATTTTTTGACATATACTTCTTTCCCCTTCTTCTTCTTACAGTGCCTTATCCTTAAGGACGTTGGCCATTACATTTGCCCATTTAATCTTATTTGTAGCAGCCCTGAATAGTTCTATGGAGGTCATGTTCGTCCATTGCCGTAGGTTTTTAAGCCAAGAGTTGCGTGTTCTTTCTGGTCCTCTTTTGCTATTGACTTTGCCTTCGATTATAAGTTGGAGCCGTTCATACATTTGATTTCTTATGATGTGACCAAAATATTGTGTTTTTCGTTCTTTTATTATAGGCATAAGCTCTCTTTCCTTATTCATCCTCCGCAAGACTTCCGCATTTGTCGTATGGCTCATGTAGGATATTCTGAGCATTTTACGGTAACACCAGAGTTCGAATGCTTGGATTCTTTTTTGTGTTGCTTCTGTCATTGTCCAGGCTTCAACACCATAGAGCAAGGTGGAGAAAACATAGCACTTAAGTATTCTAGTTCGCAATGAGCTGCCCAGCTGGCGGTTGCATAGAACTTTTTGCATTTTGTAAAACATTGTACGTGCCTTTTCCAGGCGTATTCTTATCTCTAGTGAGTGGTCCCAAATTTCATCAAGATTACTTCCAAGGTACGTTGTTCTTGTTACTCTTTCCATATCTGTTCCGTCGACATTGACCTTCACCCTTCTGTTTTGGTGCTTGCTGATGACCATAGTTTTTGTCTTCTTTATATTCAATTTCATTCCAAATTCTCTACAGGCTGTCGTTACTCGGTCCATTAAGCGTTGCAGGGCTTCAGCATTATCTGCCAGTATGACAGTATCATCAGCAAAGCTTTCTGAAATATCTTCTCTGAGTAAACATTGAACAGCAAAGGTGATAGGACACATTTTTTGTTCTTGGTAGAGTTTTGAAATGATCCTTAAGTCTTTATCGTCGATATTACATGACTTTAAAATATCTATTAGTTTATCATGTTTCACCACGTCTTTCCCCTTACACCGGCCATATGTTTCAAATATTTCGAGTGAACTTCGGTAAATACACTGTATTGAGATAATTTCACCACGTATTTACTTTGCCAATATGTAGCAGCACGTTGACGATCTCCATGTTTTTCAGCCACAATTTCGAATGGCTCATACCGATGTCACAACCGTGATATAACCGAGGAGACTGGGAAACGTTAAAATTAAATGCGTCATCTGCTCGTGAAAGACCACCCTTAGTCAAACTCACACATATTGAAATAGTTGCTAAATGCTCTCCATGACTACTGTCGCTCTTAACAACCTTGTTTTAACCCATTTAACAATTAACCTATTAAATTTAGGAAATCAATTAACTGTTATTTTTCGTGGCGTAACATGATTTATGGAAAACAATTTTAGGAAGCGAACGGTTTGTATTTACTAAAGAATTTTAACCCTTAAATGCATGATTTTTTTATTGATGTCAAATATCAAAAAAGGTCTTTAGCGGAGGCTTAGAAATGATGAAAAAATAATAAAAAAAATTAAGTTTAATTTTAAACATTTGATTTTGACAATAACAGGTTTGTTGCCAAAATGCTACATTGTGCATAGAAGGTCAGGTTAGGATATAAAATATATATTGTTAATTTACATGAAAATTATAAAAACAATTATTGTTGTTATTGAAACACAGTGCCACACCACATTTCTAACATTTTGTATGTGTCAAGCCCTTACAATTGGGATATTTACACCGTTGTTTGTTATCCTCTGTAGTCGGCCAGTGTCCATATTAGTCCCTCCTAATATCTTTGGGGGGAATGTACTGAGCTGGTCCTCTCTTTTTCTTGTCTTGGATGTCAGCTTCCAATGTACTTGGTCTCCCTCTTTTTGCTGTGGTTGTGCTCATCTTGCACAGACACTCTGCAAGTTCTGTGCGAAAATCTTCTTGTGTTAAAAGCTTTGCCTGTGGGTTCTTAGCAACCGTCGCTCTTTTATAGAGTATCCAGGAATTGGCAACTGTTAAATCAAGTAAGTGATAAAATAGCCGGAGGTACCATTTCCTACTTTTTACAGAAATTCTGTATCTTCCAATATGGCTGTCCATGAGATTAAGCCCTCTCATATGGCGGTTATATTCTTTAATTACAAAGGGGCAGTCTATTTCGATAGATTTTTTCGTAGTCTTATTAAAGCGTTTTATTTTGTCTATAGGAGATACACCTGCAAAAGTAGAAAGCAAGACGACATTTTTATTATCTTTCCGTATTGTAGATGAGATATCTATGCCGTCAACCGTTGCAGTATATTCATGACTGTGACTACGGGAGCAATTCTTCATATCCGTATCTGTTGGTAATTTGCAATATGGTATCCGTTGCCTTTGAACTGTTTTCAAGGATAATGTGCAAGCAGGGGTATACCTGTATAATAATTATCATGATAAAGACGTAAATTTTGATGCTCTGGAATAATGCGAGCCAAGCGAACAACTACATTACCGGATGCTTTAAGATCGGGTTCTCCTTCTAATCGTACTTGAGAATTTTCTTGCTCGGTGTAAATTTCAAAATTATACACATATCCAGAAACTCCTGCCAGCACAAACAATTTGAATCCCCATTTATACGGTTTTTCTAATTCCATCACTTGTTGATCTAAAGTTGTGTTTTCATGAAAGTGCAATTGATCATCATTGAGACGAAGTCCTTTCTTATTCCAAGTGATGTGTTCTGTAGTAGCCTTCTTTTTATTTATTTTAGATTCTTTTTTATTTGTGCCTTAAGAAACCTTTTCATTTGTGTTTTCCGTTTGTTTTTTTGAGTTACTCGTAAATAGCAGGCTTTCATTCTCCTGGATGATTTGGTCACTTTCTATCATTTCCATATTTTCTGTTGTGTCTATATCCTCTGCCATATCTTTAGCCCCATTGCACGTTTTTTCATCAGATTCGGCATCATAGTTAGGTACAAATTCAGGGTCTGCAATACTATCTGTGTCGGAGAAATCATCTTCATTTTCACTACTCAGGCCAGTGAAATTTGCCCAATATTCCTGCAGATCCTTTTCCGACAAATAATTCTGACGATGCATTCTGTAATAAAGAATCAGATGTAAATATTCTGTGTCAGGGATTCTTGAGTGCGCACTGTAGCAAAACGACAACGAAGCATGTTTTTCATTTTTCTCATGAATGCGGTAACAACAAGTGAGCATAATAAAAGTAAAAAGTATATACCTCACTTACTAACTAGGATATTTTTTCAATAATAAATCACTAATATTCTAACTAGATACGACTCACAAACTTTATCAAATATTACACGATCTTACAGGTTAGCTGTCAAACAATTAAATGGGTCGAAGTGCATGCTTATGCCATCTGTGCAAAAAGTACCAAACTTTTTTATATATACACTATATCTACACTATGTAGACTACAGGAAAAGCCATGCAGTTACTTTAAATTCGAATCAGAGTAGACATTTCATTCAATCGTTTCCCTACGTTGCCGAACGGCAACACTATGCATTTAAGAGTTAAAGTTTCCTTAAAAAAAAATCATAGTCATGATCCTCGCAAATATTGAATATGAATTAACATTTACATATAAAATCATTCTATAATAATTATAATACAAAAATGTAACTTAATTATTTATCACGTAATATGTAATAGCACACAATTTGTGTCTTCCATTACTTCATAATATCCTGATGAATACTAGGCGTTACAGTAGCGTTTTCTATTTCTAACCCTTTCAGAAAGCTTGTAATGCTGCTTGTCTTTTGTTTGACAAATAAACTTCTTTTATTTAATATGCCTTTCATCACATCAAACGATTACTTACGAGCGTTGAAGTGTAGGTTGTGTGTAAGTGTATATGTTTCCATATCAAATCTGCATAAAGGCCGTATGACACTATGCATTTTCTTGTATCATTTCTTATATCGTGACAGAAATAATCAATAATTTTCTTGTAATAATGTATTTGTTTTTTTTTTATTATGTGTTTGAATGGCATGCTCTTGAAATTATACTCTCTTATTTGGAGATATAAAATAATCTTTAAACTCATCACGAATTTTTAAAGCGGTTATGTATTGTTTTTAGTAAAACATCTCCTACTTTCAGTAGTTCCGATGCTATTTGATCCAATCCCTGTGATTTATTGTTTTTCAATTTGGCTACTGATGTTCTAATCTTGTTTATTGTTGTATAATTGTATATCAAAGTCCTCCTCCAGCCGCCAATATGACAGAACTTTTACGTTTTTGCGGATTTGCGCACAAATTGGCGCATTTCTTTTACAAGAAAATGCAGCGGACACAAATTCTGGTATCGTTTCTGATATAAGAAACTATATGCTTGTATGACACTATCCATTTTTTGTTATATCAGAAACGATATCAGAAATGATACAAGAACATGCATAGTGTCATACGGCCTTAATGGTTCCGCGACTTGCTTTTTTAATTGATAATTTATATAACAAATAGAAAAGTTATTCAGACAATATTGTCCTGAAGCTATTTCCTTGTCATCTTAAAGTAATTACTATTTTAAAGGGAATAAGCCACAATTTAAGTTTAAAATAAGTTTATTATTGTTTCAATTTTGACTTCGGAAATCGTTATTAAAATACAAACATTAATAAACTAAACAAATTTTGTTTTCCAATACTTGGTGAAAGAAGGCTTTCGGAAAGCGAGGAGCTGGGAGAAGAATATCATAGTAAAAAAAGTAAAAAGAAAATGGTTCTCCACAACAACAACTAATCTAAGCATCAGTTAATAAATAATAACTCTAGCCAGAATAATCGCCTATATTTGGAACAAATAGGCACCAAAAGAAGAAGAACTTGGTGAAATATTCTTTTTATAATTTAGTTTTTTCTGACTTATTTATATTGGCAATATAAACGTATTTTATACACTTTATAGTAGATAATTTTAAAATTATATTGCCAATATTGCTAAGTTGCATTCCTGGGACAACTTTATGGTAAAATAGTTCATTGGTCTACTAGAAATCAACTTTAACTTGAGAATATCCGTCAGAGAAAATCATAGCATGTGATTCGTCTTTAAAAAGACAGGGCATGAAAGACATGAAACATATTAACAATAGAAAATCTGATAAATTTCAAATATGTAAACACGCATAGGAAAATGGGAAACGGAACGTTTGTTTCCTGTGTTTTCACCATGATATACTATCGAATTACAAACAGGAGAATTTTGCTGTTGTCATAGCATGTGGTTGTCTTTTTAAAAACGAATCACATGCTATGATTTTTTTTGACGGATATTCTTAAGTCAAAGTTGATTTTATTTAATCTAATGAAATATCTGGCGATTATGAACACATGGTTTTGATTACCACCCCGTAGACTGTGTACATGGAAGTCACCACAGGATAATGAACAAAATTGCATTAGAAATCTGATTGACTTTATTGTAGCCAATCTAAGATTTAGAAATTGCATTGTAAGCGTTAAGACTTTTCCTGGAGAAGATGTTCCCTCAGACCATAATCTCCTTGTCTCAAAAATAAGAGGTAAGTAATAAGAGGGTAAAAAAGATAAAAAAATCCAAAAGCTCTAAGGTGAATACTCAGTTACCCAAGATAAATGAAATCCGTGCTGAGGCTTCAATTTGTATCAATCAAGAACTGAAGAAATTAATATCAGAAATGAAAAACACTAAGAATGTAAACATTATGTGGAGCAAAATCAAAGATTCTGTTATAAAAACAAGAAAGCCGAAAACCTTGCATGACTTAAGAAATACTGGAAATCATGGAACAAAGAACAAAATATAGAAGCAAAAACCCAAAGAAATACAGAGAAAAATGTAAATTAATAAGGAACGAAATAAAACAGAATAAGGAAAAGTAGATAAAGGAAACATGCATCGAAGTGAAAGAATTGCAGAAAATGCAGGATCATTATAATATTCATCAAAAAGTGAAAGAAATATCTGGAAAATCACGAACAAATACACCTAACCAATTAAGTGACAAAACTATAAAAATATTAATAACCCAATTGAAATAAAACAAGTATGAACTAAATATAATGAAGATTCTTTCACGGACAAAAGAACGTAACCAACACAAATTGATAACAAGGAAGCTTCAATAATATTAAAATGTGAAGACCAACATGCTATAGCAACTCAAAATCTGGCAGAACCCCTAGGCCAGATGAAGTTCATATCGAGCTGATTTAACTTATAGATGAAGACAATTTAAATTCAATAACTATACTCTTTAACAACATGTATACAAATCTGGTGAGATACCTACAGAATGGCTGCTATCGACCTTTGCTCCGCTACCAAAAACCAAGAACCCCAAACACTGTAATGACTATAGATTAATCAGCTTAATATTCTTCTTCTTAGTCGTTAACCTGATGCAGGTATCGTGATATCATGAAGCTGTTAGGTAATTTTTCCAATGTTCCTCCACGTTTTTCTATCTTCTGCCAATCTAGCACATTCTGACAATTGAGCGCCAATGGTAGCAACAATATGGTCCGTGTATCGTGTAGGAGATCTACCGATACACGGACATCTGTAATGTTACACTTATTAAAACATTTATAAAGATTATACATACAAGAATATTCAAAAAGTGCAAAGCGTATTTGAGTAATAGACAGTTTGGCTTTCGTAACGGCTTCGGAACAGTGGAAGATCTGTATAGTATTGCACTTGCCCAAAAATGTCGAGACCAACAAAAGTATCTTTTTGTTGCGTTTATAGACTATGAGAAAGCTTTCGACAAAGTAACACATAACATTCTCATGGAATATCTAAAAAGAAAAGGACTGTGGTAACATTAGATGGAAATAGCACAGATGCGCAACAAATAAGTAGAGAAGTGAGACAGGGCTTTCAACATTACCATTTAATATATGTTCCGAAGAGTTATTCACGCAAGCACTTGAAAACTGTACAAAAGGGATCAAGATAAATGGTAAAAATATAAATAGCATCCGTTATGCTGACGATACAGTTATTATCGATGAAAGTGAGATAGACCTACAAAGGTTACTAAACACAATTTGTAATACTGGGAAACAGTTTGGTTAAACACTAAACATAAAGAGAAAACAAAAACCATGGTTATCAGTAAGAGGGACAAAGTTATTAAAAGGATCCAGATAAAAAATTAAGATATTTTAAGATGATCCACTCTATTCTTCTTTATCATGTCGAAGCCTGAACTGTTACTGTTGACTTAATGAGAAAACTGGAAGCTGCTTACATGTGGCTTTTTAGGAGAATTTTTAAGATACCATAAACCGATAATATTACGAACGAAATGGTGTTAAATGGTCAGAGACAGAGCTTTTGACCATCATTAAAAGGCGAAAGACACATACTTTTTTGGGGCACATACTTAGAAATGATAAGTACGAGTTGTTGCAGTTGATAATAAGGGGTTAAATCGAAGGAAAACGGTGTCCTGGTAGACGACAAATATCCTGGCTGAAAATCATTCGCGCCTGGGCCGGGTTAAACACACAGACGCTCTTAAGAAAAGCAGAAGATAATGACGAATTTGCAATGGTTATAGCCAACCTTCATTAGTGGAGAGGGTACTAGAAGAAGAAGAATGAACTATCTTACAATAAAGTCGTCCCTCGAACGCAACTGAGCAGTTTTGGCAATATCGTTTTAAAGTTGTTTACTTTAAAATGTATAATATACAGTGCTTTTCAGATAAAACTATTCACCTTAAATAACTTCTAAACTTCTAATTTTTAGGATAAATGCAAAAACACGTCAATTAAAATTTGAAGAGGGAGATAATATATCATATACACCCCCTTTTTTTATTTGATATTTGGATTCTCTTCTTTATACTTATTTCAGAAATGTATAATACATGATGTTTGAAGTGATTAGTATATGAGAAAAATAAATACAAAATCAAGAAAATTGAATTGAAAAAAATTTTTTTAACAATTTTATTATTACACACATTTAGAATGAACATTTCACTACTAAAAATGTGTACAATAGTTGTTCAAAATGACTGCCCTTCACTTCCATACAATAGTATAAACTATTTTGAAATTCTTCTCTGACATTGTTTAACACGTCTGCATTTAATTTTTGACATTCATCCTCTATTCTTTGTCGTAAATCATCTAGAGATTCTGGTTGAGAAGCAAAAATGTTGTTTTTAAAAAATATCCCCATAAGAAGAAGTCTAGGGGTGTTCAATCCGCTGACCTATGTGGCCAATCCATCATCTGTCGTCTTTTACCTATCCAAGGATAGGTAAAAGATCGCTTTTACCGCTTGCCTAAAGAATTTAAAGATACGATGCACCATTTAAGTTTCCAAAGATAAAGAAGGGTCCGATAATGTGATCACGTAGGATACCACACTATACGTTCAACCTTTGAGGATTGTGTGTGTGTGAAATTCGCGTACAATAAGTAGATCACTCTCAGCCCAGTATCGCCAATTATATCTGTTTACCAAACCGTTTAATGGGAATGAGCATTCATCCGAGAAGCAAATATTATTTAACAATTGTGGATTGTTAATAATGCATTGTATTATTAATTCGCAAAAGTCGGGACGACGATCATAATCGCTATAGAAGATGAAACACCGATTGCTCAGCTTATTTTTGACAGTGACTGTGATTGTTAAGCCTCTAAGTTAACTTGCCCTAAAACAGCTACTTGGATTACTTCGTTATTTACAAGTCCCTGTCGGTTATGTTTTTTATTGCAAACTGACCCCCTTGCTCTAAATTTCTCCATCAGTTCAACCACATACTTATGAGTTGCATGTTTATTGTGGTGTGTTTCATTAAAAATTCTAGCAGCAGCTCTTGCACAATTATTATTTTTGTAGTATAAACTTACAATTTTGATTATTTCTTGCAAAGTGTACAACATTTCAGCGATCAAATTGCACACGTATCAAACTAGGCTGTTACTCAAAAGTTATAACAAATTGTCGTTGGCTATTAACCGATTAAAACAAATCAGTAAAAAACAGTAAAAATAATATCGACCTTTGATAAAACTTTCAATAAAAAGTAAATTTTTTTGTTTCATGGTTTTTGAAGGTACTACAAATAGTACGGTTAAATGTTTAAAAAGTTTAAATTATGCTACAACCTATTTTGTTACAGTCAATTAAGGTAAGAGAGATACTATCTTATTAACAGGAAAGTTGTCTATCTTATAAACTAATCACTTCAAGTCAAAGGTATTATACATTTTTTAAATCAGTACAAAAAGGAGAATTCAAATATAAAATAAAAATAAGGGGGAAGTAATTTAAAAAAAAATACAGGGTTGATACAGGGGGTGAGAGGGTGCAATTCCCAGTAACCTTAAATATGATATAATGTCTCCCCCTTCAAATATTAATTGACGTGTTTTTGCGTTTTTTCAAAAAAATTAGAGGTTCAAAAGTTATTTAATGTGGATAGTTTTATCTGAAATGCACTGTATATATGAATTGTCAATATAAATGAGTCTGATAAAATTAAGTTATTAGTAGAATTTTTCTCCAAGTAACAAAAAACAAAATTTGTTTGATTTATTAATGTTTGTATTTTAATTTCCGATTTCCAAATTTTAACGATTTCCAAAGTGGAAATTGAAACGTCAATAAACTTAATTTAAGCTTTAATTGTGGCTTATTCCCACTAAAATAATAATTAATTATTCAAACAATGTAAGTTTTGTAACGGATATCTTGTGGTGATAAGGTTGTCTAGAAGTATTGATGAGTTCTTCGATGTAGATCTGAGTACTATATATATTTGAAATGATTTTTTTATTTCTTTGCAGTAGATATAATAGTGGAGGTTGTGTCGAAAAAAATCTATTTATAAATATTTTCCTATTCTTACAACGTATTTAAGTAGAAAAAAAAATGGTACACATGATACATGGTTCACAGTGAAACACCGAAATTTATTTTTAAATTTGGAGCTCTCGTAAAGCGTATTTGTGAAATCTACAGTTGCCCAGTAGTGTTGAATGTTGTTGTGAGCGTTACCGTATTATATGTGTTGCCGTGTTGTATGTGACAAATTTGTACGTGAAATAGGTTTTGCGCATAATAATTGGATTTTATGTTTTTTAAAGATATGTAGTAACTTTAGTAGTTTGCATGTATTTGTTATTTATTAACAGCCGATTGCATTCTTACTATTACAATGGCATTTTACATATGTAATAATATAGTCAAACACAATTTGTGAGATAATGACTCGCATACCAAAGTTTTAAATTTTATTTATTGTATGGTTAGGTTATGGTACACACTGAAACAGTGTTATGTGGTACACAGTAATATGCGTCTCACTGTGTACCGCAATATTATAAATTATTACCAACAATTTGTTATTTTGGTATTTCAGATGGTTAGAAAGCAAACGCCTAGCAAAATAGGGAATAGATAGATAGATGGTTTATTGGTAACAAATTAATACATAAGTATTTTTTACAAGTCAAATAAAATAAAGTAAATGTCAATATGGTTAAAATGCACACATAAATATAAACACAAGACATAGATACATTGTTTTAAATTATACTGTTAACAATTACAACAAATTAAAATTGGAAGTAAAATACTCCTCATATGTAAAAAAAAAGCGTTCACTATAAGGTAACTCTTAATTTTTGCCTGATGAAAATTAAGCGCCTTTATTCTAGCTGGCACTAAGTTGTAGAATTTTATGGCTAAATAACTTGAACCATTTCTGGATCTCTCAAGACGGCTAAATTCTGGTATAAGATTATTGTTAAATCTGGTGGAATAATTGTGAAAATCTACATGCGCATTGTATTGGCTAAGATTTTGTTTAATGTGCAACAGACACTGCATAATGTATACACAAGGTGAAGTTAAATTTTTTAAAATTCTAAAAGAGTTTCTACAGTCTGCTCTATAAGGGAGCCCAGAGATAATACGAACACACTTTCTTTGTTGTGCAAACAATTTATCGATATGACAAGAGTGACCCTAGGAGAGAATAGCAAATGTGAGATGAAAATGAAAATTACTATGATAAGCTGTTAAAATAGTTTCCCTGGAAGTCACTTGTACAAGGTTCCTGAAGAGAAAAAGTTGTCGGGAAAGCTTTTTCGATAGATTAACTATATGTTGTTCTCAGGTTAATCCTGCATCCAAATATATCCCCAGAAACTTCGCTCCGGTTTCACATTGTGGTAGAGCAATGTTTTCGACACAAGTGTTATTTCTTAGAGTAAAATTAACACTTTGTAATTTAGAGTTGTTCAAAGAGAGACGGTTAATTGAAAACCAATTGAATAAGTTTTTTTCAGATGTTTGGTAATAAAGGGTGTCGAATTCAGAAGGATGATAGCTTGCATCGAAAGTAGTGTCATCAGCAAATAAAACAGTGTTGACTGTTTCATTTTGAGAGTACACTAGATCATTAATATAGATAAGAAATAATACTGGACCCAAAACCGAGCCTTGAGGGACACCAAACAACAAAGATTGTTTTTGAGAATCACATTGGTTGAAGTGAACATATTGATCACGATTTGATAGATATGAATCAATTAGTTGAATAGCATCACTATGAAAATTATAATAAGGAAGTTTTCTAAGCAGAATACTATGTGTGACACAATCGAAAGCCTTAGTAAGATCTAAAAACGATGCAAGAGTATCAAGATATTTCTCAAATTCTTCCAAAACATTGCTAGTGAAATTATCAATAGCTAAAGTTTTTGTTTTATTTTTTCGGAATCCGTACTGGTTTATGGCAAACAGTTTATTAGATTCAAAATGTAGATTAATTTGATTTTTTAAAATTCGTTATAAACTTTTGATAAGATGGGCAGCAAAGAAATGGGTCGATAATTGTTATAATCATCAATAGAGCCTTTATTCTTAAACAGAGGTACTACCTTTGCAGTTTTGAAAACTTGAGGATAAGTATTACAAAATATTGATTGATTTATTAAAGTTGTTAGAGGTTGAACAATTATATCTTTAATTGTTTTAATAATTTTTTTTATATGTCTGCACACAATAATGACTGCTGCCACAAAGTTGGTATTAGAGGAAAATTATGCTGATATTAATCCTGACGCAGATATAAAAATGTTACCCAATTTTTCCGTCCGACAAAATTTCACAGAGAAATAGGAAGTAAGGTTGTTAGAGTATATTAATACCTGCAGTAAAATGGCATATGGATTGTCCACAAAAGAGTGCAGAAGGTTTGAATGGGAGATGGCGGATGTAAACACAGGTTGTTTCTGAATCTTGGACAGAAAACAAGCAAGCTGGGGTTGATTGGCTACGACAATGTATAAAAAGACGAAACAATCTTAGCATTCGTCAGCCGGAAGCCTGCAGTTTAAGCAGAATCACTTTGTTTAACCCACACAATGTAAAAACATTTTTTAATCATCTACACTAAATATTTGAGAAGTAACCTCAAGTAGCTAATGCATTGAGAATCTTTAATCTTGATGAAACGGGTACACTGTGCAAAACCCCCGAACTCTTTTCACATGTTTTTGGCCGTTTCATAAAGCATTCACATACAACACCTGACAATCCTCCCTTCTAATATATGACAATCATGAAAGCCATATATCAGTTGCCGTTGTCGAAAAAGCTCGAGCTACAGGTGTGACTATTTTGACGCTATCATTTAAAGTATATTAATACTGGTATTGGTAAGAGCCGAATATGTTGAAAAAGCTTATGCAAAATCCTTAACTAATTCCAATATGGGAGATTTCGAGAGGCGAATGGGTTTCGGGCTGGATGAAAGAAATATTGTAAATATTATGTTAAGAGGAGAGAAAGAATGGAGAGAAGTACACTGTCTGATTTCTGGGGTGATGAAGAAAAAGGAAGAGGAGGATAGAAGAGGAAATTAAGTCAGGGATCTTAAATTTATAGTTAATATTATTTATGGTCTAACATTTTCTGATTTACGGTAATAGGTATGGTTATGTATAAATTTTAGTTGTTTATTGAGTGGCAAGACCATCTCTCTGGAACGGTGGTTAGGTTTTAGCCGGAACACGGTTAATCCGGCACTACCCTGATGTCTTGTGGCTTAGTATCCCACTGTGCCAAAAGATACCAGGGTGTCTTGTTCCGTGACGTAGAGGTCCAAAAAAGATTTCCCCCACCGTTGCCTGTCAGAATCTAATGGATACCTTCTTAGGCTCTTACTGGATTCTGGCAATACGGCAATAAAAAAAAAAAAAAAAAAAAAAAAAAAAAAAAAAAAAAAAAAAAACTAATTCCAATATAATGTCAGGATTAAAAAAAAGTGGAACTTATTTATTTAATTCTCTAATCTTTGACGATACAGACTTTTTAATATCAGCAGTATCTGACAGGTGACTACAGGAAGATGTCCTCGATTATGAATTACCTGGACCTACCACCTTACAATTTCGTAAAGAGACTACACCAGATACTGAACGTGCTGGACCATCTGGCGCGAAACTTCAGAACAAGATTACTCCAGAAAAAAGTGAACCTGTACTATCTAACATTGTATTTTAGCTAGAAACAAGTATGGATAATAGACTTCTCACATTTAGTAGTCCAGAAGACTTCAAAGGGTTTTGAAAAGCACCACCCCGTAAAGCTAACGGGAAACTTAGAAATTAAAGTAAAAGCACAATTATTACTGACACATCCGAGAAATATGCGTTGATAGAGAAAAAAAGACGAAAATGAAAGGCTCTAATTAGTAAAAAGGTTAAAGATCAATAAACGAAATTCCCTACAGTAACTAAATTATTTAAATGGCAAAAAAACAGAGTCTGAAAGTGGTATGCAACTAGCCGATTCCTTAGATGATGATGATAATTGGATTCCTGAACAACCTGATGAAGAACCTGATTATTTTCGAAGTGCTGATAAGGGCGATTTCGTTTTGGTACGTTTTACTTAAAAGGTCCACTATATTAGAAAGCTACTTATCGATGTTAATGGCCAAAATAATTATAAAATTTCATATTTACGAAAATGGGTGGTTCTATTCGCTTTTCTCCACAGCCTGAGTTGGCTCTAGTAGTAAAGTTGATATAAAAATGGTTTTACCTCAACCAGTTTCCATAAAAAATCAATGCTTGGAAGGTTATTACAAATTTATTATTGACTTTGAAATGTAATATGTTCGATAAGGGCTTTACGTGGTCAAAACATTTTCTTAAGACAATAGATATATGTTTCGCTGTGTACCGATTGTGGTACACAGTGAAACAATTTTCGGTATTTTTTCTTTGAGTTTAATTTTTTTCATTATGTAAATTTTTAGCGAATTTCGTCGTTCGAATGTTAAGAATGAGTTAGGCTAACATACTGCTAAGAAAATTTTCCTTTTGATTCAAAACCAAATTTTTTTAACTCAAAAATTTTTTCCCTATATTGTTTAAAATATAGATTCAATCTTTAAATACCTAAGTGATGTTTTATTATTACTGACCTCAAACATAGAATAAATACTTTGTGACATAAAAATAAATATTGTTCTAAAGCTATGTTCTTGTGGCATTTTAAAGTAATTACTACTAGATGGGAATAAGGCACAATTAAAGGTTAAAGTACGTTTATCGACGGTTTAGTTTCCACTTCGGAAATCGTTCTCAAAATACAACAATAGTTCACTCATGTTTGTTTTCCGCGGTTGTTCATGAAAGATTTCCGCGGTTAGTACAATGAAACCTAGAGCTAAGATTAATACTTTTACAAAAATTAATATTAAATTCACCAGTCTTCTGGTTTGAACCGCGTCGATATCCATTGGGCCGAGCTTTCGACATTTTCTCTGATGTCTTTTTCAGATTTTCCAAGGTCTCAGTCTCCTGAGCCCCCAGATACTACTACACTGGTCACTGATCATTTCACTATCACCCCTGTAGTCACTACAGTGTAGGTAAACTTGAAAGGCAAAAAAGTGGCCACCTAATAAATTTCCGAAAGTAAAAATTCATTGAAAGTTTTGTGCACTGTTTCATATTGCATTTCAAATTAAATATTTATTGCGATCATTTATGCTTGTTTTTGACAATTTTGAAGTTTATGTTGTTGTTTTCTGTAGTCGGTGTTTATCTCCGAAGACTACATGAATAATTTAGATATGGTGATTAGCTACAGTAGAAGTTGCTTGAATTATTGCATTGCTACAAGACGAAAGAAGTCAAGTTTGCGTATTTGAAATCTTGGATATTCCGAAAACTACAATACGGAGAGCTTTTCATCAGCTTAATAAAGACTGGTACATACTCACGTCGACCTGATTTCGGTCGTAGAAAAGCTACTGCGCAAAGAGATGATTGTTTTATTGTGATGGAACTTTTAAGAATTCACCATTCCACTGCAATTGTTGCATTAACAATCTGCAGGAGGTTCGAAATATTAATGTAAATGATAGAACTGTTCGAAGACGCTTTAATGAAACAGGACTAATGGTAAGAAGGCCGGCCCTTATTCCTGAATTACAACCCAGATACTGTAGGAATCGATTAATTATTGCTCGATGACATCAACAATGGGACGTACAGGATTGGAGCCAAATTCTTATTACTAATAAATCTCGGTTCTCTTTGAAGTCTGACGATGACCAATGAAGGGGTTGGAGACGGAGAAATGAAAGATATGCCCAAGAAGAAAAGAAAAATTGGCGTTCGTGGTGTCATCCTTTGGGCTAAGTCTCAGTTGAAGCTCGAACCTAACTTATTTTTATGAAGGCCCCCTGAGTGCTCTGAATGCTCTTCAATATATCAAGCATATTTTGGCAGAAGCAGTAATTCCATTTGATCCATTTATTGGGAACAATTTGCTCTTTATGCATAATATTGCTCAACTAAATACTGCCAAAATCGTAACAAATGACTTGAAAGAAGCAGGAATTAATACTTTAAAATGGCCAGGATGGAGTTCTGCTATAATTAAATATTATCCAAAATTTTTGGGACGAACTTCATCGTGGGGTTAGAAGTCAACCAGACCAGCCAGAATGTCTTACAGGACTTCAAAACAATTTTCGTGAACATAATGATCGATTTGCCCAAGGTTTTATTTAAAATTTTCAAATTTTGCAAATTTTTCCTTTTTCTTTCTAATTGAATGCAAACGGTTATTTATGTTTTGGGGCAAAATACCAGATATTTAACAGTTTTGTTCAAATTTACTCGTTATTTTTATTATTTGTAATACGTTTCGATATTATACTATTTTCATTTGTAGCCTTCTAATTAAATAAATTATGCTAATGTTTAAGTAATCAAGCAGTTATTGCTATTTTTTGTTTTAAAAATGAAAGATCTTGAGTAGGCCTATACAATATGAAACAATATATTTTTTATTAAAAGAATATTAGAAATATAACACAAAACAAATTTAATTCAGTTTACTACAGCCTAAAATGTCTAAAAAAAATTTCTTTAAATTGAAACAAGTTTTAAGAGTGGAAAAAAAGAAAACTTTCAGTGACTTCTATATAGAACGCTAGCCTAAAATGGGTTTTAATTGTTAAAAATGTATAAATATTTTTTCATTACTTGTTGCAAATTCCAATGATAATATTAGCGAACTAACATAATTGGATATTTACTGATGATTACCTTAAGTAATATGGACTTGTAACTTGTAATAAATTCAGTCACTTTTTAACGACAAAGTTACTGTTCAAACTCTTCTTAAAACAAAAAAGTTTACCGGATTCCTCCTGAAATACCTATATAACTTAGGAAAGAAGCTGTGTTTTCATTTTTTCCGATTTACGAGAATAATGAACCAATTAATTTTGGAACTTTGTCGGTATAAAAAGATAAAGAAGGCAATCAAAAGAACAGCAATCAGATTTTTTCCAAGAGAAACTGGATTCGGGAATATCAAAATTAGATGGCGTTGCAAAAGCGATAAGAAGAAAGAGAGGACAAAGCAAGAACATAAGAAGATTAGTGTACAATTAACTAACCAGATATTGATACAGTTCTGTGGGTTTTATCGAAATTAGAATTTAATAAAAATTCAAAGAAAGTGGATGTGATATATTTTTTTATTGGCTATTAAGAAACGGGGCATTGTGAACTAGCAGCAGCACTAGATAGGCGATTGTTTTGATACATATTTTCTCTAGAGAAAATAAACATATTACACAAAATAGTCAATTGTATCAGTTCAAAATATATTAGTTATGACAAAAAAAATGTACGTTAATTTAAAGCGAAAATGTAAAACAGATATCTAAATTAAAAACCAAATCACATCAAAATTAATAAGGGAATCAATAAATACTTACAGGATAGAGCCAAACTTGCTTATACTAACGAAAATTGACGTCCAGGCGCACCAATCACGCGCCTCGACTTTGCCTAGTCCTCCCCTTTTTAAACTTTTAAAACTTTTAATTATTTTAATTGGTTGAGAAATGAAAAGGTTTCATATAAAAGTTAAAATACTTTAAATATGGGACATTTTCGGATCTCACTCTCAGTCGTGGTTTTACTCTTACGGAGTAGCCGTCGAGCTCCTCACTTGGAGGACTCGGCAATTTTCACACCAAACCGTAAAAGACTCTGACGCTGAGTTTTTTTCTATTTAAAAATACTGTGTTTCATTTCTAAAGTACCTACACCACCTGCAGCATTGTCTTTTTCAAGATAATGACCAAAACAGAGCGTACCGGCTAACTACGCAATATTGCACAATATTGCGCAATAGTTAGATGATATAAGTAAACATGGTTATAGCACCCAGTTGCATTTCAATTTCCTACGTTTAGTAATAATCGCCCGGAGACGACAAAATTCGTTCTTTACGCTTAGTTGACGGACGGTACTTTAACCACCTATTTAAAAATATGTCTAAAACACATCTTTATATTTACCTTCATTTTTTCCTCTTTAAAGTACTTTAAAGGTACTTTAAAGTACCGTATAGATAATAATATAAGTTAATATCAATCAACCGTCAACACTGTTTTAGCGTTAAAACAATAACTGTATTAGTGCATAACCTAACTATTGTGTTGTGATTTGTCATCTATAACACATTTGCCAATAAATTGAAAATTATCAACGTATTTCGGTATAACTGATTATAATATCGTAGACGAAACATTTGAGTCCAAACATAAGTATTTACTTTTGATAAATAATTACTGGTGTTTGAGAAAACTGATACTTTTCGCTGCGGACTTAAAAGTACTGTCAGGCATTTGGAAGTAATTTATTACTGGACATAAATTTGTCTTGTGACTATCGTTTCTTATTCTATTGTAACCCGTTTCTTTTTTTAGATGAAAAACAAATAGACTGGACTAACAAAAAACCTTTAAGTGATGCGAAATTATTAAATATTGTTGACAATTTCTTGTTTGAGGATATACCGGATGACCTAAATTTCCAAACTGACGAAGAGTCAGATAATGATGATGAAGCATTAATTAATTCTAATAATGCTGTACCAGAACCTTCAAGTACATTAGAAGTAGATGTGACTCAGTCCATAGAAAGTGGTATAACAGATGTCGAGGTAAATTAAATGCATGAAATTGACTTGATTCAGCAGAATGAGGCAATTTTAGATAGAAAGTGGCGTAAAAGGAAAATAACTACAGCATCTCCAGAATATATATACCCAACACGTACAGTAGAGGGTACTTTTGCTGGTTGCGAAACTGGAACTGAGATCTTTATTTGCCGTTTAGGTTCCATAATTGATGATATAGTTTATCAGAGCAACTGATATGCTGTCCAAAGGAATAAGGTTCTGAATATAAAAAAAGATAAACTAATAACATTTTTAGGAATAAACATGTTAATGGGGTATCACAAGTTACCAAATTGGAGGCATTATTGGTCTAATTCTAAATCTATTGGTCCTAAAAACTGCAATCGCTCCAGCTGCAATGAGCAGAATCTGGTTTGATGCTATATTGAGCAATCTTCATATAAACGACAAAACTAATATTAACACACAAACTCAAGATAAACTATACAAAATGAGGCCAATAATAGACAAACTGAACGAAAATTTTTCAAGAAATTATAGAGGAACTCGTAAGCTTTGGGTTGACGAATCGATACCTTTCAAGGGACGGAGCTCTCTAAATCAGTACAATCCTCTCAAACCTATCAAGAGAGGCTACAAATGATGGTGTCTTTTCAATCAATATGGATATATTATCAAAATAGAAACTGAAACATCACAAGCAATAGAAATACGTAGAGGAGTACGACAGGGTTGCATTTTGTCACCTCTGTTATTTAATGTATATAGTGAAAACATCTGTCAGGAAGCCCTTTTACAAGCAAACGGAGGAATCGTTATTAATGGAGAGATTGTAAATAATATTCGATACGCGGACGACACTGTACTAGTTGCAAGAACAGTAGAAGAATTACAAAGATTACTTACAGACATAAATATTGCTTGCAACAATTATGGTATAAATATCAATATTAAAAAAACCAAGTATATGGTCTTCAGTAAAAACATGACACAACCAGCGTATATTAGTATAAACGGCACTCAAGTTGAAAAAGTATCAAGTTACAAATACTTGGGAACTTTAATAAACGAAACTGGAGACCAAAACGTGAAATAAAAAGACGTATCGAAATTGCCAGGGCCACCTTTATAAAGATGAGAAAATTCTTCTGCAACAGAAATATAATTTTCCCTCTATGATTAAGAATGCTGAGAGGCTATGTATTTAACACGCTATTATACGGTGTAGAGGCCTGGACTCTCAAACAGAACAACATGAAAAATATTGAAAGTTTCTAGATGTGGTGCTAACGTCAAATGCTGAAGATTAGTTGGGTTGAAAGAATAACAAACTGTGAAGTAATACGAAGAATAGGAAAAGACCCAGAGATTTTGTTAACGATAAAGCGAAGAAAACTCGAATATCTTGGTCACCTGATGAGAGGACATAAATACGCATTACTTCTAAATATATTGCAGGGAAAAATAGAAGGAAAACGGAATCCAGACCGTAGAAGAATGTCATGGTTGCTGAATTTGAGAGAGTGGTTTGGCTGCACCACTTATGAACTCTTTAGGTCAGCCGTAAGCAAGGTCAGAATAGCCTTGATGATTTCCAATCTCCGATAGGAGTGGCACAAAAAGAAGAAGAAGATATATTATGAAATTTGAAATTTAACCAGCGAAATCACAGCATAGTTATAGAAAAGTATAAGGACTTTGGACTAGGAGCCCGTGTAGTTCTGCATCTTACTGAAGAAGATTGGGGAAAGCAAAGAATGAATTATTTTGATAACTATTTTACCTCCATACCCTTGTTAAAGAAGTTAAAAAGTGAACTAATTTTAGCACGTGGAACAATTAGACCAAATAAAAAGTTTTTTTTCTAAGAACTTGACAGCTGATAAATCCATAAAGCGCAGAGATTTTGATTACAGGATTTCGTCGATGGATATTAGAGTGTAGAAATGAAGGACAATAAAATTGTTTACTTTGCTAGTAATTACCACGGTTGTGAGGAATAACTGTTCAAAGGACCCAAAAAGATAGTGCTAAGGCTGATATTGTTGCTCCCATGATTCTAAAAGATTACAATAAATTCATGGGGGGTATTGACCATGCTGATCGTTTGAGAACTGCTTACGGACTTGACAGACGTAGTGAGAAGTAGTGGCATAGGCTATTTTTGGGGAATAATAGATATAGAATTCGTTTATGCTTATATAATATTCTGCGACATACGAGAAAACCAATCTCTTTTAGATTTTCGAAGAGGAGTTGAGATGGGTCTGATAGCTCACAAACTTCAGAAAACTCAATCAAAACGACGAAGACTGAATAGTGATGTTAGATATCATCACTTTTAGTATACAATAAAAGAAAAAGAAGAGAAACATATTATTCAGTCCCATCCGATGTACGGCTTTCAAACAGAGGCTCCCAATGGCCCACTGGGTAAAATAAAGTTCCCAAAGAGGTAGATGTGAGGTATGCAGCAGCCAAGGTGTTCAATCGCGACCTCATTCAACATGTTCTACCTGCAAAGTTTATCTGTGTTCGAATGAGAAGAAAAACTGTTTCAATACATATCACGATGTTGAATATTGATATATTTTTTACAAATAAATTGATAAAAATCTCCGTAATTATCATTAGTCACCTAATAACTTACTACCACACTAAATTACTCTACACAGCCTGGCGGTACTTTAAAGTACCGAATCTGTTTTTTATGCGTAAAAGGTTTTGAAAAATTTTGAAAAAAATTATACTTCATCTTGAATGTATTTTTGAACATATTTGATCAAAAAATTTAAAAATTTGGTATTATTTTTATGATTCGGCAACTAAGGGTTAAAGGAGAAATATTAGTTAACATCTTTTTTATTAAAAAATTAATATCCTTTATCCTTTACTTAAAACGAATATATAGGTAAAGGAATTTTCAACAACTGACCAACTGGAATAAAACAACTTAGAAACTACAGCATACAGAACGAACAATACGAGGAAATTAACAATACAAAAATAAATTAAAAATTTCGACAAACGACATTCAAAACAACAAACTCATTGAGATCTGTTTTAGCTAAAAACTAAACTTTACAATGTACAAGAAAGAATAAGGAATTGTATTTATGAAATACCTTGTGAATACGATCATTTTTATTATTTTTAATAATTCAAGCATAGTTATAAAAGAACCAGATGATAAAATGGAACGATGGCAGTAAAATGGCAGATGAGAAAAATCAAAGAAGCGACTCTAGTTATGCTAAATAAGATCAACTAAGTCTCAATTTATCAGAATGCAGTAGGATCTGGTTACTCATAGTACTCTACCACTATTAGTAAGTCAGTAATATATCGAGAATAAAAAAAAATTTGATTTCTTTTGATTTGTGTTCTATCGACAAAAATCAAGATGTGTTTTAAAGGTAAAGAATTAAACTTTTGTATGCATATTTTGTATGTTGCTGCAAATAAACTCAGAATTTTTAAATGTGTAAATAAATAAACATAGCGCGATTTTTTGATTTATTATGATTCTCGTGAGATCAATATAATACAGAGTGGCCCAAAAGTCTGGAAACGGGTAATTATCTCGTAAAATGCTAATCACAATTGTACAAAATTTGAGGTACACCTATTCTGGGATACGGAGATTCCATATCTGATATTTACAATGTTGCCAGATTTGACGTTTTTTTATATTATTAGTAACTTTGGTTTTTCAAATATATCATCCTGTATATTCACTCATTATTGGAATCTCCTATTCAATACGAGTTCAACCATATGTAACACTTATGATTTTTTGTAATCTGGAAGGTCATAAATACATAAAACCGAAGAATGGCAACGCCTAAATTGTTTCAATAATTTTTTTAATACTAACTATTTTCAAATACAATAAAACGTAACAATTGATAGTTTGGAACATTTTTTAACATAGTAGTTACGTTATTAAGTGTTCAAAATGTGCTCAATTTGTGAGTTGACAGCACCCTAATCGATGGTAGAAGGCATATTTGTCCATGATTGTCTAGAAATTATTCGACATTCGTTGATAATTCGTTGCCTTAGCTCTGCAAGACTTGCTGGTTAAGTTTTGTAAACTGAATTTTTCAAGTATCAAGTTATCAAGTATATTGTGGTCTTTGAGTATGGTTTTCACGCATTCAGTCTTCAATGTGAATTTACACACCTGATACTGAAAAATTCAGTTTACAAAACTTAACCAGCAAGTCTTGAATAGCCAAGGCAATGAATTATCGATGAATCTCGAATAATTTCTAGACAATCATGGAGAAATGTGGTAGACGCATTCTACAATCGATTAGAGTGCTGTCAACTCACAAATGGAGCACATTTTGAACACTTAATAACGTAACTATTATGTTGAAAAATATTCTATCTACCGTATTTTATCTACGTGACTATCAATTGTTACGTTTTAATGTATTTGAAAATAGTATTAAAAAATGTATTGAAACAATTTAGGCGTTGCCAGACTTCTGTTTTATGTATTTAAGACCTTCCAGACTACATAAAGTCATAAGTGTTACATATGGTTGAATTCGTATTTAATAGGAGATTCCAATAATGACTGAATATACAGGGTGATGCATTTGAAAAATTAAAGTTACTAGTAATATAAGAGAAACTGAAAATCTGGCAACATTGCAAATACCAAATATGAAATCTCCGTATCCCAAAATAGGAGTATCTCAAATTTTGTATAATTATGTCTAGTAATTTAAAAGATAATTAGCCGTTTCCAGACTTTTGGGCCACTCTGTATATCCCTTTCATTAATGACCACTATAAGGTTTTGGTAACTAGAGCCTAAAACCTTCAGCATAAAATTTTAATATTAAGTTTGGGCAACAAATGTGAGGCATTTGAAATATGCTTAGAAAACGATAGATTTAAACTTTCACATAAAAAAGGATCTAGGACAACGTTGAAAACTTTATTATTATTTTTTAATTACACTAGTACGTTTTTTTAAAAAATAACCTTATTCTAAAAATACACTCAAAATCGTGTTCTTGGGGGACGTGCGATCATTTGTAATGTAAAACATTAAATTCTGCGTTTTTTGTCCATATTTAAAATGCTCATATTAGCTGCCACAAATTAAATTTGAAAGATCAGTTTATAAGTTCTAAAGATTAATCTCTAAACATCTCTACAACACTTTTTTATAAAAACTAAGATTATTGACGGCAAACTAGAAAAGCTGCATACAAAAGCTGCCCTCTTTACCTTTAAAACGCATCTTGATTTTGTCGATAGGATACTTCGATCAAAAGATATTGAATTTTTACCGTCGGACTGATACAAATTTTATCGAACATTGATTTCGCGCGCTTAATTGACATTCAAAATCGACGGTAGCTGGAAGCGTTGTTTTTAAGAGAACGGTTTATTTTACACAAAGAGTGCTACTTAACATTCATTTTTGTTTGAAATTATCTTAGCTTTATTTTTTAATTTGAAATAGTTCTTTTTACGGCACAGATTCTTGATAAATCGACTATTATTTTACTTTTAGGGGTTTTGTGGCGATGCCGGGGGGGGGGGGGGTAAAAGGGGCAAAATTTAAATAACGTTGTGACTCTAGGTCGATAACATTGGATAAAATTTATTACTTTAGGGACTACATGTCACCCTGCTCGGTTTTTAGCACATGGTACTGGTCAGTTAAAACGACATAGACCAACTGTTGGTATGTGGACCATGTAAACTTATATGTGGATGTCACAGCCACAACTTTATTATTAGCTTCAACTACATAAGGCACTGATGAGGATCTAATTAGATCAAAAACGTTATGATACTACATAAAATTTGACGACACTTTTTAAAAAGTTTTAACTATATGTTTTTATACCAAAATACAATTGTGAAGTGTTTTAACTTCTGCATGTTTTTTTAAAATAATTATTGTATACAAAACACTGTCATACATTCATGTATGAAGCAGAAACATGGACTCTAACGCAGAAGAGTGAAAGATTTTTGGGAATATTTGAGGGTAAAATACTCCGTAAAATATTTGGAGCTGTAAACGACCAAGGTCATTTCCACAAAAGATATAATTTCCAATTATACCAAATCTTTAATTAACTAGACGTCGAAACTTTCATTAAAACACAGCAACTAAGATGGTCTGAACACATAATACGAATGCCAGACAACTCGATTGTTAAAAAGCTAACTACTAACAGCTAACCTGTCAAATCAGGAGAGGAGATTCTAGAAGAGTGTAATCTGTAGACATGTTCTTATTTTTTAAAAAAGTGACAAAAGTTGAACATATAACTATTAAGGAAGCAGTGTTATGCTTTCAATAGCAAGCATAGTTCCTACAGTTATAAAAGAGAACATAAAACAACTCAATAATATCTAGGTAAAATATTCGTCATAAGACAAGTGAAGAAAAAGAATAAAGAAAAAATATTGAAACACATAATGACTTTTATCGACATGTAGAAAGCATACGACAGCGTGCTCAGCAAACATCTATAAAAAGCAATGAGAAGAATGAACGTCTTTTTCTTCTAGTGTCGTCTCCACTAATAAGGGTTTCCTATAACCATTGCAAATTCGTCTATATCCTCTGCTTTTCTTAAGAACTTCTGTGTGGTTAACCTGGTCCAGTCGCGAATGTTTTTCAGACAGGATATTTGTCGTCTACCTCCAGGACCCTTTTTTCCTTCGATTCTACCCTTTATGATTAGCTGCAACAACTCGTACTTATCATTTCTTATAAATACTTAAGTATGTGCCCCAAATATGCTGTCTTTCGCCTTTTAATAGTGGTCAAAAGTTCCCATTCTGTGCCATGATTTCTTCAAAATTCTCACAGTATCACAAATTTTATTTAGTAACGTCTGCAGATCTGTCTCACTTTCAGCGATAATGACTGTATCGTCAACATAACGGATGTTATTTATAATTTCCCCATTTATCTTGATCCCTTCTATACAGTTTTCAAGTGCTTACGTAAATACCTCTTCGGAATATATATTAGATAGTACTGGTGAAAGTACACAGCCCTGTCTCACTCCTCTACTTATCTGTTGCGCATATGTGCTATTTCCATCGAATGTTACCACAACCTGTTGGTTCCAATAGGGATTTCTCACTATGTTAATGTCATTTTTATCGAGCCTTATTTTTTAGACATTCCATGGGAATGTTATATTTAACTTTGTTGAAAGCTTTTCACATAGTCTATAAACGCAACGATCTTTTTTTGATCTCGACACTTTTGGGCAAGTGTTGTGAAACTACACAGAGTTTCCACTGTTCCGAAGCCGTTACGAAAGCCAAACTGTCTATTACTCATATCCGCTTCAGACTTTCTGAATATTCTTGCATGTATAATCTTCAAAAATGTTTTTAATAAGGTGACATTAAGCTGATTAATCTAAAGTAATTGTAATTACAATGTTTGGGGTTCTTCGTTTTTAGTAGCGGAACAAAGGTCGATAGCAGCCATTCTGCAGGTATCTCACCAGATTTGAATATTTTGTTAACGAGTATAGTTATTTTACTTAAACTGTCTTCATCTATTAATTTAATCAGCTCGAAATAAACTTCATCTGGCCCAGGGGCTCTGCCAGATTTTGGGTTATTTATAGCATCTTGGACTTCAGATTTTAATATTATTGGACCTTTCGCGTTATCAATTTGTATTGGTTCCGTTTTTGTGTCCATGAAAAGATCTTCAATATATTTAGTTCATACTTATTTTATTTCAATTGGGTTATTAATAGGTTTATTGTTTTTTTTTCAATTAATCGCTTAGGTGTATTTGTTCGTGATTTTCCAGATAATTCTTTCACTTTTTTTATGTAAATTATAATGATTATACTTTTTCTGCAATTCTTTCACTCCGATGTATGTTTCCGTCATCCACTTTTCCTTATCCCCTTTTATTTCGTTATTATTATTATAATTTTCCTTATCCCTTTATTAATTTATGTTTTTCTCTGTACTTATTTGGGTTTTTGTTTCTATATTTTCTTCTTTGTTCCATGGTTTCCAGTATTTCTTGAGTCATTTAAGGTTTTCGGCTTTCTTTTTTTTTTGTAGAGTTTCTTTCTGTACTTTTATAACAGAATCTTTAATTTTGCTTCACATACTTTGCTTAATTTTGCTTTACGTTTTTAGTGTTTTTCATTTCTGAGGTTAATTTCTTCATTTCTTGTTTGATACGAGTTAAAGCCTCAGCGCGGATTTCATTTATCTTAAGTATCTGAGTATTTATCTTAGAACTTTTGAATTTTATTATGTTTTGTACCCTCAGTTTCATTTTTGAGACAACGAGGTTATGGTCTGAGGAGACAACTGCTCCAGGAAAAGTTATAACGCTTACAATGGATTTTCTAAATCTTAGACTAGTTAAAATAAAGTCGATCTGATTTCTAATGCAATTGAGAAAATCTGTCACCTCTAGCATTCCTTATTCTTAAACCATAATTACATATTATATTGTCGACTTGGCTTTTTCCTATCTTTGCATTTAAGTCACCCATTATTGTAGTAATTTCTTCCTAATTTCAAATTTACGAATGCACTTTAGAGAGAAGAACGCGTTAGATAATGTAATTACTCTCTGTTAGACTAAATATAACACTTCTTTTATATATTTGTGCATTGGTATTAAAATTTAAACAATTTCAGGCTAAACGTCATAAATATATTTGTATTAGCAAACTTAAAAACTGTGTTTACATTTTTCCCAACATATATGCTGAGTACAAAGGTTTTTTTGTAAAAATATAATGTTGTGAATGTACGACCATAATCCTTTTCATCAAAATGGATTAAAAAAGTAGGCCCATTTTTGTACATATGCCTTGACGGAAAAATCTTTTTAGCTGGAAACCAGCCGAGAGGTCGGGCTTTTATACAAACATTTATATAAAAATAAAAAGTCAACATATCCTTCGCGGAAATTTGAAATAAGGGTAACAGGAAAATATCATGTTTTGTAATATTTAAGTTGGCCTGTTTAAGAATAATAATAAAAATAATGAGCAGAACATAATAACTAAAAATAAATAAGAATATAAAATCTGGATTTATATCTTCTTCTTCTTCTTTGAGTGCCGCTTTCTTAGCGAAGGTTGGCGATGACCTCTACAAAGTCTTCCCTAGTTTGGGCTTTCCTTATTAAACTTTGAAAGTATAATCCTGTCCAATCTTTAATGTTGTGCAGCCAGGTCATTTGTCGTCTACCCGGGCCGCGTCTGCCTTCTATTTTCCCTTCTATAATAAGCTGAAGAAAGTTATACCTGTCGTGTCTAAATATGTGTCCAAGATAAGACGTTTTACGATTCTTGACAATTTCTGTGGGTTCACGTTCTCTATTCATAGGCCTTAAAACTTCTTCGTTTCTAACGCGGTCGGTCCATGGAATTTTTAGCATACGACGAAATACCCACGAGCGTATATCGTAACGAGCTGACTGTTATCGTCCAAGCTTCCACGCCGTGTAATATCACACTATATACATCACTTTATCATGCGGTATCGTAGAGACAAATCAAGATTACGGGTAGTGAGTAACTGTCGCATCTTTAAGAAGGTGTTTTTTGCCTGTTCTGACCTCTTGTTCTTAGTCTAAGGTTTCATGTATCCAACAACCTAGATTCTTAAACTTTTTCACTTGTTCAACTAGAGTATTGTTGACCTAGTATGTTTATAACTGGTGTGTATGTTTTTGAAACTACCGTTGTTTTGGTTTTTTTACATTCACCTTAAGGCCGTATAGTTCTCCTTCTCGCACTACTTTGGTTAACAGAATTTGTAGTTCTTCTTCACTGCCAGCAATCAGTACTGTATCATCGGCATACCTGATATTGTTCACGATTTATCCATTGACTTTTATTCCTTCTTGTGCTGCATCTAGAGCATGTGCAAAGATATCCTCTGAGTACAAGTTAAATAATAATAGTGTTATTATACAACCTTGTCTAACTCCTCTTTGGATGTTTATGGTTTCAGCATCACCCATTTCAGTTCTGACAGATGCGTTTTGGTTCCAGTAGAGTTTACGTATTGTATTAATGTCTTTTGTATCCAGGTTCTTTTTTTTGCAAGCATTCTATTAGCTGATCGTGTTTGACTTTCTCAAAAGCCTTTTCATAATCTATAAAGCACAAGTAGACATCTTTTGATCCCGACACTTTTACATGAGAACAAAAAAACTGAACAAAGCTTCTCGAGTTCCCATACCGTTTCGGAAGCCAAATTGTTCCGGACCCATATCTTCTTCGCATTTTTTGTAAATTCTGTTGTGGATAATTTTTAGAAATAGCTTAAGAATATGGGGCATGATACTTATTATTCAAAAGCCGTTACACTTTTTTGCGTAGTTTGATTTAGGTATAAGCACAAACGTAGACGATAACCAATCTTGTGGAATTGTACCAGTCTTGTATATACTGTTGAAGAGTCTCGATAATAATTCTAAATTGTCTTCTTCCAAAAGCTGTATAATTTCACTATGAACGTAGTCAGGTCCAGATGCTTTTCCGGTTTTCATATTTTTTAAGGCGTATTTTAATTCTGATGTTAAGATTGGAAAGTCGTTATTTTCGATGTTTGTTTGTCTATCAATATTTATTGTTCTATTGTCTATTGTAGAAAGGGTTTTGTATGTATGTTCACCATTCAACGCTTATTTCTTCTATTGTAGTCAGGAATCTATCTTCCGTACTTGTTATTGTGTCACACTGCCTAGCGTTTCTGATCCCACACATTTCTTTAATTTTCTTATGAAGAAGTCTATCATCATGTTTATTTATTCTGTAGATCTTTTATCTCTTCGCAAGTTTCTACAAGCCACTGTGTTTTTGCTTCCATTATCTTTTTTCTTATTAGTCTTTGTATTTCTTTATATCTTTTCCAGTCTTTGTTCTTGTGTTGTCGTCTCACATTCATCATTTCTAATATTTCATTAGTTATCCATGTTTTTTGCCTCCTTGATTCGTGTATTTAAGGTGGTCTTCAGCTTTTAGAAATACAGTTTTAAGTTCTTTCCATATTTGGTTTAAGTCGTCGAATTCTTCTGGTTTATCATTTTCCTTTTGTCTGTTTTTAAGTTCTCGACATTCGTGGTTAAATTCTTTTAATATCTTCTGTCTCATTTCTATATCCTTGAGTAAGCTCATGTCTGATTTCTGTTTGTTTGATTTCTGATTTCCAAGAGTCTTTGGAGGATGCAAAGATGGGAATCAAAGTGAATGGATTATTGATCAACAGCATACGATATGCTGATGATGGTGTCTTAATTTGTGACAACATAGTCGATCTTCAACAACTTGTCACTTTAATCGGAGAATACAATAAGCGAATGGGATTAGAGATTAATACCAAAAAACCCAAATTTATGATCATCTCCAGAAACTTGGATGCACTTGAAAACTCCACCATAACACTGAATTCTATGTAAATTGAAAGAGTGAGTAAATTTAAATACCTGGGATCGTGGCTTTTTGAAGACTAGGCATCGGCTGGAAAGTAAAATGTCGCATTGAGCAAGCTCGACAAACTTTCGTAAAATTCAAGAAGGTACTGACTTGTTCAGAGTTCGATCTTTAACTGAGACTAAGGTTTACTAAGTGCTACGTGTGGTCAGTGCTGCTATATGGTGTAGAGGGCTGGACACTCAAAACTAGGGATATAACGAGATTAGAAGCTTTCAAAATGTGGCTCTATCGCCGTATCCTAAAAATACCACGGACAGCGCAAATCACAAATATAGACGTCCTTAAAAGATTAAACAAAGAACGCCAACTTTTCGAAACCATCAAGATGAAGAGAACGGCGTATCTAGGTCACATCATGCGAAATGAAAAATACCAGTTCCTCCAACTTATAATCGAGGGTAAAATTGAAGGCAAGAGAGGAATGGGACGCAAGAAAATGTCCTGGCTCCGAAACATAAGGCAATGGATAGGGATTAACGACATACAATCTCTGATACATATTGCAAGAAATAGAGAATTAATAGAAAATGTGATCGCTAACATTCATTAGTGGATTTGCATCTTAAGAAGAAGAAAATTTCTGTTCTCTCTTCTTTCTTTTTATGCTTTTCAGTGTGTTTTTGAATTTGGCGACGAGCAAGGTGTGGTTGGAGGGGACTTCTGCACCGGGTAGTTATCTGTTACCTCTGTAACATTCCCAACATTATATTTATCTACATTCTTTGGTAAACTAAGTTAAGTACAAAAGTATTAATGTCTATAAAACAATCGATCTCACAAATTTTAATTTGTTTACTTTCAACCTTAGCCTCTTCTTCAGTCTGCAGCTCTGTTTCACTTTGGTCATCCTTACTATTTGTTCTATATTCTTTAGTTTCCCTTTTTTCTCCGATTACTGGTTGTTCTAAATCTCTTACGCTTACCCCTTTACCTTCAGGCACTTTTTGCCCTGTGTTTTTAAACGTTCTCGGGTTGCGTCCTGTCTACTTTCATGAAGAACGTTTTTGTTGGTTGAATGGTCTTGGTTTTCAGTTTCTGAATGTTCACTAAGTGGTAACTTTTTGATGACGTCGTCTGAATTTAATGGAATAATTCCGCAAGATTTAAAACCAGACGTAATATTATCTATGATATGAACAACGGCTTCAATGGCTTTTTTAAATTGTCCAGGAAACTCAGACTTGGGAATACACCCTCTATTTTTGGTTTTTTATTCGGTAAGGGTATTTCTTTACGACTAGCGGCTGTAAGAAATGCGTTGCATTTGGAGGCAGCATCACAAACTGAATGTCATATTTTTCGCAGTTTTCGACAACTTTTTCTTCTTTATGTGCCGTCTTCTACCGAAGGTTGGCGACCATCATACGATAGGTTTCTCTGTTTTGTGCCGCATGAATTATGTTTGCAGCTTCTGGTATTTGAAACCATTCTCTCAAGTTTCTCAGCCAGGATTTCTTCTTTCTGCCCAAGCCTCTTCTACCTTCAATCTTGCCTTCCACGATAAGCTGTAGCAGACTGTACTTATCATTACGGAACACATGTCCCAGGTATGACGCTTTCCTCCTTTTAACAGTTGTTAACAATTCCACCTCTTTACCCATTCGTCTTAATACCTCTGTGTTGGTCACTCTGTCTATCCAAGGTATTCTCAGTATGCGTCGATACAGCCACATTTCTAGAGCCGCTAACTTCTTTGTAGTTGCTGCTGTTAACGTCCACCCTTCTACGCCGTAAAGTAGCGTAGAGAGTACGTAGCATTTCGTGGCGCGCCATCGGAGGTTAATGCTTAGGTTGCGGTTGCTTAAGAGCTTTCTCATTTTGATAAATTTGGATCTTGCTATTTCAATTCGGATCTTAATCTCTACTTCTGGGTCCCACTTGTCATTTACTGTATATCCCAGATATTTAAATCGGTGTACTCTTTCAATACGTTCGTCTTCAATATGCAGGTCGATATGTTGAAATTTTTTTTTTACTGATCACCATAAATTTAGTTTTCTTTCTATTGATCTTCAGTCCAAATCGGCTGCCAGTTGTATTAACTCTATGTAGCATCACCTGTAAATCTTCGATGTTATCGGCCAGTTTAATAGTATCATCTGCATATCGAAAATTACTTATTGGTACGCCATTAATCTTAATGCCCTCATTGTACTCTTCTAGTGCCTCTAGAAATATTTGTTCCGTGTACAGGTTGAAAAGCAGTGGCGAAAGAATACAGCCCTGTCTTACCCCTCTAGAAATGGTTATGTTTTCACTCACCATATGTCCATTCTTCATGTGGGCTGTTTGATTCCAATATAGATTTTTTATAATCTGGATGTCATTAGTGTCAAGTCCTGAAAGACGTAATATGAGTTTGTCATGTTTGATAGTATCGAATGCTTTCTCATAGTCGATAAAACAGACGTAAACATCTTTCTGTTGATCCAGGCATTTTTGAATCAAAACTTTTATTGCAAAGAGGGGTTCTCGAGTTCCAAAACCGCATCTAAAACCGAACTGTGTTTTACTTATGCTGTGTTCTAATTTTGCTCGTATTCTGGAATGGACAATACGCAAAAATACTTTAAGGGTGTGGCTCATTAAACTTATAAGGCGATATTCACTACACGTCTTAGAATTATATTTCTTGGGAAGGGGCACAAATGTAGATGTCAACCAGTCCGATGGAATTTGACCAGTATCGTATATCTTATTAAACAGTTCCAATACTACATTCACGTTGTTCTTGTTAAAAACTTTTAAGAATTCGACTGGTATTTCATCGCATCCTGTTGCTTTCCCATCTTTCGTTTGATCTATAGCTTTTATCACCTCACTTTTCAATATTTTTGGTCCATTCAGATCAAGAGTGTTCGTAGAAATATGACGATAATCCGTAAACAAATCTTTTATGTAGATTGCCCAAGTCTGTAACTGTTCTTCTTTATCTACAATAAGTTTATTGTTCTCGTCGATTAACCTACCAAACTGTTTTTTCTTATAAGTATAAGTAAACTCCTAGATTTTTTTATGCATGTTAAAACTATCGTGTCTTCGTTCTAGCTCTTCTATCTCTTGACATTTTTCTTGCAACCATTTCTCTTTGGATTCTTTTATCTTTCTGCTGACAGTTCTATCCAGTTATTTATATTGTTCGGGATTATTCTTATTTTCCATCCTTCTGTCCATAAGGTGTAATATTTCATCTGTCATCCACTCGTTCTTCTTCTTCCGCTCGGAGTCACCAATTACTTCTTTTGCACCGTTGCATATAGCGTCCCTTTCGTGTCTTCGTTCTAGCTCTTCTATCTCTTGACATTTTTCTTGCAACCATTTCTCTTTGGATTCTTTTATCTTTCTGCTGACAGTTCTATCCAGTTATTTATATTGTTCGGGATTATTCTTATTTTCCCTCCTTCTGTCCATAAGGTGTAATATTTCATCTGTCATCCACTCGTTCTTCTTCCGCTCGGAGTCACCAATTACTTCTTTTGCACCGTTGCATATAGCGTCCCTTAAGTTGATCCAGTCTCTTTCAATATCATCAGTGTTGGTTGTTAAAGCAACATTACTATTAATGCTATTTGTAAGCTTGGCTTTTATCTCAGGATTTCTAAGTTGATCCATATCTAATCTTTTGTTATTCTGTTTCTGGATTATGGTTTTTAGTCTTACTCGTAATTGGGCTACAAGAGGAATATGATCAGAGTTTATGTTAGCTCCAGGATATGTTTTGGCTGATATTATTGCGTTACGGAATCGTTTGTTAATTGTTATGAAGTCTATCTGATTTCTAACGATGTACCCAGACCTATCCTGTGGTGACTTCCAAGTGTACAATCTTCTTACTGGTAGCTTAAACCAAGTATTTGTGATAATTAAGTTTTTCTCCTGGCAAAACTTTATTAGTCGATCACCTCGTTCATTTCTTGTTCCCAACCCATACTTGCCAACTACGTCACTGACTTCGCCTTTTTCTATTTTGGAGTTGAAATCTCCCATTACCATGGTTATGTCTTGATTCTTTAGGTTTTTTATGATGTCGTCTAACTGTTCATAAAACTCTTCAACTTCTTCATCCGTACTCTCCGATGTGGGAGCATAAACCTGAATTATATTTATGTCTAGAGGGTGCGCACTTATCTGGATCAACATGCAGCGTTCTGAATATGGAATAAAATTTTTTATATGTTTTCTGATGTTATTATTTACTAGAACCGCTACTCCATGCCTATGGTTGACTACTCCATGCCTATCTTCTTCTCTGCTGCCTGAAAAAAATATTGTTGCATCCTCCTTCTCGCACTTACCATTACCTGGCCATCTTATTTCACTCATCCCCAGAATATCAATTTTGAGCCTCTTCATTTCATTAATTGCGTTGTTTAGTTTTCCAGTCTGATAAAGTGTTCTTACGTTCCATGTAGCTATCTTAATAGTATTTTTTCTGATATGTTTATTTGTTTTATCCAGTCGCATATTTCCCACGCAAGGCCTGGTACCCACCGTTGCGTGGCCGGTCTCTGATTTCACATCGTCCAGCCCGGAAACTCGACGACGCCGGTCGCTAATCGGGTCGCATGGCATATCATCTTTAAAACTCCTACTCGTCATGATGGTTTTACTAGGGATATATAATATGGTAGTCATCCCGTAGCTTTCCACATCCTTATGTCGTTGACTACTTAATAGTTCCTCCGCCTTCAAAGCCGATTTCTCAACTCCAGGACAAAAGGGTGCCCTACCACTTACCAACTCATCCGCCCGAAGCCGTTGGTCAGTAAGGAAGGGATTGCTTATACCGGCAATCGCTCGGTGGAATTTTCGCCATATCTGGCTACCCTTACTTAGTTTAGCCTGCAGACCAATGCAGTTGCCCGTGGTGTGGCACGTGGAGCCATAAGTGAGAGTTAGCTGTCTTATGAGGACCAGTTATCAAGAACCATCTCCCGTCTATGACGCTCGATGTGGTCGTTCCGATAAAAGGTGCTACCTCTATAACACAACTCTATACCCCTTTTCGACAACATATCGCTTATGATTATTTTTTTCCTGGCAATTTTTTTAAATATGGGAGAAGAATTTTATCATACCCGTGTTTGAATGATGAAGAGTCGAACCAACCTATTTTTGTTCTATTGTAGACACACCGTTCTGGCCTTCCCTCTACCCATGATGGATATAAGTGTACCGATTTGAACACTACATATGGGGCTAAAAGTACACCTAATCCGCTGATAACCATCATAACTGATGTGCTGGCTTTGCTCGAATCCATTATTCTTTCGACCCTTTTTGATCCGCGGCGCCACAACACTTTCATTCTACTCGTGTTGTCAGTTAAATTAGCTTCGTCGTAATTAACAATGTGAGACACGGGAGAATGCCTTCAAATGTGTTTTTTAAATTGTTAAAATAGTTTAAAACTGTTTCTCGTGTAATATTTGCCTCACACCGCTTTATATTTTGGGCCATACCTACTTTCTGTTAGAACATTATTTCTCTTAAGCAATGTATAAAACCAGTTGATCCCGGGTAGATTGTTCTTAAAAACTATATTAGTTTGTCCTTTTCTGTTCAGATAGCTTTTTATTAAGACTCTTATATCGGAAAGGGTCATGGGAAAGCATCATTCACAAAATTTTATGATACCTTTTGCTATCATTCTTTCTTCTTGTGCACTAAGAGCCTTTTGAAGGTGGATTTATGTACACGATAATATTCGGCAGCTTGTCATAACGTTTTAATTTTATTCCTAACATCAGAAATAGCTCTTCCCAATTTTCTGAATTGTAATTCATGAAGTTTATGCCTATTTTCTTTTTGTATACCTGAAGACAAATTTTTGTAAATTAATTTCTAAAAAAAAACTAGGCTAAATACAACTTCAATATTTTATACATAGATTGTCAACAAATGACTAAACACTTTATTGCCACTCCCTAGCTCTTACATATACATACTTTATTACTACTTATACGTATTTCAATACATATTATACATATATGTACATATTTAGAGTTACGTAAGTACAATAAACACATATGTTAAATGTTATGTATAATCTGTTATTATAACATATTATAAACAGTAAATTATTATAACATATTATAAGTATAGATAAAGTAACACATTTTTACGTCATAAACCCAGGTACAACGAACTAATC
Organism: Diabrotica balteata; assembly: GCA_918026665.1. Classification (NCBI taxonomy): domain Eukaryota; kingdom Metazoa; phylum Arthropoda; class Insecta; order Coleoptera; family Chrysomelidae; genus Diabrotica; species Diabrotica balteata. The sequence goes on from OU898278.1 coordinate 40,618,633, forward strand.
GTTCCTACCAGTGTAATATCGTTTATAGCAACCTGTTCATTATAACCGATACAATCGTTTACAGAGAACACTGCCTACAACGTACAAAAACCACAAGTCCTCTGAAGTTCGTTATAAACGATTTTGACTGTAATTGCTTTTATTGTACAGCAGTGTCTTTTTAAGGTTAAAAAAAAGCATGAAATGTAAAGGTGACCCGACAAAATTCAGTACAAATAGTTGGTTTGTAAGTTCGCGCATTGGTAACAGTGACGTAGAAGTAGACAGAGGCAGCTTTGTACGAATTAGCCGCTACTTTCCGAATTCACCCCGAGGTATGGTACGTGTGTAGATTTACAGCCTCCATGTACAATAACCGGTACTAATTTAAGAATTTAGCAAGTTCTTCACGCGACGTTACACGCGCCAAAAAACTTATTTAAAAAACAAGTAGAGTTTAAATATAAACAAAAAATCTTTTATTTTAAACTTAGTTACAATTTTTCAATAATTGAACTTTGAAAATTAAGGCAAATATAGACCACAAGTTTAATCCAATCTTGCCCAAGTACTTTCGCTTAATATAGCATCTTCAGGGACATTTCGTCAAATATGGGCTATCCAGTAAGCATAGAATGTGATAAACATGAATGTTAACATAAAATTGTACAAACACTACACTAAAACAAGGACAAACATTTTAAAATTAATTAAAATAGTTCTGCGCTCTACATTCTTTGTCAGTAACAGGAGAGAAGAAGACAAAGAATTCTCTCTCATATCCTTAGAGTTAGATAGTTTCCTTCGTTATAACGACCAAATGTCCCTGTACTGGTCTTTTTTTAGGTGGACTATGGGTTTCATCAATATCAAGCAGTTTGTCTGCTATATCAGTATTTGAAATTTCGCTTGTACTTTTTACTTAAAAGAATGCATGGCAAATACCTATAATTAAAGTAAAGGTCAAAGTTAGGTTAGGTGCAGAAAAAGATAATATTTATTTGAATAACACTAACGTCATGTAAAGTGTCTGTAAAGTTATGAAACTGCATTCTGTAAAATTTTTTCTGGGATCTGGGACAAGTTATGCATAATGAAAGGTATTACATGTTTCAATGAGTTAGGTAAGAAAAAAACGAGCGAAGGAAAAGTGTAGAAATACGATAAATCTCAAGGCTGCGCAACTTGCGGGAATGGTATAGTATATCAGAATGGTTGTGATAGTTGTCAATCTTCACCGCAGAGATAGCACGTAAATAAGGAGAATGGCGTAAATAACTTCTTTCACTGCAATGAAAAATTATATTTGCAGTTTATACGCCGTGGCCAGCAATTATTTTGTCGTGATGTTCTGTCAGCAACTGAAATAGACACTATCAAACGCAAAACGCGAATATATTAATCATTAGTTGGCATCTTTTAGTACAGTTTGCTTCTTCTTGATTTTATTTCTTATGTCGAAAATTTCTTTAATATCTACTACGAACTCCCCCACGCTACCTAGATTTTAATGGATTCAGCTTTATATGTAATATAAATGCTAATAGTAAGATTAAAAGCGACTACGAACTGCCCTACGCTACCTATGTACTTACATAATATTTTTGTGAACTTGTATAGTATATTGTATTCAAAAAGGAAGCCAATTTCCCAAAGCATGAGCGAAAATTTTAAATGATTAAATAATGAAACTATAACGATATAATCGAATAATAGTACATTGTTTACCGAGTAGGAAAAGCTTAACATTCCTAGAAGACTGTGAAGATTGCTAAGTCGAGGCGCAAGCCGAGACTTAGCAACACAGAGTCCAGGAATGTGGCTTTTCTTACGAGGTAAAAATACTATTTTTCCGCAAATCGTTTAAAATTCGACAGATATTGATTGATTTAAAAAAACGCGATAATTTTATTCCCAAATAAATGGTGCTTTGAAATTCCTAATAAAATTACTTGGGTTACTATGGAAACGTATTGAGGTTGAATTGTCAAACTTGACAATTTTTTATTCATCATTTATAAATATGACAATCATTTATGTAGAACACTAACAACTGTACGGAAATATTATTTCCTTACAGTAAGGAAATGACATTTCCTTACAGTAAGGAAGTCCTGACTTTTTCTTCAAGAAATTTTGACAGGAATGTCAAAATTTCCTGGCGATTTGCGGAAAAGTTTATTTATAAATCTACATTAACTTATATACAATAACAAAAACTACAGTTAAACAATAACAATGCTTAATTCTAATGTCTGATTAGTGATTAAAATAAGTAAGAGTGAACACTATATTTTAGATATTAAAAGTTAGCTGCAATCATAATTGCAAACTGACTTAATGAAGTCTAATTTTAGTAATGTTTTGATTAACATTACTAAAATAGACTTAATATTCATTTAGCCTATTTTCAATAAAATCAACTTTTCCTTTTGTCGTTTTTTTTTATTTATGAAGTTTTGTTGAAGTTGAAGTTTTTTTTCGAATCTATGCACAGTTCTAATTTCCACATATACTTCTCCTTGAAAATTTAACAGAATGTCTGTAAATTTAAATATATCAGGACGTGATTTATAAAAACATTCGTTAAATTTCGAGTGAAATGATTCACATGCGTTTGTAGTAAATACAAGAGATGATGAATTTGAAGCCCACATGTAAGGTAGAAACACAGGTTTTCACCTGTATTTGTTTTTAAATTGAAGTACTCTAACACTTGCAGAACTTCTTCCTGTGACTTGGGCAATGATGGTGTGGATTTTCGTCTTGCAGCATAAATATTTCTTCGAACGCAAGAAATGTCTTTCGTCATCATCGGCAAATTGCTGAAATTTTACTTTCTCAATTCCTTGTGACAATCTTTAAAGGTCTTTCACATATATCTTCTATAGCTTTCGTCTTTGTAGAATTACTAAAAATTTATCGCTCAACGTGGTTGTCTGGAGCATGATTATGCTCCACCGATGCATTTTCAAGAATAATGTAATTTTCATCACCTTCCTTTGTGTACACTTTTTGACAACCTTTTATGATGCATCGCCATCTTACTTTTCCATCTTTGGAGACATGATCCTTTGAATATTTATTAATTAATAATAAAAGTTCTCCCCTTCGACTTGACATAGTCGTTGGATTCGCCATTTAAAAGGACACAAACACACAACACAACACACAAAAGTACACTAACGGACAAAATTATACCTTAATACTTGCAACCAAAAAGAATAACTGAAAATATCTATATTCTTACTTTCAACCATAATCAAATTTGAAATTTCCGGTCATTAAGACTTAATCCCCAACTTGCTCGGCGATGGGGCAGCAGGTACTTGGGATTAATGGGCCCCGGTAGTTCGTGGGGCAGTTAGATAGCGTCCCGTCTTGAAACTTAATGTGTTTGCATTTTATTTTTTAAGTCGACAATTTCTTTAATTTTATTTAATTGACACATTTATCTTAAAACTTAATATACATTCTTAATGCTTTGGTTCCTTCGTTTTGTGTAACATGTTTAATAATGTATTGGTCTTACTGTTTGTGTCTTTGCTTTTATTTATTCTTCTTTTTTCATATTATCAATATCAACTGTGTCGTCTGCATCCATAAGTTGTTTAAATAGATTTCGTTGCCTTTGGGTCCCTTTCTATATATAGTCAGAATATCTTTAAAGCATTGTATTAATTTGTTAATTAATAAAAACAGATTTTATAAGTAAAAAACAATATAAATATTCACAGTATATGTTTATCCTCTAATTAATGTTTTAGTTGGCTTATTTATTTTAACTGCTTTGTGATTTTTGTTCCACCACAATCTGTAACAATTATATTAATAGATAAAATATGACACACCCTGTAAAAATAATTTAAAAACGGTAGACCAAAAAATGCTTGCACAAACACGACTTTTATTTCTTGTCTAGCACTGTACTCTATGTTCCATAAATGTGCGCAAGTGAATTATATGTTGTGCACAGCGGCCGTATTGGGGGCCCGCTTCCGAGGTTCTGCTGACTCTTGCCTCCTTGCAGACGCCAACGGAAATCTCGACCCCGAAGCCCCGCCCGCTAACTACGGACGACGACGATCCAGAGCTGTACTCTACCAATTGTCAGGACATTATAAACCAGATAAGATGAAAGGAAAGCTGAAACTCAATAATGTAAGTATTTTTGTATCATGTAACTGTTTTGAGTGTTTTTATCATACCACTAATTCAAAATGTCTTCTATCTAAATTTTTATCGGAAGTAAATTTTGGACTAGGGTATCCCTATTTTATTCTTTGCTATTGGCTTTTACACAGGGATGTTTTATGGATAAATTGTTTTTTTTTTGGTGAGGACTCCGAAAGAAATGACTACGTTGGATATCTTTTATATCCACAAGTATAAAAGTTTTCCAGGTTTGACATAGTGTTTATTGTTATCTATTAACTATCTAAAGGTGCCTATCTTCTAGTGATGTTGGCGACCATATTGAAATATCTTATTATATTTACAATAACTCGAAACAGATCGGTTGACTTTAACCAGTCCATTTTTGAAGACTGGCCATCCAGGATATACGTCTAGATCCAGGGCCTCTCCTGTACCAAATCTTACCTTGTAGAATTAACGTTAGATGTCGATATTGAACCATACGGTTTGTCCATTTTGCCTTTGGATATAATTAGCCTTCAGCGTTGTAACGACCAAAAAACAAAAGGTTTCAGGCACCACGAGTGGGAGCCACTTATATGTGTAACCCTTCGTTGGTGAGTCACTTAATTATGTATCGCATAAACAGATACCGTTCAGCTGTGGAAGAGTGCGCCTAATGGAAGATAGTGAATTCTCTGATCATTGTCAACACAATTACACAAATGACAATACGAAGGTCCGAGCTTTAGTCTGGTAGAAGTATCTTGGTTGGGATAGCTAGACTGCAAGTGGTTCGCGAGTAAAATAAATAACAGAAAACGAAAGAGAAGGAAGTTTTGGGTACCACCCTATTTTTAAAATAAATATAAAAACCTAATAACTAGGAGAATGAAAAGAAAATGAGACGAGAAGGCTAACGAGAAATATACAAAATTATTACTACACAGTAACAAATGAGTAAGGAGAGGGGTAGTTATATCCCACAGTAAACACTAATATTAAGCCATACGTAAAATACACTAAAAAGGTAAACGAATAAAAAAAATAGACACCATACGATTTCTACCTGGCGAAATCGAATTTAAATCTTAACCACTGTGCTTTCTAAAATTTGCAAAGCAAACAGCTTGATAAATTACTCCGCAAGGGTATCTAAGATTGCATTCCAAATGCCGTTCATCATGGTCAAAATTCGCAGTGAATTCAACTTCTGGTACTCCAAATGGAGTGAAGAAATCAAACATAATTACGGTACTAGATTTTGGTTCGACAATTAGTAAAAGATAAAAATGTAAAACCAATAAACTAACAGCAAAATTTAAACAGGCTAAAATAACGAAGACGACTTGGCAATATAAAGGTACAAGAGATAAACAAAATGTAAAGATCATTACTGGAAACAAAGTAATAAACGAATGCATACTCGTAGGGACATGGAATGTAAGAGGAACGTACGAGGAAGGAAAACTAAAACACATAATCGACGAATGCAAAAAATACAAGTTCGAAATATTGGCACTACAAGAAACAAAACAATTAGGGCAAAACTCAATGGAAATAAACGACTATTTATTTTTCAAAAATATCAAAAAATAACATTTATAAATATACATGCACCGACTGAAGACAAAAGTATAGAAATAAAGGAAGACTTTTATAATCAAATAGATACAGTATTCGAAAATATTCCCAAATACGATGTAAAAATAGTGCTAGGCGATAGTAGCAGGAAGGAAGGCCACTTCCTAATTGATTTCGCGAAAGAAAGAAATATGATCATTATAAGCACGTACTTCCAACACAAAAGAACACACCAAGGAACGTGGAGATCACCGGATGGAAAAACCATAAACCAAATTGATCATGTGCTTGTCGAAAACGATATGCAAAAATGTATAAAGAACATAAGAACATACAGAGGTCCAGATGCAGATTCAGATCACTTTATAGTTGGAATAAAAATGAAACAACTTATTCCAGTGCTTAGAAACCAGCGGAAGAAAAAGTATAAAGCAACTAAACCTGTGAGACTACTGACAGAAGAAGAACAAAATAAATATGGAAGAATAGTCAGTAGAGGATTAGATATCATTGCAGAAAGTGGGGATATTGAACAAACATGGATACAAATAAAAGTATGCATTACCAAAGCAGCTCAGATCAGTAATCGAAATGTAAAACACGAATACAAAGAATGGTTCGACGATGAATGTAAAATGGAACTAGATGAACGAAATAAATTAAGAATGAAAATGATACAAGAAAAAAACAACAGAGATAGAGAGAAAATACAATGAACAAAGGAAAAGAGCCAAAAGAATAATAAGATCAAAGAAAAGAAAATACAATGAAGCTAAATTAAAATGTATAGAACAGAGCTATAAAAATAGAGGAATTAGAAACTTATATCAAGGGGTGAAAAATGAGAAAAAGGGGTACCAAGGAAAACCTGTACACTACAAAAATAAAAGTGGAAGAAATTTAGTAAGTGACGAAGAAATATTGAGCAGATGGAAAGAATACTTTGAAGAACTTTTAAATGAAATTCCCACAACAGAATATGAAGAGAAAGAAGAAGTGAAGGAAAATGTCGATCAAGAACGAATAGAGGAAAGGCCGCCTAACGAAAAAGAAATAAAAGAAATAATAGAGAAACTAAAGAATAATAAGAGCCCAGGAAAAGATGAAGTAACAGCCGAAATGTTTAAATATGGAGGACCAGTACTAATTAAGCATTTGGAAAAGTTGCTAAAAGACATATGAAAACAAGAAAAATTACCGAAAGAATGGACCGAAGCGACGCTGTGCCCTTTTCACAAAAAAGGCTACAAAAGTTTTGTGCCACAATTACAGGGGAATAGCCCTACTAAATGTTGCATATAAAATACTTGCAGTATATATAAAAGATAAGCTATCTCAAAATATAGATAATGACATAGGGGAATATCAATGTGGATTCAGAAGAGGGCGCAGCACAGTGGATCAAATTTTCCTACTGCGCGAAATACAAGCAGAAAGCTACAAATATGGGAAACCTGCAATTGCCCTATTCATCGACTTTACACAAGCGTTCGATAGGATAAAACGCAAAGAAATATACAAAGTACTACGTGAAATGGGAATTAGTGAAAAACTGATAAGAATGGTAAAAGTGACACTCTGAAGAACAGAGAATAGGGTTAAAATAAATGGCGAAGAAACAGATAAGTTTGAGGTCAGTGAGGGGGTGCGACAAGGAGACCCACTGTCATCGCTGTTGTTCAGTATCGTCCTCGAAGTTACCATCAGAGAAGCTGGAATCAAAAGGTCAGGACTTATATATCAAAGAAAACACCAATGCTTAGCATTCGCTGACGACATTGTACTGATAGCCAGAAGTAAGCAAGAATTAAAAGAAATAATAAAAAGATTAGAAATGAAAGCGAGAAAGAAAGGGATGTACATAAATGAAGAAAAGACCAAATATATGGAATGGACAGAAAGAGATTACCTACAAGAACAATACCTGACAGTAATAACAGATGAAAAAACATATAAATTCGAAGAAGTAGAAGTATTCCAGTATTTAGGAGCGACATTCACGAGAAGACCAAATATGAAGGAAGAAATCCAAGCGAGAATTATTGCCGGTAACCGTTGTATTTTTGCACTAAACAATTTATTAAGAAACAAAAACATATCTAGAAGGGCTAAGCTAAGAATATATAAGACAGTAATAAGACCTATTGTATTATATGCTAGTGAAACATAGACAATGAACAAATCCGAGCAAGTCTTGCTGCAAGTCTGGGAAAGAAAAGTCCTCAGAAAAATATTTGGAGGTAAATTATGGAATGGTATATGGATAAAAAGACCAAATATGGAATTAGAGGAGATGTATAGAGAACCGAATATCGTAGGGATCATAAAGTCACAAAGGCTGATATGGTTGGGACACATCCAAAGGATGGGAAACACGAGACTGCCAAAAATAATGCTAATGGGAGGAATAGGAGGGAAAAGGAAGAAAGGCACACCAAAAACCTGATGGAAGAAGGATGTTGAAAAAGACATAGAAAAACTTAAAATACCAAACTGGAAAAAGAAAGCAACAAACAGAAAAGAATGGAAAAGAATAGTAAATCAAGCCATGGGCCTTCTAGGCCTGGAGAGTTAAATTATATATATATATATATATATATATATATATATATATATATATATATATATATATATATATATTATATATATATTATATATATATATATATATATATATATATATATATATATATATATAGATTTTGGTTCGATACAAAGCAGCGACAAGCCTCTTATACGTATTTCGACCTGTTTAGGTCTCCTCAGAGCGGTATAGCCACTACTCCGTATCGAAACAAAATCTATTGTCAGCAAACAAAGACAATACGTTAGCTTCATGGTAACTGAAACAAGAACACGACGTCGTAGAAGCAGAAACGTCGGCAAGACGACGAAGCAAACAGAATGGACATCAAAGTCGATAAAAATAATAGATAGATAATATGAGTAAATAAATTTTCGGGCTAAGTTGAACCTTCTTGTGCAAGAACTGAGACGCAAGTACTCTAGGATCAGGTTAATTTTATAGTTAATTCTTAAAATGCTGTCAAGAAGGTGAATTTTGATGCTCATGCAAAACTGGACCTAATTGTGGGTTACGCACAGGGAAACATTTTGAGTTTCTTTATGTTTGGCTAGAAAACGTAGCAGTATGTTACGGCAATAAAAAATGTGTAATTTTTAAAAGACAAAGAACTCATTGAATCCATATTTAGAAGACGAGGGCATTAAGGACACAATGCTATGTCACTTTTAGTATTAAGAAATCTAGGCATGACTCGTCCTGTGGATTTGTTAGCTATAGGCGTAGCAAAAGAATAATTTTGGAAGGAAATAATTAGGAGATAATTTGAAAATACTTCAGCGTGTAAGTGGATTGTACAGCTAAGCTCACGGGCTTGTATCAAAGAGCTTTCCATTTGGTCTAATGTGTATTAGTTTGGGATTGTATTAAATTTATTAAAAGAAAAAAAATTAATTTGCGCCCTCAAAGTCTTATTTAGTAGATGATTTAAAACTTCTAAAACTTTTTAAAATCTGTGTTCTTTGCTTTTCAGCATACGCAACAAAACTAAACTCTGATACAGTAACCGACTGTATACATCTGATAATTGTTTAGTAAACAAGGATTTCCCAATAGTTAAGGCCCAATTGTCGATCAGGTACATTTTCCTAGAAATTTACCAAACGACGTAAATCGTTATCTTTACACCTACTTTATTAATTGGCTTTCTGTATATTTCCGAAATATAATTCTGGTGAAGTGATGATTAATCAGGTATTTTAGAGAACTTTTGAATTATTCCATCTTTAGTTTTACCAATAAAGTGTTAGAAAATAAAAGTTCCTTACACAAATCTTAACTGAAAGTAGAACGTTTGTTTTAGATTTACTTGCTTTCAGAAAACTTGAAAACTTTTAAGTTGTAGATACGTCATAAAATTTACAAAAATTTTCCATCGCTACTAAAATTTTCCGGCAATTAATCAATGTATGTCTTTTAAATTAATAAAAACCCTCTTCTTCCGTTTGGAATTTTTAACTTTATAAAAATAATGTTTATTAGGTGGCTTGATAAATACAAATGAGGTCACTATTTTTTAATATTTACAAAATGCACTTCGTTTTTATTAATTTTAAGAAAAAAATACAAGTTAAACAAAAAACTGTTTAGATAGGAATGTGCAAAGCTGGGTTTTTTTTATTAAAGCAGCAAGTAAAATAATATCCTCTTAGATGTAATTTCTGGGAAAATATTAACGAATTAAGTATTAATACTTTGTGCATGAAGTAATTGGCATTACTTTTAATAGTATGCTCATATCTGCCTCGTATAATTTGACAATAAACTTTAAGAATTTAAGCAATATAGCTATAATTAAGTCTATTCGGTGAATTTACACGGGTTTCGAATTAAGTAAATAATCCACAGTTTAACCCATGAGTTTCCAAAACGTTGCGTAAACGCAACATTTTTAATTGTATTTATTTTTAAAACAGGACATAAAATACGAATATAATAAATTTTTTTCAAAATAATTAAAAAGGTCTATATTGAAAAAATCGAAAATTCTTTTTTCATATTTTTGTCGGGCGTGCATGATTTGGACGCTGAATTTAAAATTCGACATTGAAAAATAAAATTACCTGTTTCTGCATACATGATTTGGACGCTGGGTATAATTGAAATGTAAATGAAAAGTCAGGTAATAAAATTCTAGAGATTAAGCTTGATAAGGTTTATTTGTCACTTCAAAATAAATACGACATACATTTAACGAAATGAAATCGATCGATACAGTTAGCTTGATGCTCATGTATCCTATTTCTAACGAACATATTTTTTTTCTACTCTTTGGATTTTTAAGTCTATTACTTTCACTATTACAGACACTATTAATTTTAATGTAAGTTTCAGTTTGAAAATTTTTTAAAACATCAATAAAATGGAAAATATTTGGATGAGCATGGTAAAAATTATCATTAAAACGCAAGTGGAACGATTCACAAGCATTAGTTGTTAATGGTAAACTCTCACTCATCGCAGCCCACATCTCCGACGGAAATGTTGCGTGGTCGCCAATGTAGTTGTCCAATAAGTATTCGGAAAACTTTTCAATTTTTGAATCCTTTGGTTGAGTAGCCATAAAATCATATAAAAGATTCTTCGACTTATGAGGGAGGTAAAAATGGCAGCCCAAAAATATATTTCAGCCATTTAGATATTTCACTGTCTGCCAATTTATATTCCCGAATTAAGCCACAACCACCGATATTACGATACCAAGCTTGCATAAGATGAAAACGGCACTCTTTAATGTGCACATTTGGAAATTCAAAACGCGCAGCATTGTGGATAGCAATTTCAAAATCGGAGAAAATGATTTTTGGATTGAATTTTAGACCAATTACTTCACATTTGCGTTTCAAAACATTAAATAGTTTTATATAGGTTTGTTAAGATTTGTCGGAAAGTAAACAATAACACAATGGTATATAATGTCCATTGATAAATACATGTATGGTAAAAAATTGCTTGAAATATTGAGCACAGTAACTAAATGTACCGTCCATATAAATCGTTTCACTGCCGCACAGAAAACGCATGTTAGTGTTACACGAGAAGATGATAATGTTAGAACTTAGTTCAACCGCAAATATAAAATTCTCGCCTTTAAGTGTTTTGTTATTCATAATATTTACTGCAGCAATAGTTTCTTCTTTACGTTTGGGCAGTTTCGGTTGAGCCATTCGCCGTTCACTGTATATTTGATTTCGTATTAAATTAACGTCTTTAACAGACATGTGGCTCAAGCAATCTACATTTTCTTTCAACGCACTATGTATGATTTTGGACGGCCTTTCGGTCAAATTATCCTTAGCCTTTCTTTTGGCACTGCTACGCACAATCTGTCTATTAAGCGTCTTGATATCACACTCGTGATTATGTTCTAGATTATTTCGGATCACTAACTTTTCTGGCCCTTTCGTGAATATCTTCGCTTTACACGACCGTTTTACGCACCTCCAATACGTTTCTCCCGATTTTAGTACTTTATCTTGAGAAAAAGTAAAACTGTTCACTTTTAGCAAAATTTTACCACGATTACTTACTAACGTTGAAATTTTCATGTTCACTTTTCACTATTCTCTGACAAACTAATAACTAAGTAAATTTCAATGACCATCATTAAACCCTACTTATATCTAATATCTAGTACCTGCAATAATCCTTCCGGCAGCGTCCAAAACAAGGGTACTTTTAAGACCCTCAGGTACTTCAGGGTCGAAAACATGCCCTGTCCTTTTTGTCGATATAATTTTCGTACTAAACATAAAATGATATTTCTGAAATTATCAATTTACATTGACATATCTATCAGTAGAAAAGATAGCGTGTCGTATTTAAAACATCTTTTTTGGTTTTTGCATACATAATCGATTTCAATAATGTTGCGTTTACGGGACGTTGAGATTTCCTGTAATAGGCGCCGCTAAGTTGACAGACTAACGAATTTAGATAATAAAATTTAGATTATGCATTTTTGTTTGTACAATAATTCTAATTTGATGGGATAAATAAAAAGAACGCGCAGTTTAAAGTATTTCCTCATAATCTATCCAGAGATGAGGAAATGGTGCCATATTTTGGAAGACATAGTTGTAAGAGGTACATAAAAGAAAAACCAATTAGGTTTAGGTTGAAACTATGGTTTCTTTGTAGTTCAAATGGCTATTTATGAGAAAACGTTGTGCTGGATTTGTTGTCATTGATTGAACGGAAATCTAATCATCGCATATTTTTTGATAACTTTTCCTCATCTTACAAGCTACTCGGTTTGTGAAAAGAAAAAGGATTTTACGCTACCGGGACGATCTGCGAAAACCGTACTTGTAACAGTACAATGGAAAATGTAAAAAATATTAAAAAACAAGATCATGGCACTTACGATTTTTCTTACACTTCTGAACAGTAGTTCAGAAGTGTAAGAAACACTGAAGTGTAGAACACTGAAGTGTATTGTTAGTTAGATGGAATGACAATTCTGTAGTGACAGCTGCAACAAGTAATTGTACCATTGAACTTCTCATAGATGCAAAAGGGTATGACAGGAAAGAAAAGAAAATCCAACTAATTCCTCAGCCAAAATTGATAGCTGAGTATAAGCAACATATGGTTGGTGTTAATTTGCATGATAACGGCATATCAAATTACAGATTGAGGTAAACCGAAAGAAATGGTGGTGGCTTCTTTTTATAAACATGATTGATAGTACACAAAAAAAGTTACAACCCTGTGAAGTTACAAAATAAAATTTTTTTTTGCATTATCTCCTAAATTACTTGATATTTTGTAATAAAAATGGACACGTTACTTTTCTGTTCTGAAAGCATTTTTTATACACAAGAAACAACAAAATCTAAGCGCACAGAAAAGTTTTAAGGGAGGTGTGCAGATCTAAATCAAACCAAACTTTTGAGTACGTTCAAATCAAATATATTTTGTAGCATCATTAATTTAACACATTATTTTTAAAACTTTTTGCCTCTTGTCATTTTTTTCAAAAAAAAACAGTTTTTATTGAACTACGGCTCTTTTCATTAACCTTAAAATTATGTGCAACTAAATAAATAGCTTAAATTAATTAAGGAAAACCGAATGCGCTGAAAAGTCATATTTTTCTGAACAAATTGATTTGCAGCTACAATTTTTCTAACCCTCAATTGTTGTTCGTCCCCTATTGTTACAGAATACACTTTCTCTTTCATAATCTCTCAAAAGCAAAAGTTCATGGGGTTAAGACCTGGACTTCTGGGTGGCCAAGAAATAGGTGCGTCACGACTTCTTCCAATCCATCGACCAGGATACTGCCTTCAAAGGTATTCCCGAACTTTATTACTGTAATGCGGTGGAGCGCCATCTTGTAGAAACCACATATTTTGCCTTATTGTAATATTTACTTCTTCCAAATACTCTTGTAAATTGTTTGCCAAGAACTGCAAATAATTATCACCATTTAAATCGTTGGGAAGAAATACTGGGCCTCTTAGATTGTTATCCACAATTCCTGCCCAAATATTAACTTTGAAAGTCCTTTGGCGATGAGTCGTTATTTTGGCGTGAGGATTTTCGTCGGCCCAAATGTGCTCGTTATGATGGTTTGTTATTCCATTTCTACTGAAGGTAGTCTTGTCGGTAAATAAAATATTTCTAAAAAAAATTAACATTTTAAGTGTTTTTCATTAACAACCAATCACTAAATCCAATCCTTTTAGGATAATCTTCAACCAATAACTCTTCAACCATTGTTAAGTGATAGGGTTTAAGCAGCTAATACTTCAAACGCCTCCAAACCCTTACGTGAGGAACATTTAGTTGAGTAGCTATTATTCTTGTACTTGTTCCAGAGACTTCTTTAATGAGTTCTCAAATGTCTTCATCAGTTGCATCCGTTATAGGACGACCACTATTACCAGCAACTTGCGGTTGGAATGTACCGGCTTCCCGTAAACAACGATCAATGGTTAGAAATAATCGTCTATGGGGTGTATTTCGATTAAGCTATTTTACTGCATAATGCCTTGCGGCTGCTGCACTATTTTCTTGACATTCACCTACGATATTCCCGATAGTTTATAGAAATCATAATTTAATGTGATCCAACTTACCCAAAGTTAAATGCATATCTGCCATTTCCTGAAATGTGTAGGCCATTGTAATATTAAAATTTTTAATAATAATCTTATTCACACAATAAGTGATTCAAAGTCTTCAAATTATTGACTATTATTGATGGCACTGTTTGTAATTATTGTATCCGTAGAAACTAAATATAATTTTATAGCCAACTAGGAAAAAACTAGTTTTTCGAAAAAGTGATAAGAGGCAAAAAAAGTTTAAAAAATAATGTGTTAAAAATGATGCCACAAAATATATTTGATTTGAAGGTACTCAAAAGTTTGGGGGTATTTAGGGCTCAACAGTGAACACCCCGTTAAAATTTTTCTGTACGCTTAGATTTTGCTGTTTTTTTTTGTATGAAAAATGCTTTCAGAACAAGAAAGTAACGTGTCCATTTTTATTACAAATTGTCAAGTAGTTTAGGAAATAATGAAAAAACAATTTTTATTTTGTAACTTCATAGGGCTGTAACTTTTTTTGTGTACACTTTTTTACTAAGGTAAGTTGGATTCAATCAATTTATTTTTGTCCCCGGAATGCGTGATTTAATTTATGACGTACATTTTTAAACACCCTGTATTTTGCCATTTCTCATTTTATATCGTTTTTATTTGCTCACTTATATTAATTAGTAGCTCATCCATAATAATATTAGACAGTTAGGGGCTTAGTGAATCGCCTTGTCTGATGCCACTGTAATCCGTTTTGTTAGTTCCCCGTTTTTTGGCCTTATTGTATATAATTTGAATTCATTTAATTATATCTACTATTATATTTTTTATTATAAAGGATAAACAAATTTGCAATTAGAGATTTTATTTGCAAATAATTTAAAGGTATTTCTACATCTGTTGAAAGCATAATAATTTTTTTATGAACATACGATATTGAACTAACTGAAACAAAATACCTTGCCATAATGTACATATAACGATATAACTTTACACTACCTAACAATTTACCCTCTAAAACATTCCTTCCCTGAGGAGGTGAATGATACTTTAGACGCTAGTCTATCTTCGAAACTTCTGAGCGAAGCTTCATTTTCATATATCATTCGTGACAGTTTGCAGACTTAGGCAAAGAATAGAGAAACTGAAACGAAAATACTGTTATTACAACTATAAAAAAATGCGTGAATAAACTTGACTGGTAGTTTGAAACTTACTCGTTCTTTGATTAATTGGAAATTTTCTAAACTTTTACTGTTTGTATATTACTGTATTCTAGTTAATACTATATTCAATATAAGGTATTCTTATTAATAAACTATTCTAAAAAACAAAAGTTAAGTAGGAATAAAATTATAAAAAGGTTAATTATAATTAAATGATTATAATTGTCCTTTATCAAAAAAATCAAACAATAATTAAAATTCGAAAACATTGGTATAAAAATTATATTTAGCATTTGCTCATATGCGCATATGAGGTTAAAATATAAATTTGGCCATTTACAATCAAAATATTTGTTGCGATAAAGAAAAACAACGAAAAACCTGCGTGAATTGTAAAATCTCAAGGTTCGTGCTCCTACCTAAAGAGACTGGAAAGTACCGGCTTATTTGTCTTCTTTAAGCCGCGTTTTCACGATGACAATTGGCGAGACAATTGTCAGAAGACAACTTACTGGTATGAAATTATTGTCTTCGTCTAAACACTTCAGGCCAATTGCCTTGCCAACTGCCCTCACAATTGGCCCAAAATTCAGTTGTCTCCGGGAGTAGACTGAGGACAATGAGCTGCGCCCAGTGAGCCCCCAACCACACGAAATCTCAATTGTCGCGACAATTGGCGCCGTGTGAACGGTGTAGGCCGGTAGTGTTGTCTTATTTTTTGCCAGTTCCCTCTAGTTCTCTGGTGTCAGTCAAAACATACACGAGGTTTGTGTTATTTGTAGCTATTTACTGACATGGCAATAGTTGGCCCCGTATAAACATCTTCTCGTTCAACTGGACTGGCCTCCGACAATCCGCAACCACGTGATGACAATTGTCCAATGACAATTGTCTCGAAAATTGTCATTGTGAAAACGCGGCTTTAGAGCATAAGCACGCTGTGTGGGAGCGGTTGAGAGATGATTGATAGGTCTCATGAATTGTCTCCGAGGCAGTAGGTGACTCACAAAGTAAGCGGTTCTACTTCTCTTCGACGTTCGAAACGCTTTTAATACTTTGCATTGGCCCTCTGTGCTGGGTCCTTATGGAACCTGATGAAAAAACCATGGTTGAGAAAGGCGTGATTGTGGTTGTTACGGCTGGGGTGCACCAGGGATCCGTCCTTGGCCCGGTACTATGGAATACGACGTGATAGTGGATTGCGAATTTGAAGAAGGGGTTACCCCTTTCGCATTCGCGGATGATCTTGCAATGCTGGTAGCAGCAAGAGACTAAATGAATGACCATGGTTTGAGTCTCGCGGCAGAGAAGACAGCGACGGTAGTCTTTAAAGACTCGAGAAAGAAAGATATAATTATGTTTAATTATGCGGGTGTATCGAACATTCCTAAGAAGTACGTTAGGTACCTCAAAAGTGATCGACACATATGCAGTAAATTAGGGAAGGTCTTACATATGAATGTATATTGGGTGGAGTACGTCCGGGAGGTGATCCGTAGACCGGCATAAATAGTGGCTGCACTGAAGCGTGTAATGCTCAATATCAAGAGACCCAAATCCGAAAGAAGCAGGGTTTTACACGGAGTTATAAAGTATATAATTCTCTACGTGTCACCAGTATGGAGTGCAACTGTGAAAACACAGGCGTACAAGAGGCTCTTAATACGCGCAAACAGAACTAGTCTGCTGCGGGTAGCAAGTGCTTACAGGACTGTGTCTGCTGCTGTCCTATAGGTGACCACTGTCTGTTCCCTTACATGTGTTGGGGAGAGAGGAAGAGAGAGAGAAAGGATTTTTCAATGGAGAAATAGAAAGATACACGGGGAAACCGTCAGAAGTGAGAAGAAGCACACATCCATTGAGATATGGGATAAGTAGAATGCAACGGGGAATGTAGCACACTGGACAAAGTTACTGATACCAAATCTGCAGAACTGGGTGCACTGCGTGCACAGGCGCATAGACTACTATCTGACGCAAGTGCTCACAGGATATGAGAGCTTCTGTAGCTACATGCACTGTATATTGTGGGGACATTGTGTCACATACCCTTTTAGATTGTTTTAGATGGATAAGAGAAAGAAATGAGCTAGAGGGAGTGTTTCAGTCGGTGAAAATGGATGACTGCTGGTGGAACAAAATCCACAACTATGTGAAAAAGGTGGTGACGCTAAAAAAAGGAAGGAAAGAAAAGCGGAAGCTAGATGCAGTTCTATCAGCTATCAAGGAGGCAGAATAGGGCCCGCAGAGGTAGAAAAAAGTATAGGTTGACAACACAGGGGTAAAGGCAATTATGAATAAAGAAAGTGTCGATTGAAATGCAGACAGACGGTGACGAAGGCAGGGCCGCAAAAAGGCTGAAATAATGACGGTTGGAAAGTATATACGCGTAGGAAGGAAAGCAATTATCAAGGAAAAATCTGGTTAAGTAGTGGCGGTAGGTAGTGGTAGTGGCGTAGTGATTTCATGAGTGCAAGAGACCAAAGCTAATGTGTGATGACGAGCAACTGAGAATCGGGCAAAAGGAGATGATCAAGGAGAAGTTATGTTCTGACATGATGCACCAGTATGATGAGAGTGGGGTTTAGCTGGTATTGGTCACATTGGAGTTACGAGGGGCCGGGAGATACACTGCGAACTGGAGCTAGAAGAGGTTTTCAGTTGTAGAAACCCAGCATTGTCGGAAATATTTACTTTCGACGTCTATTTGCAGATTCTCCACCTACTGAAAAGAAAGCCTCCAAAATAAAAGTTTTTAAAGTCGTTATCAAGGAAATGACCTTTATGAAGGAAAGCTCTTTTCTTGGCCTCTTCCTAACATTGACGGGTAGAGACCTATTTTCTGACTGTGTTCGTTCCTTTTCAGATTTCTGCTTGGCCAATTTCGGCCTTTGCTTTGTCTCCTGTAGTTTTTTACCTTTGTTAAGAATCTTCGTTAAATTAAACTTAATCGCTGAGTTTTGTTTAAATGAAATTTTGGCCTTCTTTCGCTATGTTCTTAATCCATAGTTTGGACAGTCTAGTCCTTCTGACCTCTTCATCGGACATCACCTTTCACTTATCTTTTTTCTGGTCTTGTGACCTCTAAAGCAGAGCACTTTAGGCTTTTTGTTATTGTGAATGTATTTTTATTTTCTGTTGAGACCTCTGCAACAAAACCCTCTGAGCTTAGTGCTATTATAGCCGCATCTTCCTTTGTTGCAGAGTACCGCACGCTCTGGTAAGGCTAGTAACACCCGAGTATCTCATGGTTTCCAAACGTTCATGTTAGTGATTGGACTAACCTGCCATTCATACCTCAACACAGATAATCACACCTTGTCTTTTGTTAAGTTTCAATTTTCTATTTTCTTCGTCGGTCCCACTCTATCTTACACTAGAATTTGATTATAAAATCTCCGGTAGGGTTGCTAAAGTTTATCTTGGTGAAGTTACACTTCTTAGAAGTGGGGATAGTAATTGAAAAGAAGACGCTAAAAGTCGGTAAAAATCAGTAAAAATAAAAAACAAGAATAAACTGGTGAATCAAAGAAGAAATTCAAAATTTATAAATAGTCTACTATAAAACACAATAACAATTGCATAGCGTTATAGAATAGATACGCTAGGCTTAATTTATTTTGAATAATTCTAAGTTGTCACTGTGGTTCGAAGAGTTTTCTCTGGTTGCGTAATTCATTATATGTTTTGATCAGCACTAATGATTGCAATTAAAAAATTTAAAACATATCATTAATATGAACAAATACAAAATTAAACAAATTAAAAAAAAAGTTGCGACTCATGTTAAAATTGCTGTACCGGAGGGTTTAAATCATTCTGATTGCGAATTTAAACGCCAAAATTTCTGACCACGTATATATTTTGAATTATAGAATGCATCAAGTAATGTTATTTATTATAAGAATTCTTATATAATATATATATATATATATATATATATATATATATATATATATATATATATATATATAAATAAGTCCAATATTAGAAAAAAAAACTATGGTAAGTCTTTTGTACACAAATTATTTGCAAACGCTAATTTTCTTTTATACTCTGTATCACTTTCTATCTTGAGGAACCAACAGTAATCTTCCATCGTTGCTGCATTCCATCTTCCCTGGTAGTGTTGCTCCATTGTGAGAATATCCTGGTGGAACCTTTCCTCTTGCTTGTCGCAGACCGCACCCAAATTTTCCGGGAATAAATTTAAATGGGAGTGCAAAAAGTGTATTTTTAGAGACATTTGACAGCCCATTTTGCAGTAATTTTTAAGTAGTTCTTCTACATTTTGGTAATTGTCTGCTTTTTTGTTTTACAAAAACTCGAAAACAGTTTTTTTTGAAAGAAATACACGTAATCCACATCTCTTAATTTTTCATCAAACTGTTTATCCCTTAGTATTTTTCTAATTTGTATTCCAATAAATATCCTTTCTTTAAGTTTCGCGTCACTAAACTTTGTAAAAATTTGTTTAAGGTATTTTAACGCATCTCCTTCTTTACCTAATGCTTTAACAACATTTTTAATCAATCCCAGTTTAATATGTAACGGAGGTAACAGAACGTTTTTGGGATCAACGAGAGGTATATTACGTTTACGTCAACGTCGACGTTAGCTTGACCTAGAATGTGCTGATCTCTTGGTGACCATTCTTTACCTTGGTAATGGCTCTGTGTTGCTCTACTGTCCCAAAGACAAAAAAACAACAAACTTTTGTACATCCTTTCTGAAGACCTACTAATAATCCGATGACCCTAAGGTCACCACATATTTGTCACTTATATATATATCATAACTTACTGCATTAAGGAACAGCGATATACTGTCGTGTGTATCTTTCATATCAGCTGCATTCGCAAGAGGAATAGATGGTCTTTTGTTGCCGTTGTGGAGCAGAAGTATAGTAAAAAACGAGAATAGCTCCTGGTTACGGTTCCTTAATATTGTAACTTTGGTTCCAATTGCTAGTAAATTCCATTGTTGTAATCGAGAACCTAAAAGTTTAGCATGTTCTTTGGATAAGTAAAGGTCTCGAACTAAATCATTTAATTTAGTTTCTTGGACGAAATGGGGTGCTTTATTATCGCTTTCGGGAGAATAAGAATCGTCCGTTCCTGATACATCATCAGGTTCACTTTTATCGTCATACATTTCCAAATCTTGGAACTGGTAAATCTTCTCCATGAATAACCGGTTTTATTGCTGAACGAATATCTGGATATTTAAGTGTATGCTTGGTCTTCCTTGAAAACCCAGACACTTTTGCCATGCAAAAGTAACAGTCGTTAAAATGATTTGTTGGTTCGCGCCAAATCATCGGAACTGCAAACGGCATAGAAAAGCGTTTAGCATTTAACCAATTACTTAGATTTGCTGCACAGGTTTGGCAACATATGCATATGTGAGGAGCCCAGTCCCGATCTTGATCGCAAATAGATATATATATATATATATATATATATATAATATATATATATATATATATATATATATATAGGGTAGGGATCTATGGAGGAGTATCACCGAGACGCAAGCCCTTATCTCTTGCCGTACTGCTCCACCATAAGCGGATCAGATACCAGCATATTCTAGACTAAGCCGCAAATTTATTTAGAATTTTAAACTGCTGCGTCAGCCTTTCTGTTTTCTGTACACCGAGCTGGGGATTCAACTGAATCAACTGATCTCTCGCAGTGAAGCGAAGGAGAAGCCAGCCGCCCAGCCCGCTTGGCTATCCGATCGACTGATCGCCAATAAAGCATCCAAAATACTTATGGTAAGCTACTTTTGTCATCTTATTAATTGCTTTTTTTTGCGATTTAGGAGTAAACTGACCACATACGTAGCAAAAACCATCCACGGGGTTAACACAACCCCGTTTCTGGACTTTGGACATTTTTGTACTATCCCACACACTTAATTCGAAAATGTTCTTTACTAACGTTAACTAACTTTATTCCATACACTTTCGTTTTTCGATGTAATACCACAATCTGTGATAAACCAACACTGAGGAGGTGATTACCGGCGAGCTGCTTTTACAGCCGTTCCATACTTGTAGCATTTTATAGAAAATTGAAAGGTCGAGAAACGACTTCGAAATTCTCGCATACCATCGGCCATCTAAAAATAGATGCTGCTCAGGAGAATAAAGAAATTTAATATATAAAATAGGTTTGTAGGTTTAACCTTTCGTTACCGAAGGGTCAAGTTGTTTTGTAGTTGACGGAGGTGGTACATTATGTACCCCATGCATTTTTATATTAATAATATATATTATAATATTAACATAATGCAATAATTTTAGTTAAAACATAATTAAAACAAATGCAAGTATTTTTTATTTAATATAAGTAACAATAAAAAGATATATGGGTCTTAAAAAAATTAATTATCGTTTTTTGATTACCTTTACAATTTGTACACATTATTGTTTGAATTGCTGTGGTTGTTTGATGTTCAGCACAAACAGAGAATTTACAAGAATTAGATGTTTTTCTGATTTTGCGGTCCTTCTTGCGTGGACAAAGTAAACATCGCCCTGAGGATTTCAAGATGCTGGCGTCGTTTTCGCGATTCTTCCTTGGTGGCGATGGGCATAATTCGTACATCGCGTTTATAATTCGCTTATGGAATTTTTGTGTACTTTGTAGTCGCCTATCGACATGGGGCTTTATAAGTTCTTGACCCAGGTTTAGTAAAAATTCTCTGCGTCTGTGAGAAGCTTCATACGCACGAATGGAATTCTTTGTCGTCTACAGTACGTATGCATTTAGACCTGCAATGTCTAGAAGATTTTGAAACACAACAAATGGCCATCTCTTAGAGGCTATTTTACAAGAATATTCATTTATCATCTTATCCATAGTATCTACGGCACCTTTTGTAGAATTGTAATGCAAGATTATGTCTGGCTTATAATCCGTCTCTTCTCCGCTAATTTTATCGTTGTTATGTTCTGTACTCAATAAAATTAGTGCCTTATTCTTTTTAGGAACGTACGACGCCAGTGTTATTTCCTCAGTGAAGGCAAAAAACTGAGGACTTTTCTTGTCTAGAAATATTGGGTAGTAGAACTGGAGGGATATCCTGCTTGTTTTTTCGAAGTGTTCCACATAATGTTATTTGTCGATCTAGGAGTTGTTTTGCCAAAGAAACAATGGTAAAAAAATTATCAGTAGTGATGCCATAACCAGTTTTTAGAAATGAGACCAAATCAAGGACTACTCTTTTGCCCTGGTCTTTTTCTGGTTTGTTACCATCTTTTCCAGTGTAAATCTGAAGGTTAGCAGCATAGGTGATTGTTGCATCAACTAGAGCCCATATTTTGATGCCATACTTGGCTGGTTTTGACTTCATGTAGACTAAATGGACACTTACCTCTAAAACTTACAAGTTGTTCATCAACAGTTAGATGAGAGTGGCACTTTGAACTTTCTTTACAGTGTTCTATAACTTTTGCAAACACTTTCCTAAAAGCTGCTAGTTTGTCAGAACTTCTAAGTTCTTCTCTAGTGTTCAAATCATCGAATCGCATAAGTGAAATAAATCTAAAAATCGTCTCAAGACCGCATAAATGTCCACTGAATCAGTGGGCAACCAGGTTCTTGTTTTATTATAATTTTTCCCATTTCAATCCTAAAAGTATTTCTCCGCTTTCTGGTTTGTACATTTGACGATGATCTCTACAATTTTATTATCTACAAATGATTTGAAGCAATCACTAATTTTAGCGACATTTTTAGATTTTTCTGGAAGCCCTGGTTTTTCGAGCAAGTTTTTTGTGCGACATCTAGTTTGTCGTAAAGGACGATTTTTGCAAACTGTAACATTTTTGGAAATAAATGTGGAATCTACTGCCCTAAAATTGGTTTATCAGAATCATTACTGTCGCTCTCAGATGGCTAAAATATAATAAACTCAAGATAGAAATATCGTACAGAAAACAAAAATAAAAATTACCTGCAGATTTTCAGGCTCATATTCCGCTACTTCTAAATTATCATCTAATTCTGAATCATCCGATAATCTATCTCTTTCAGAAAGGTAATCGTCATCACTTTCCTCTAACCACTGTACTGCAGTTTCACGATCCTGTTCTTTCCGAAGGTCTAACTTTATTTTTTTCGACATATCGGTAAATCGTGTAATCACAAATGAATAAACTAAAACGGTATGTTAGCACTAAGTCATCCAAAGAACTGATTTGTGTTGTGTGTTATTGCAAACAACAGGTTTGGTGCCGTGCGCAAAACATCTGGTTTAGTCAGTGGCCTCGACCGCAATGAATTGTACTGCGGTTGACGGAGGGGGTACAACTTGTACCCCAAGCACAGTGCTGCACTTTTCATAGGTAAAAATATGTCAAATTGAAAACAAAATGGTTGGATATGCTTTTACACATCCCAATGAAGAAGTAACTAGAACAGTTACACAAAATTCCAACATTTGTAAAAATTATTCATGAAAAATCGAATTTGGGGTACAATCTGTACCCCCCTCCGGTAGCGGAAGTTTAAATGGGTAGTAAATAGTGTGTTATTCGAAGACTTTAGAGATCCCAGTGTTGCCAAATTATGTACAATTTTTAGGAAAAACGTTAATTTCGCTCCGATATATTACAAGAGACTTTAAATTTTTTTTATTAAAATACTTAAAGATCATATTCATGTTCAGAGAGCGAAAACACCATTTCGCATTCGAGTCGCAAATTGGTTGTAAACTAGTATATTGTTGTAGTAGTTTTCAACTAAGTATAATTCCCAAATAATAGATATTCATAATTAAACAAAATTTTTCCATTCCTTTTTGTTTTATAGAGATGAAGCTTAGTCAATGGAACAGTCATCGTAATTAACGTTTATATTGGCGAAACCACGACAAAGAGAAGGCACGTGATCACTTCGTTCAAGATAAATCGAAGTTGATATTTACCTTTGACAAGGTCTTTATTAACACAGGCCAAAAGTAAATAAACAGAATAGTGCTTGCTATAGAAATTGTCGTCCTTGTACTATTTACATGTGATTAAAATATATGCACTACATTACATAGTTAATTATAGAGTGTGTCGATTCGAGTTAATGCAAATTGCAAATAATTTACTTCGTTTCCGGTTTCTCCTATGTTTTTTCAACGAGCAAAACAGGATTTGTGGGTTTCGCTATTTACGATTAAATTAAATTGATTGATTTAAAACTAAAACATAATTGATATTATTGAAAGTTATTTATTGGAAAACTTTTCTGAACATGAAACATACATAGTAACCTGTGGCGCATCCGGAGGAGGGGGGGGATTTGGGGATTAAACACCCCCAGGGCATATAAAGTAAAAAATATATAAAGAAT
The DNA here is from genome assembly GCA_918026665.1 of Diabrotica balteata. Lineage (NCBI taxonomy): Eukaryota > Metazoa > Arthropoda > Insecta > Coleoptera > Chrysomelidae > Diabrotica > Diabrotica balteata. Next base: position 40,643,485 of record OU898278.1, read on the forward strand.
AGTAGGAAAATGTAACTAGTCTTTCACACACAATACAAAAAAGCCAAAAGGTTAATTGAATAATTAAATTACCACTTTAAATATGTAGAACACAATAATTATTGTATAAATACACAATACTTAATAATATTTTTTATTATATTTAGATATAGATACCTGATATAAGGGTTATGAAAAAGTAGACAGAACAAGGCTGTTGCGAGTAGCATGCGCCTACAAGACTTTATCTGCGGCGGCCTTGTGGACTATCAAGGGTTGTGTTCCTCTGCATGTTTTGGCAGTAGAAAAGAAACATCTCTATGAGAGAAGAGAGCATTTGACAACAGCTAGAAAAAAAGAAGAAAGGGAAAGATCGATGGAAAGATGCAGAGCCATAACAAAGAACTGATTCAACCATGGCTTGCCCTATTCTTTTTTTGTTCCTTTTGATAATGTTGCCATCCGACCATGAGGACTTTAGACATCCCACAATTTTACGTCCCTGAATAATTCGGTGTTTAATTTCAGTTTCTCCCAAGCCGTTTTTAGCAATGAGTGCACCTAAATATTTCAATTGTTTTACTTGTTTGATTTCCACGTTCTCGTCTATCAACACTTCAAACCTTGAATCCTAATTGATAACTAAATAGTATGTTTTCTTCATGCTTACTTGTAACCCCCATTTTAAATATTCTCTATATAGACGCTTTATCATAAATTCTAGATTATAATAATCTTGAGCTAGGACGACAAGATCATTCACAAAGTTCAGGGAGAACAGTACGTCGTTTCCTATGGGAATTCCCATTCCCTGACAGTGGTTTTTCCAATTTTGGAGGACTGCTTCAATATATAAATTAAACAGTAACGGTGACATACTGCATCCTGGTTTTAGTCCTTTAGTTACTTTTATTGGTTCTGATATTCTACTTCCAATTTTTAAGTAAGGAGTGTTATCCCTGTATGTTATTATTTCTAAAAGTTATGGACTAATGTCGAGTTGTAAAGCTTGCCACAATTTAAGTCTTGGAACTGTATCATACGCCTTTTCTAGGTCATCATCATCTTTAGCTCGACAATCCTCTGTGGATCTTGGCCTGCTCTAAGATTCGTCGCCATTCTGTTCGGTTTTTGGCAAATGTTGCCATCTTCTGATTTTTAATATTCGTAAGTCGGTTTCTACTACATCTAACCACCTAATTCGCGGTCGGCCTTTACTTCTTTTTTCTACAGGTGTTCCTGTAGTGCCTTTTCTAGGTCGATTAAGGCTAAATGTTCACTTTGGTACCTTCGGTTCTTCTACTGTATATATGCTATACAGGAGCGGTGGTAAGACTGCCCCCCGTGCTACTCCAGCTTCCGCCTAGGTACGAGGAGATGAGTTTCGTCATGGCCCCGCTGCATGCATAGTCTCGTATTTTATATGTCAGTTCTTCATGCCATGTTTCGTCGAAGGCTTTTATTACTAAGGCTGCTTCTGTTTATTGCTTGTCATTGAATCCAGCTGCTATGTATTCTGTAACTCTGAGTAATTGTTGTTCGCTGGAATGTTGTGCTTTGAATCCGAATTGTGCTTCTGGGATTAACCCTAGTAAGCTAATCGGCCTGTAATTTTGTGGAAATATCTGGTTCTTTCCTGGCTTTAGTATTATGATTACATAGGCTTACTTCCATCGGTTTGGAAAGGGCCTGTATCTTAATATGGCGTTTGTTATGTTTGTCAGTTATACAATTACTTTCAAAGGAAGATACTTCAGAGTTCTGTTAGTGATTTCATCTGGACCAGTTGCTTTCTTTGATGAATATTTTCTGATTAAAACCAAAGACATAGAAAATTAAAGATTTGTAAGTGTTCGAAATTAAATTCAGATTAATAATGTGCCTTCTACGATTTTTAAGGCAAACAGATGGTGAATTGCTTTCTTATACTTAAAATAAACGAGTTAATAAACATGAAAAAGCTAAGATTTGATTTCACGTATAGTGCCTCTACTACTCGCTTATACAATTTCGTTCGAACAAGACTCATCAAAGTGACTAGTGTAGAAGCCCTAACCCGTAAAGTTAAATATTTTCCGCCATGGGAAGTAATAATAACATAACTTCATACAGATAATACAGGCGCTATCTGAAAATAAAACCAGAAAACTTTAAAGATTGAAAACTATCAATAAAGACAGAAAAATTTAAGATTGTGTTATTGTTTAAGTGTTCGAAACAACATTCAGACTAATACCTAAAGCTATGCCTTTTATTTTTAAGGCCAACAGACGGTGAATTGGATCGACACGGGGAATCTTAAATCGCATTTCACGACATATCGATTCACCTAGGTAAGAACCTTTCGTGAATTGGTTTCTTCGCGATGTGTCGTGGAATTATTGGTGATCTGTGATCCATTATTTCTTTTTGTTTTTCGGGGTTTGTGCGTGTCTGCGTGCAGCCACTCGTAATTGGCTTTCGCGAAGAGATTTCTGTAATAGAAGTCAACTACGAGAGCTCGTCCTCCTCCTTCTCTATCCTTTATACTTCGTAAGGATGTGGTGATGTTATGGTATTTAACGAATGGTTGCTATCCATTCTTCTCTCTTCTGGGCGCGGTGTGCTGCTTCAGACAGAGAGTAACCGGTAGCGCACTTTATTAACTCTGACCATCGGAGTGGCGATCTTCCTCGAGTTATTTTGTCATCTACCTTGACTTTAATCACCAATCTCTCCATGCCTTTCATTTGTCTGGTAATGTATCCAAAGTACCTCAATATAAAATCATGAATGTGTTACTTGTGGGCCTGTACTCCACCCACATAATTGTACATCTAAGTTCATTCATTGTCATACAACTATCCCTTTAATAAAAAATTTCCATAAATTAACACACATTTCTAAAATACAGCTTTTGAATAAATATAAATAACTTTTATTAAATTAAATAATAAAAAACGTTACTTTCATTTAACAAACAATCACATTATACCTTATTCCTATTTCATTTTATCATCGCTCCCCTCAAGGAACTTCCCTACTAATTATCAAATAGTTACAATACAAAAACCGAAGATCACCCATCATCAGCACCGGCATCATTTAATTTACTTTGTACCGTTTGACCTGAAGATGCTTTGCAAATTGTAGAAAGCAAAATCGGTTGTTTTGGTAGTAAAATTAAATTCATTGTGAGTAAGTCTTATTTTATTTCTTTTGCCTAGTATTGATATCGAGTTCTGTCAATATTAAGACATTTGTGCGATGTGCTGTCCAGGGTATGCGCATCATTCTACGATATACCCACATTTAAATGGCCATTATATCGTGAGTCGGATTTTTAATGGTCCAAGTTTCTGACTCATAGGTAGCGATAGGAAAGATAAGCGTCCGTACTAGGCACAGTTTAGTGTTCCAGCTGGTTATTTCTAACTCGATTGATTATCATTACCTTGGTCTTCTGTACATTAATTTTAAGTCCATATACACGACTAATAGTATCTAGTCTGTTTATGATGTATTCAAGGTCATTTGTTGATGATTTCTTCTTATCGTGCCTTATCAAGTCCCCTTGACGTTGGCGATTACCATGGCGAAACTGTCTCTGTCTCGAGCTATTCTAAATAGTTGCTCAGCTTTCTTTATTTCTGTCCACTCTCTGATATTCTTCAACCAAGAGCCTGCTTTCTACCAATTCCTCTGCGTCCTTCGATTTTACCCATCATAATAAGTTGAAGAATATTATATCGGTCTCCCCTTACTACGTGTCCAAAATAGTCCATCTTTCTACATTTGATGATATTAATCAGCTCGCGAGCAGCATTTGCTCTCTCAAGGACAGCTACATTTGTCAGCATAGCATACATTTACTGTAGTGTTTATACGGCTCATTTAATTTTTTTAATTTTTGCATGATACAGTACACTACTATCAAGCATTCGACTGGTATTAGCTAAACTAAAAAATTCCAGGACTGGCTTTGGAAAAATTAATTTAGGGATTCGTATTAAATATTACACCCTGTATATATATTTTTTAAATGCAATAAGTGATTTTCAAACTACATATAAATGAAAACGACATATGCGACAATGTTGTCGCACTTTTATTAAATTTTTAGTGAACGATCAAATCTTACCAAAAATAGAACAACCATAATGAAGTTTCAAGTTATAAGGTATTAATTTAAACAAATGTTATAAATTTCAAACATTTTAATTAAAATGAGTTCCTACAACATAATCTAATACGTAGAAAATTAACATCTTTACTGTTACTTTGTATTATCTCTACGATAGAATCAATGGTTTTTCAATTTTAAATTTTTACTCATAGATCGTATTGGGGCATTATTTTCGATAAATAATAAATTAAATTGATTAAAAAGTCAAACCTCTTGTATGTGTTAGTTTTTGTTGATTGTAAATGATTAAAATTTTATGTGAAATAATAATACATTGCATCAACTGTACTAAATAAAAATAAATCTAAAAAAGTTTAAAATGAAGGTTGGCGTTGACCGTTTAACGTTTCTTGATATTTTATACCCATTGTCATTATTGTCATTATCAATTGATATTTATGTGTACAAGAATACATATTTCTTCTGTCATATCTAGTTAAGTACATTGTGTTAGTTTTGGTAGATCTTTTGTTACTTTCCTTCAAAGTGCCACATCAGTTTTCGACCACAGAATATGCAGACATAATATTTGTTTATGGATTCTGTAATGGAAATGGTAGGGCTGCTAGTAGAGAATATCACAGGAGATTTCCTAATCGTCGAACTCCCAGTCATCCAACATTTGGGTCAGTTTTTAATTATTTGCGAGAAAATGGCACTTTTTCTACGATGTAGATGAAGCGCAGGAAGATGACATTATGGACGCCGTTACTATGAACCCTACAATAAGCACTAGACAAGTACGTCGAGAACTCATTGTTACTCAATCAAAAGAAAGTAGAGTCTTACAAAAAAATACTCTATACCCATATCACATTCAAATGGTTCAGCGACTACATGCTGGAGATGAGATCGATAGGTTGGAATTTTGTAGATGGATTAAAAATAATCGCCCAACGCTATACAGGACACTATTTACAGATGAAGCCCAATTTACCAGAGACGGGATAAATAATTCACGAAATTCACATGTGCGGGCAGAAGAAAATCCCCATGCTATTCGAGAACGTCGTTCTCAGTTAAGATTTTCGGTTAACGTGTGGTTTGGTGTCATAAATAACCAATTAGTAGGTCCTCACTTTTTTGATGGTCCTTTAACAGGGCAGGTCTATTTGAACTTTCTACAAAATAGTTTGCCGAATTTGCTTGCCATCGCGAACGTTGCTATCCGAGGGATGTATTTTCAGCATGATGGGGCACCCCCACACTTTTTACTGGCAGTGAGACAACATCTCAATAATGTTTATGGCAACAGGTGGATAGGACGTGCAGGTCCTATTTCGTGGCCTTCAAGATCCCCTGATTTCAATCCCGTTGATTACCATATTTGGGGACGATTGAAGCAACTAGTTTACACAGTGAATATTAATAACCGACAACAATTAATTGATAGAATTATACATTGTTGTAATACTATTAGAAACGATCCCCAGAGTATCCGTAATTCAATACGTCAATTAACAATTCGGCAACAAAAATGTGTACAGGCTGCAGGGTTCCATTTCGAAAATCTATTTTGAATTATTTTTATTTTGTTACCATTATTGTATCTTTTCCAGTTCTAATTTATGGGTTTATCATAACTATGTACATATTTTTAGTTTTTTTTTAATTGTTCTTCGTTATTGTTAGTAGTTACTGTTTTTTGTTGTGCAGTGACTCAGTTTATCATTTCAATTAAAATGTTTGAAATTTATAACATTTGTTTAAATTAATTACCTTATAATTTGATACTTCATTATGGTTGTTCTATTTTTGGTAAGATTTGATCGTTCACTAAAAATTTAATAAACGTGCGACAACATTGTCGCATATGTCGTTTTTATTGGCTATTTATGTAGTGTGAAAATCAAATATTGCATTTTAAAAAATATATATACAGGATGTAATATTTAATACGAATCCCTAAATTAATTTTTCCAAACCAGTCCTGGAATTTTTAGCTAATATGTTTAGCTAATACCAGTCGAATGCTTGATAGTAGTGTACCTACTGTATCATGCAAAAATTTTAAAAATCAAATGAGCCGTATAAACACTACAGTAAAATGAAATAAATGGTCAGTTACACAAATCACCCTGTTAATTAATAAAGAAGAGGAGTTGACATTTTTTAGTGGCCACATGCTCCCTGAGGGACTCTACATATGGTAGAAGTATGTAAAGGTTCTCATGACTCACCCTGTATATTAAATAACGTGGGAGAGATAATACATCCTTGACGAACACCGGCTTTTAGTTTAAAATTATCGGTGTATATGTTGTTGACTCTTACGTTTGCTGTGTTATTGATATACAGTTGTTTCAGTAGATATATTAGATGTTCGGGGGTACCGATTTCTCTCAGTATTTGTTACATTTTATGTTTCTCTCGTTAATTATAGTTAGCAGAACTTTATTGGCGTGGGAGATCAGGGCTATAGTGCGGCAGTTACTACAGTCAGTTGGTAAGCCTTTCTTATAAATGGGTATGAAAGTAAGCTTACACCAATCATCTGGCCATTGTCCTGTGATGCAGATCTCATAACACAGTTTGAACATTACTTCAATTCTTATGTCTCTCATTTCCTTAAGCGCTTCCACCGTAATTCCGTCTTCTTCTTGAGATTTCCAGTTTTTAATTTTTTTATTGCGGTATCTATTTCCAATTTTAAAATATATGGTTCTTTTTCGTCATTTATTTTTTCTGGGATCACGTCTTTATGGTCACTATGAAAAAACATTTCACAATATTGTTTCCATGTCGCTGCTATGCCCTCTGGAATGGTGATGATCGTTCTCAAGTTATCTTTAATCACATGCGTTTGTAGTTTGAACTCTTTAGTTAAGTATTTTACTTTGACAAACAGTTCTCTAGATTCTTGATGGTCGGCGTGTTCTTGTAGTTGTTTGCATATTTCTTTAATATGATTATTTTTGTCAAGAATTCGTAACACCTTTTTTAAACACATTTTATATGCTTTTTGATAATAACTATGCACTAGAATTAGAGTTTTAATAATACAATGTGATAAAATCAAATTGTCATTATAGGTCAGATTTTAGAAAATTGTGGCAGTTAACGTGTTAATTTCTTCAACATAATATATGTTCAGAAATAATATAGCGAACTTATGTTGCACTGATTACCTACTATTCAACACATTAATTTTTTTTCTTATGGTAGTCAATTTTTTAATAACTTCTAAGGCACATTTTATAAAATTACTTATAATGTCATGCGATAATCTAACCAATAAGACTAAATGTTGTGGGCCAAATTGGAAAATACCTACCAACTATTTGTTTTGCAATTAGTTCCTCGTATCGGATCTGACCCTGAACTTCCCTTTACTCGATGTATATAATTGGATAATAAAACAAAATGGCACAATAAAAGCACTAGCTGGAATTTATAGCAAATATAAACTTTTCATTTATCTTGGTTGATGTTCTTTATAAATTTATGGAACGTTGGTGTAGAAAACTTATAGAATAATAATGCATGATCAGGAGGTTAATCGTAAAAATTCAATGTTTTTAGCGGATGCAGCTATTTGGCTGGTGCTAAATAAAGCATTTTAAATTGTATTCTTGTTTTTTTTCTTGTCTCCGAACATTTCTGCAGTATGCAATGCTAGGTACAAAATCCAATGCAAAAACGGAACGGGCAACTAAAAAAATGAAATAAAAGTGATGAAGATTAAATTATAAATGTCTAGATAAAATGTTTGTAAAAATTTTTATAAAAATATTAGTGTTTGAATTTTATTTATTATTTTTAATATATTAATGTAAAATTACGTCAACATTTTTGCATCATAAACCATGTTCTGTGTTGCCAAGGGCAATTGTAATTAACAACCGGTTTTTATTTTAAAATAGTTTTTTTTGCTTTTTGTCAAGTAGTTGTAAAGTAAATGTTCGAAATGAGACTCGTTATTGTACATTTTCGTCAGATCTGTCTGAATCCGTCAGGTATACAGTAAAATAATCGTCTGACTAAATCAAAGTCTTCTTATTTAACACTTTAAGAAAAGTTCTTAGCCTTCGGGTGGTAACGTGCGGTATCTGACACCGACGTATTGGATTTTTTGATAATGCTTTGCGCATATTGTTTTGTCCGCGCGACCAGGTAGCTTTCGAGCCTTCATCACGCAACTCAACGGTAAGTTTTTATCGTGTTTGATCCATAGGTAGCTTAAATAATAGACATTCATTTTAAAAATTATATATATATATATATATATATATATATATAATATATATATATATATATATATATATATTATAATATATATATAATAATATAATATATATATATAATAACAAGAGAGTCTTCTACAGCTGGCGCCGCTTCTCGCATCCTAATTTCCAGCGTTTTCTGTCGAAGCCATTTTCTTCCTCGTTTTGGTCTACCTCGTTTTCTTCTAGTTGGCGGAGTCCATTCTTTTATTTTTTTTTGGCCATCTGTTTTCTGGCATTCTCTGAAGGTGTCCATACCAGCTAAGTCTTTTGGCTTCGATTGTGTCTATTATGTCTAGATCGATTTCCATTTTTCTCCGAATATCTTCGTTTCTCACCCTATCAAGTCTAGTGAGCTGGCAACATCGTCTCGAGTAGTTCATTTCCATGGCCTTAATTTTTGATTGGTTTCTTTGGTTTATTTCCCAGAGTTCGGCGTCGTACAGCCCAATACTTTCTATTATTGTTTTGTAAATTCTTCTTTATTTTCTTTTGTTATTTTTTTATTCTATAATAGTCCATGTAGCTGTCTGGTGGCTGATCTTGCTTGGCCAATCCTGGATTGTATTTGTTCGCTACTTTCTGCTTTAATGTTATTGGACTTCCAAGTATTTAAAATTGTCTGTTGGTTTTATAGTTCCCATTTCGATTTGTAGACTTTCTGGTTTTTCTCCTACAACTAAGTACTCAGTTTCTTGTATATTGATTGTAAGGCTCCATTTGGTGTACTCATCTTCCAGTTTTCTAAGCATGTAGCCTACATCACTCTCGTCTTCAGCTATGATGGCTTGGTCGTCAGCGAAGTGTATCGTGTACAATCTATCATCTCCGATTGGGATGCCCATATTGCAGCACTTTCTTCTCCACAGTGAGAGTGCCTCATTTAAATATATTTTGAAGAGTGTAGGTGCTATGCAGCAGCCTTGCTTTAGGCCCTTACTAATAGGAATTTCTCTAGTTAATCTATTTCCAGTTTTAGTGTTTGCCGTCATATTTTTGTAGAGCTGTTGTACTGCTTGTATATATTTTTTGCTTATTCCTTGTTTTTCCATTGCTACACAAAGCATTGAAAGTGGTACACTATCGTATACCTTTGTCAGATCTATATAGACTATATATGAGTTGAAAGGTTGTGGGCTAATCTTTTCTCGATAACTTGCTTTAGAGAGAATATACTGTCCATACAGATCTGCCTGCACGAAAGCCATTCTGTTCTTCTACATCTACATCTCTTTTTCAATTTTATTTTTTATTATTTTTCCATACCGTCTTGAGAGTGAATTTATGACACTTAGCCTTTATGACACTTAGTTAGTAGTTTGAACAATCTTCATCTCCTTTTTTGTAGATATTGTTAATATGTGCTTTTGTCCTACTCCGGTGGTAAGTCGTGTCCGTTATAGAATAAGGTGAAGACATACGCCAGTAATTCCCGTAATACTTGTGGGCTATGTTTAGAAATTGTATGTGAATATAAATTACGAAAGCGAATAAGCTAGATTGCAACAACTTTCTGACGAATTTGTCGCTAATTCCGAGCCGAAACCAGAAGAGATTACGACCCAAGTTTGCAAGATGTTGGTTCAGAAGTTCTAGAATATGACATCAATTCGGGGGAGAATTTCTGTGATGAAAAATATTTCAAAAATCATGTTACAGTAGAAATAACATCCCGCATACCATGTTTGATTGGGAAAGATATATAACAAGGTGGAGCAAACATAAATTTAATCGTAACATTCAGCTCATGTTGAAAATATTGTACCCATTTTCCAGGACCAGAAGGTGAAACTAATCGAAAATTAGTGGTAAAAGAGATTTGGGAATGTTTTTTCACTACATATATTCTATTCTAGAAAAAAATAGAATGAACCAAAACATTTATAGCTTTGAAACACTATGACACAGTCAGTAACAGAATGGCTAGGCCAATTGATCTTATACAATTAAAAGCTCTATTCGGTCTGTTGTACATATCTGGTGCTAACAAAAGCAAATATTGGAATGCTAATGATTTTTTTTAGAACAGATAATAGGTCAATGGAGATTTATCGCTTTACGATGTCGCGAAAGGATTTCAGTTTATTATAAGACACATTCAGTTCGATTATAAAAGTACTATAATACAAAGGCAATAATTTGACAAGTTGGCCCCAATACGTAAGATTTTTGAGGGCTTTAATTTGAATCAATCGAAGCATTATAATCTTTCAGCGTATAATATATGCTGTATGTGATATGATATGATAATGATACATAAAATACATATACTATACATACCGAATAAACCAAGTCATTATGGTATAAAATATATGCTTTAGCAGAAGTTAAGGATGTATTTTACATTTAAAATGAAAGTATATAGTGATAGATAGCTTACAGGACAATATTTTGTTGATACGTCAAATATGCTACTTGTACCCGCCTCTGTAAACCGATTTGTGAAACAGGATGGAACGTTACCATAAAAAATCGTTAAAAAAACTGTTTTAGGAATGTTACCAAAAAATAAATTCCTCTAGTGCTAACACAACAAAGGCCAGAAAAAAACAATATGTTTAAGAAGCGTACTCTTGATTCGTATGTACCCCGAAAAGGTAAAAATGTTTTAATGTTATCTACTATGCATTACGATGAAAACATTGATAATGCAACAGATAACCCAGATATAATCATATATTATAATAGACTAAAGGAGGCGTAGATGTCTTGGACAAATTCTGCGCCGCATACAATTGCGCTAGAGCAACCCTTGGCTGACCAATGGTCATTTTTTACAGATAAATTCCTAAAGTATATACAAATCGAATACAAACAAGCATTCCTAGATGAAAGTTTTTGGAAGACTTAGGTTTTCAATTTATTGATGAACATATTCACAGACTAGCCCTAAAATAAAATATTTCAAGGACAATTCGTATGAGGTTAGCATTTGTAACACGCATACAAGAAATCAACCTATTCAGAATAATGTATATGGAAAGTGTACGTTTTGCAGTAGTACCAAAAAACTCGGTTTCTTTCTAGGCAGTGTGGCAAATATATGTATTTGGAATATTTAACCGGACTATGCGTTGTGTGCAGTGTAGAAGAAAATTTTTTTTTATTGTTACATTGCATGTTTACAATCTTATACAGAGTAATAAGTAAATAGTCTGTAAGTAAATTAACGTGAGTTAGGTACGGTCATTGATTATAAACCACTACCTAGATAGCTTACTCTAAGGGAAAAATGAATTCAGTGTTAAACTCCGCCCACTTACACCTCTTTGCCCCTCACGCCTAAGTACTACCTGACTGTATGGTGGCGACATTCATTGAAATATTTGCCAAGATTGAAAAATAAATTTAAGTTCCATGCTCCGCCAATTCTCTAGTGTAATAGAGGACGATATAAGGATGGCACTCAGCATTTTCACAAATAATTTTAACGTGCTTGTAATCTATATTATGGAATTCCGATTTTACTTCAGAAAAAACGCTAATAATTGATTAATAAAAACAGTAACGGTTTTCTAAAAAATTATTTATTTATCAACACAATACAAAAAAAAACAAAATATAAAATACATAATAAAATTAGCAGTGATAAATTACATCATAAATTTTAATACAAAATTATGTATTCTAAATTTTAAACTTACCTCTTTTAGGGATTTAATAGTAAGAGCCTCTCGCCGTTATTTCCTGTTCAAAATAATCTATCTTATATGAAAGATTATCAGCTTCCTACAGACTATTTATTTGTTTTGGCATATCACAATCACAATACACAACAATAGTTAGTTTTTAAAGCTATTAATCTATATTTCATATGTATTTATAAATACAATTTATTAATAATATATTATATTATGATCAAATTGTGTAAGAAATCAAAACATTGTGGTAGGAAAATTTGAACTCTAAGGTTGATGTTCTGGAAATTTTAAATACAAGTGACGTCACTTTGTATAAATCGTGATATGCAAGTGTTTTACTTTGAAAATTGGTATATTTCTGGAGTGATACTAACAACGCATTCATATTTAAAAAAAATCTCTTTTGATTTAATTGTATAAACATATATATATATATATATATAATATATATATATATATATATATATATATATATATAATATATATATATATTAATCACTCAATATCACATGATTTTATATAACATATATTTTAATAGTTTTATTCTCATTGACCATTTGCTTTGGGCAAATATAAAAGTATTTCTAAAGTTGAATACTCACCTAAATCAGTTGCTAACTGTGTAAATTTTAGAGGAAGAGCATTTTTCCTTAATAACTTTCTTTGGCCACTTTGGTAAATATGTTCCACTGCAAAATGATGCTGACAAATTACCCTGTGTTTTAGGTCACTGATATCCATCAATATAATATCAATATTCCCGCAGTTTTTTTGCCAAATTTTTGAGCGCTCTACGTCTTTCAGGGGAAATTTAAAGAAAGATATATTATTATTTGTTCCATCATTTCTTTTAAAACATCCCGCGTAAACACATTTATGCGTTACACAGGCCATTTTATTTAAAATGTGAGTCCTTTTTTTTATAAAATTTCGCTATAAACTTGTCACAACACTAGACACAGATAATACACTTATATGGTAAGTTTGGCCCTGACACCACTCCTATCTCTTCGCAAGTCAGAGAGAGAATGAGAATCTCGATACGGTTTTCGAGTAACGCCATCTAGTTTTTGATACAAGGATCTACAGACCGAGAATTGGGTATACAAATTCCACGGCTTCGCGCAATCGTACTTGTAAGTTCGTATAGTCGGCTGGAGTTACAATTTGCCAAATTTAAATGTAATCGTTTCTACTCATTCATATTAATATTATTGTTCGATCCTAATTTTATGTTTAACCTTGAGTGGACCGCTTTTAGTTTAAAAACACGTTTTTTATTTCACGCGGTAAAAAAGAGTAGGTTTGCACTGAAAACAGGTGAGTTACCATAGAGACATCAAACTAGCAACATCAGTCAGAAAAAATATATACATTGTCACATTTTTACGAAGTTTTACGTTTCGCTTAGCGTTGTTGGGTGCTGATACAAATAAATGCAGTTTCTCAAATAAATAAACTTCAAATAGTCATTTTAATGTGAATTTCCTACAGCCGATCCAATCGACAACAAAGATAGGACATCACAAAAAGTGCTCAAACGCCCGTTGGCTTTTTACAGTCCTCCAACAAAAAGGGCGAGAGCAAACATTGGTCTTCGAGTCGGATTGGTCTATTTCGTCTGGATTTTAGCACCCAAAGAAAACATCGCTTCGTCTGAATTTGGTACCTACAGCTTGCAGCATCGAGAAATAAAGGTTAGAATATTTATTCACATACTTTAATCTTGCTTTGAGAGTACATAATTTATTGGCATATGGTTTGGTTTTAATTAATATTCTATTCACTTTATAAGATAATACATATACTATAAGCAGCCTCCCATAGCAGCACCAAACGAAAGGAATGTCGTTTATTTATAATATAATTAACGCATTTTTTAAATCAAATTTATTTATAATAAAGACATTCCAAGCATTATCAACATTCGGCCCAAGATAGTCATACCACAATCGTTACACCTAACTCATACCTTCATTTGCAACCTCTTATTTTTTATTGCTTACTTATTTACCTATGCTTACTGCATTTAATTGATCAATGTATTTATCATATTAATTAGTATATTCCAAAATACATTAACCTTATAACCGTCTCTTAAACCTATTAGCTTAAATAAATTCATAAAAATGGCTAATGCTGAAAGCCTTAAACACCTTGTAGCTCGTCGTGGCACTATTAAAGCGACAATGACTCGTTTTAAACAATTTCCTTGAAAAATGTGGAACTCCTTTGTCTGGCACAGTCAGTCTTGAATTGCAAACGCGTCTGGATGCTTTAAAAATGTCAGTTGTTGAGTTTGAAAAAGTACAGTGTGACATTGAACGTATTTGTCTGTTTGATACAACCCCTAACCTCGGTAATCAAGATGATGAACGAGAAGAGTTCGAAAGCAAATATTATGCCTCAGTAGCTAAAGCGACATTACTTCTCAAACAAGCAGCAGGAATGTCAACGGATCAGCCACCCAGGTCATCTTCGCCAGTGCTCAACTCTCATCGTCTTAATTCATATTTACCACCTATTCCATTACCCCTATATTCTGGATCCTACGAAACGTGGACAAATTTCAAAGAAACCTTCGAGTCACTTATTGACAACAATCCTACTATTCATAAGATCGAAAAATTTTATTATCTTAAATCCAGTTTAAAGGGAGAAGCCGCTCAGATTATTGGAGCACTATCCGCAACCGAAGCAAATTATGAAACGGCCTGGCATCTACTGTGCGAACGTTATGAAAATAAAAGAGCAATTATTCATGCTCACGTTAAATCCATCTTCGAGCTAAGTCCTACTAAAGAAGAGTCGTCTCATTCGCTGAGGAAACTTTTAGACACCTTCGTCAACCATTTTAAATCTTTAGAAAACTTAGGGGAACACGTCTTCGAGTGGAGTACGATTCTAATATATCTCTTAACATCTAAAATTGACATCAATTCTCGAAAGGAATGGGAAAGGGTATCAACAGGAAATGAATCACCCGATGTGCAACATTTCCTAAAATTTTTGTCGGAAAGATGTAAATTTTTAGAATCAGTGGAAACAAAATTCCACCAAAAGATATCTCATAAAAGAGATGAGCCTAACATCAAGGCATCTTACAAATCTTCAACTCTTACCACCTTAACTCAAGCGCCATCAAGGTGCAGTATATGTTCAGATAACCATTTTATCTACTCTTGCTCTAAGTTTCGTACCATGCCGATACCAGACCGATTTGCTAAAGTAAAGGAACTTCATCTGTGCACAAATTGCTTAAGAGCCGGACATAAAACTTTAGAATGTAAATCTAGCTACTCCTGTAAGACATGTGAAAATAAACACCACACTCTTTTACATAGAACTCAATCTGAGTGCAAAATCATCATTTTAAAAACAATGTATCTACAACATCTAATTCTCAGCAATCTCATCAAAATAATCCTAGCACTTCTAGAGAACCACAGGCATCCTGTAACTTATATTCATTTAACCAAAATCCCAATTCATTCATACTGTTAGCTACGGCTGTAGTAAAAACATTTGACAAAAATCGACAACCCCTACAGGCCAGAGCCATCCTAGACAGTGAAAGCCAATCAAATTTTATTACTCAAGAAATATTTGAGAAACTAAATCTTCCATATGAACATGTTAACCTACCTATAACGGGTATAAATCGCGTTACAACGTCACTTACCAAGCGTGTAAAATTAGAAGTAAAATCTCTAAACGGAGACTTCACTTTCAAAATGCCTGCTCTCGTAATTAATCAAATAACCGACCTAACACCTCAACATTCAATCAATCTTTCTTATATTAACATACCCAACAATATCACATTAGCTGACCCACAGTTCTATGATCCTTCTGAAGTACACCTACTCATCGGTGCAGGAGTATTCTTTAACCTCATGGGTTCTGGACAAATAAAAGGTAATAAAGGTCAACCATTTTTACAACAAACTAAATTGGGTTGGGTAATTAGTGGCCCAATTCCTGCACAATCTTATTGCTACCATTCTAATCCCAGTTCTTGCTTTCTTTTATCGGCTGATCCTCTTCAGGAAAGTATCGAAAAATTCTGGAAAATTGAAGAGAACTATATCACGATCCCTTCTAAATACACTAAGGAAGAAGAAGAATGTGAACTCCATTTTCAATCTACTACAATTCGGGACGACACCGGACGTTTTCAAGTGAGTCTTCCTCTTAAACCTCAAATTTCACAACTGGGCGATTCTTACGACATAGCTCTTAAACGATTCCTATCAATAGAAAGAAAGCTACAGAAAAATCCCATTCTAAAACAAGCCTATGTCGAATTTATGTCACAGTACATCGAACTTGGACACATGTCTAAAATTTCGGGTCTAGAACCTGATCTTTCTCCTTCCTATTATTTGCCTCATCATGCTGTCGAAAAGAATGATAGTCTTACCACTAAAAACTCGTATCGTTTTTTGATGCCTCGTGTCCCACTTCTACCGGCATATCACTAAATCATACACTCAAGGTGGGCCCTGTTGTTCAAAGCGATCTCTTTTCCATATTGCTACGATTCAGACAGCACAACTTCGTATTTACCGGTGACATTGCCAAAATGTATCGCCAAGTGTTGGTAGACCCAACACAGTGTAATCTTCAACGCGTGATATGGCAAAATGATCCTTCCCAGGAAATTAACATTTATCAGTTAAACACCGTGACATACGGCTTGGCAAGTTCATCATATTTAGCCACTAGATGCTTAAAGGAAATTTCTATACATTCTTCTGCTACATTTCCTGAAGAAAGTCGTAAGCTCAACCTAGATACGTGTGTCGATGATGTGGTGACCGGTGCTTCAACTGAACAAGGCTTGATTGCTCTTCGTCGAAACTTAACATCAATATTAAGTTCCTATGGCTTTAATCTAAGGCAATTTTCATCAAACAGTATGGCCCTACTATCAGATATAAATGTAGATGATCACAAAGAAGAATATATAATAACCGATTCACCAAACAGTAAAACTCTTGGCATATCTTGGAATTCCTTAACTGATTCATTTATCTACAGCACAAAGATAAAACCGAACCCCTACAGTATTACAAAAAGGAAAATTCTATCAACCACAGCTTCTATTTTCGATCCTCTAGGCTGCCTTGGGCCAATGCTCGTCCAAGCAAAGGTTCTAATGCAAAAGTTATGGATTCAACGACTTGACTGGGATGATCCTATTCCTGTGGAACTCTATAAAATTTGGAAATCATTTATAGATAACCTTACTCTCGTTAACTGCTTTAATATACCTCGTCAAATCACTACGATAGATCCCATTTACATTGAGCTACATGGCTTTTTCCGATAGTTCGATAAATGCATATGGAGCTTGCATATATGTACGATCTATTGATACACACGGTCGCATAGTTAGCAATTTACTGTGCGCCAAATCACGTGTCGCTCCATTAAAGGCTATTTCACTACCTAGACTAGAATTGTGTGGAGCCCTTACTCTTGCTCGTCTAACTACAAACGTAATTGAATCGTTAGAACTTAATTTCTCAAAAATTTATTTCTATACTGACTCCACAATTGTTCTATGCTGGTTGGGTCTTGAATCTCGCACTTTGAAAACATTTGTATGCAATCGTGTATCCGAAATCCAGCAATTAACAAAGGTAGATGAGTGGCATTATATACCTTCCAATATAAATCCTGCTGACATAATATCTAGAGGAGCTAGTCCGTCCGAATTGCATGAATGTGATCTATGGTGGCATGGACCTTCATTTTTGTTGCAATCTCAGGATACTTGGCCCTCTAACAATCACATATCTAACTTCACAGCGCATACTGCTGATCCAGATTTAATGGAAATTAATCCAAAATCCATTATTTTATCTACTCAAGTATCTCATTCAACCTTAATATCCTCACTTGTCAATAGATATTCTAGTTATATCAAACTTCGGAACGTCCTGGCTTATTGTTTTCGATTCATTCACAATGCTAAAGCTTCAAGGGAATTCCGGATAACTGGAAATCTCACATCAACGGAGGTTGACCGAAGCACACATCATATTATCAGGGAAGTCCAGAGAGAAAGCTTTTTTGAGGACATTCATCAATTAAAGGCTCATGGTAGAGTCAAACCTTCCAGTAAATTAAGATAACTGAACGTGTTCCTTGACGACTTAAACCTAATCAAAGTGGGAGGCCGTTTAAGACACGCTTCTATCCAATTCTCAGCAAAACATCCAGTTTTACTTCCACATAAGCATCCTCTGACAGAATTAATTATCCTTTATGAGCATAAGCGAAACCTCCATCCTGGAGCCCAGGCGACGCTATCTTTCGTCAGACAATCCTTTTGGCCATTAAACGGCAGAAATGCGGTCAGACATGTACTTAGTAAATGTATTCCATGTTTTAGAAGCAATCCTCAAACCATGAACAATTTAATGGGGGATTTACCTGCCTCTCGAGTAAATATGTCTCATCCCTTTGCGCGCTCTGGCGTCGACTACGCTGGACCATTCAAACTTAAGGAATCTAAATTTCGAAATCGTCGATTTACTAAGGCATATATTTGCTTATTCGTTTGCTTGACTACTAAAGCGATTCACATCGAATTAGCTAGCGAATTAACTTCAGAATGCTTCTTAAGCATCTTAAGACGTTTGTTGCGAGACGAGGTCTATGCACTGAGTTGTACTCAGATAATGGTACAAATTTCACTGGAGCTAACAACGAGCTGCAAGGTATTTACAATGTGCTAAAAACAAATGCAATCCAAGCTTTTCTCAAGAAAATAAAATAACGTGGCATTTCATTCCCGCTAGATCTCCGCACTTTGGAGGGCTATGGGAGAGTGCTATAAAATCAGTAAAAACTCATTTGCACCGTATCATAAACGATGCCAATCCTTTATCCTATGAGGAATTGTATACTCTTTTAGTACAGATTGAAGGTGTGTTAAACTCTCGACCCTTGCTTCCTATGAGCAACGATCCCAATGATATGGAAGTACTGACTCCTGGCCATTTTCTCATTGGTCATCCGCTCAATATGGTTTCCGCAATAGACTACGAGAATTCGCCGATCAACCGGCTCACCCGATATGAGCTATTGCAGCGTATGTTACAGCATTTTTGGTCCCGGTGGAAAAATGAATACTTGCATACTCTGCAGCAACGAGCCAAGTGGAGATATAGCAAAGACACTGCCAGCTTACAAGGACGGATGGTGCTCCTGAAGGATGATGGTCTTCCGCCCTACCAATGGTCCCGTGGACGAGTAAGTGCTCTCCATCCTGGCAAAGACGGACTTGTGCGCGTTGTGAGTGTCCCTACTCCAAATGGAATTGTTAAACGTAGCGTTACTAAACTGTGTCCGTTACCTGATGAACAATAAATAGTCTTTCCTCGTTACTGTAAATGAAACAACTAATTTTAAGGTTTTGTTTTTTTTTTGTATGTAGCATGTTCATCTATATAAATATTGTATATTTCATTGTAATTCTGCAAGCAACAGCCTAAGCGAACCATTTTTAAATAATTAGTCACTCCCTTGCTTTATTGAAGTGTATCCCTAGATAACTTCAAGGGCGGCGGTATGTTCGATCCTAATTTTATGTTTAACCTTGAGTGGACCGCTTTTTAGTTTAAAAACACGTTTTTTATTTCACGCGGTAAAAAAGAGTAGGTTTGCACTGAAAACAGGTGAGTTACCATAGAGACATCAAACTAGCAACATCAGTCAGAAAAAAAATATATACATTGTCACATTTTTACGAAGTTTTACGTTTCGCTTAGCGTGTTGTTGGGTGCTGATACAAATAAATGCAGTTTCTCAAATAAATAAACTTCAAATAGTCATTTTAATGTGAATTTCCTACAGCCGATCCAATCGACAACAAAGATAGGACATCACAAAAAGTGCTCAAACGCCCGTTGGCTTTTTACAGTCCTCCAACAAAAAGGGCGAGAGCAAACAATTATAATGTATAATATATTAAAGTTTAAAGAAAAGAAGAAAAGACTCAGTTCCGAGTCGTGAGAGTATTCGTTATATTTTCTTTAATTGTGTTAAGCTACTCGGATGTGAGTCGTTGTTATAATTATTCAAAAAAATGAATTTACAATATTTTTTATTAAATCAAATGAGAAATGTTATAGCAAATTAAGAACTAAGGAAAAAATAACAAATTTTCATTTCCTAAATTATAGCAAATTGTTTCTGAACACTTAAGATTAAAACTTCCAAATAAAATTTGGATAATATTGTAAAGGCTTTTATATACTGAAATTAAATTAAAAAGGGACCTGAAAAAAGTGGAAAAATAATAAAAAATTCCCAAATTTAAATATATCTCGAAAACAAAATACGATCTGGAAAAAGAATACCGGAAATGTTTAATTTTTTTGAGCTATTCGATTGTGTAGTACCTTCAATTTCAGTTTTTTTCAACAAAACTCGAGTATTCCGATTTAGTACTCTCAGCCTTATAAAAATTTCCAAGAAATTAATATCGGATGAAGTTTCAACAATCGAAATGAAAATCTGTATATTAAAACAGCATTATGACCAGGTACAATATCTGACTGTTATGCAAATTAGTAGGTAATTAGAATTAGAAAGTCAGTATGGGCAAAACCAGCTTATTCAAATTATAGGTACCTACCTTTAGTCTTGTATTGAAGGATTTTAATTTATTACCCTTAGCATACGTAAAGATATAAAAAACGAGTTATATTTATATCGTACTTTTTTAAGTAAGGCGCAATATTTAATTACTTAATATTATTATTAATATTAAAAAATAGTATTAAAAGCTTTAATAATATTACCAATATTAAAAACTTTAATATATTATACATTATAATATTAATATGAATGAGTAGAAACGATTACATTTAAATTTGGCAAATTGTAACTCCAGCCGACTATACGAACTTACAAGTACGATTGCGCGAAGCCGTGGAATTTTTATACCAAATTCTCGGTCTGTAGATCCTTGTGTTTTTGATACGTCTTTCGGTTTGTCTAGGTAGTGGTTTATAATCAAACAATAGTCAGAAGACAAAGGAAACACAGGAAAAAGAATAAAGAAAACTCGGAGTGTTTTATTTATTTTTAAAGAGTTTTGCTCATCGGCGTCAGTTCGTCACTTTCTTCCCTTCTGCAAAACGTGCCTCGAGGTTTCTCTAGATGACGTGTGTGACCGTAGTTATGGCTGGAAAACACACTTCTTGCTTGTTCCGAGTTGCCTGCTTATAGTACGTTGTACTAAGTTTGTATTTCGGAAAATAATTCGGAAACCGTCTTAGTAAACGTATGAAACAGGTTGACAACTCACTGGTCAAGCTTTAGAGAGTGTGTGTTGTAGCTATGCCACTAGGGCAAAGCAGAAATACGAACTGACGCGACTCGCCACGTGGAGGACCTCCGAGGTGCCTACAACAAAGGTAAAACAAGGGTATGTGCAAAATAGGTATAATTGGTATGCAAGTAGAAGAGCGAAGAAAAGGTGATATTAAGAACTGTTGGAATAGCAAATAATATACACACAAATATATATTTACATTTAGACACGTAAATAGAGTAACAACTAGAAATACGATCAGTAAAATAAGCTGTAAGAGAAAGGTTAAAGTAGAAAATACGAAATGCTGGGAAAAGAGATATAATTAGTATAAAAAATGCCCTGGAGCAACAGCGTTGCGACAGAGGAAACAAGCATATAAATGTACAGGTAAAATGTGTCAAGTAACAAGTAAATTCAGATCAATAATATATATATAGGTATACGTTAGGTTAAGTAGGAAATAATAGGTAAATTCCAAGTGCACAGCAATAAGTAAAATATGGTACATGTAAATAAGCAAAGGTAAAATATCAACAGTGAAATGGATAAATAATACCTGAAAGAAACAATATAAAATAAGATACCAAGAAAACAATATTCTATAAGAATATTGAGATAATACTCAGCTGGAACAAGGAGCGGTTGAGAAGTCTAATTCTCAACCAAGGTTTCGAGTAAAAGAACTAGTGATTTAACATAAATGGGTATTCCCCAACCAGAGGTCTTAGCTAGTTCAGACTCAGAACCGAATAGGCCTTCTGGAGATTGTGCACGTTCTTTTATCCTATTTTCGTCCTTGGTGAGGTGTGCAAAATGGGCGTGACCGGCAACTCACCAATCAGAAAATAGGATAACGTCCGGAGCCAATCAGAAGGCGTAGAGGTGCGAAATGAGCAAATCCGGATGCGCACTGGTTCAAGTGACGCGTCCGTATCTGGTGACAAATGGTACCGTTTAGTGACGGTTCTCTAAGTATTATTGAGGTAGGTCTTCTGGCCATACCCTCTTTAATCTTCTTTCGGCGAGTAGATGGGTAAATAAATTATTTACCAGTTCGTTGATGTGATCAGTGGCGCGATTTTTATATTATATTGAGTGATTATTTAATATGTCCTTAAGGAATGGGATGTCCAGATCATTGTGAAGTGTTTAGTTAGATACATACCATGGAGCTTTACTTATCATACGGAGTATTTTGGATTGAAATGTTTAAAGTATCTTCGTATTTGAAGGTTTACTACAGCTCCGTAGTTCTATTCCATATGCCCAAACTGGTATTAATATAGCTTTGTACAGAGATAGTTTATTTTCAAGAGATAACTGAGCTTTTGTGAAATAGCCAGTTGATATCATTTAGTTCAAGATCTAGTTGTTTCCGTTTAGATTTTAATGTGCGTTGTCAATGTGCGCTTTCAATTTTGACTTAGAAGTAACGGTCAGTAAAGATATGATTTTAGTATAAAGTATAGTTGGTCTGTTAGGTGTAATTTCAGTTTGTAGCAGAGACATTCATGCCATACTCTATCAAATGCCTGTTGTATATCTAGAAACACTCCAGCGCAAAACTTTTCTCTTCGAGAGTTGTTTTAATTATATTTACTATTCTGTGGCATTGTGGGATGGCTGAGTGTTCATGTCTAAATCCGAATTGGTGTTGTGGTATAATTTCGTTTATGGAAACAACTTGCTCGATTTTATGTAATAGTAGCCTTTCTAATACTTTTGACATTATTGAGATATTTCCGTTGTATTGTAAAGTATCGAAGACGTAGTATGCTATTTTATATTAATGTTAATAGCACCACTGCTTTTCTCGGTAGCTTTTGAAGTAATTCCCCTGCTATCAAATCACATCCAGGAGCTTTTTTAGGATTTAGCATTTTAATTTGTTGTCAGACCTCTGTCGGAGTAAATGTTGACAGAGGAAGAGATAGTTGACATGTAGTTTTGAGGTACCTTCTTATATTATCATCTTCATCGTTATTAGTATCTGGTACTGCGAATACAGTTGCAAGATGCTCTGAGAATACTGTTGTTTTTTCTGTGCTTGTGCGGGCCCAGGTCATATCTGTTTTTCTTAAAGGTGAATTTGCTATTGTCGGTTGTTTAAACTTTTTTGTAGATTTCCATATAGAGTGGTTTTCATGTGAGAGGTTCGAAACATAAAACTGGAAAGAGTCGTTTTTTTCCTCATTTTCCTCTATTTAGTCTATGACTTATTCTATTACGGTACGTTTTATTAAGTGGATTTCTCGTTTGTTGCCATGTGCCTTTTTTCTGCTACCAGTTCTTTTATATGAAAGGGGATATTATGGTTTTCTTGCTCACTTCTTTGGCGCTGTAGTGTTGCTTCCCATCCTGTTGTTTGTAAAATTGTTGTTAAATAGTCTACTGCTTTCTCTACATCTTGGTTTTCTTTTATCCTAATATCTAGTCTAATTTTGGTATTGTGCTTCTCCGTCTGGATGGTTTGCATAATACAAAGTATTGTACGGTATCTTAATAACCGTTCTTTGTGTGGCATGTCTTTCAGATATTAATAGAATGTCTATATTATACATTCTTAAAACAGTGATATCTCCAATATATGGTTTAAAATGCCATTGGCATTCCACGACGCAATTCGTAGTCACTTGAAAGCTATTTTTTTATTTTATTAATGACTGTAGCTAGCATGGTTAAAATTATGCAATTTGGGTTTAAGAGTTGAGAGAACATATTTTTGAATTCGTTTAGAAAATTTGATAGTTTATCTGCTAATGCATTGTTATTGTTTTTGTTATCTGCATTTATGTTTCCAATGGTAGCATCTCTATAGCTGATTCTCTTGAAATTATGAGCATGATGTTGGTGTGGCGTACAAAACCGAATCTATGAAAAAAGTTACAAAATGTACCAAATATCAATCAAACGTACATCCGGAAAGAAAAGTACTATATGGTGACAGTCTGAGAATGGCACGCGGCTAGACAAAACAGTGGAGATGGTTCACAAAACAAAAAAAAAATCGAAGTTACATCAGGGGCGCCAGGTAAATTGGCCCACAGCCTTCCCTACGTTACTATGCAATAAACGACCAACTTACCAATAGGTCTACTACTAAAATACTAAGTAACAATATACAACCTGAATACATAAAAAAAATAAATAAAATTGTCAGATTAGAATTTAGTCAATTTTAATAAATAGATTCCCAAGATAGTTGAAAATTAATACATATTACAATATTATTTAACTTTACTATAGGCTTAATAAAAAAAATAATATATAAATGCGGCTTCTACTTGCCTAACCAAAAATTCATAAGTTATTTCTATTTAACAGAACAAAATAAAAGGTAAGACGTATCAAAAGTACCGGACGCTAAGGGGTGTGCGGTTCAATACCAACCAAAAAAAATATTTAACGCAAATAGGACACCACGTGAGCTCAAGTGCGTGCGCAGGAAATAATATAAAAAAATAAATCTCAAATATATAACCCCCCTTAGACGCAGTTTACAAAAACAAAATAGGTATGTGTAAATATTTAACTTATAAAATAAACCGCAAATATTCTTTAAAAAAAAACTGTAAAGTATTTGTAAATATTAAAAGAAAAACTAACAGCAAGTAATCTGTAAGAAAACTATTGTATTCCGTAAACAAATTAGACGGCGCTTAAATCTTCCATTGAAAATTAATTATCGACCCATACCTTGAATTTTCATATACTTCACCGCGTGGAAATCCAGTTATAGTTCAGTGTGTATCCAATCCAAAATCCCTATATGATTGCCGATGTACATAGACTTGTGTGACAATGTTGCGAAGTTGAAAATTACAGACAAACGGAAAAATACGAAGAAGAAGAAGCAGGAAAAAACCAAACAAACCAACAAAACAGCAAAACAGCAAAACCCTGAAGCAAGAAAACGTTAATTACCATCTGTGTCTAAAATAATTATTGGAAATAAATATATTTATTTTAACACTTTGTTTATCTGCCTTTTGGCGATAATGGAGCAATACAAAAAAACTAGTATCTGAACTTGAATGTATGAAAACTGATAAAAATTTGAATAGCTTTTTAGAGATAAAAAAAAATAACTACAACTTTTTAATTAATTAAAAACGAAATGTTTTAACACTCAACCTTCTTAGCCAGATTAGGGGTTTAAAATATCCCAAATTGGACCGAAACGTAGTCGGCTATTTGGACTCGTGATTAAGGCTGATTTCTTGTTCTAAATGCGACTCCCGGTATTCACGTGTACTGTAGATCCGCTTTTCTTTAGCGGAATTGTGGATTTTCCAAAAAAAACCCTGCCACGAAGGCAGCAAATCCCCTTGAATATCCACACGGTTCGGACTAGTCCAGATCCCACATGGAACAGCAGCAAAAATCAAAATGCCGTTTTTTAATCTAGCCCAACCTATCAGTAACACTGTCAGACCAAGAATCAGTCCCTTTCCGTCGTCTTTCCGAGCACTTCACAACTTGGCACACGGAGGTCACCGAATAATACCGAGATTTAAACATTTTAATTGTATGATCCCAATTCTTCCAAGATGACTCTAGAAAGAACGATCTAAATAAGTTTCTTAAAAAAAAGGACGTTTTCCCTTAAGTTCAGCACAATTTGCCAGACATTACCCCTATTTGAAAATTAATAATTTTATTTTCGCCAACTTGCTTATAATATATTATAGGCAACGGCTCTTACACGTCTTGACTTATTTGAATTTTGATAAAATAGAGGTGGGACTTTCTACTTTAAATTTTGAACGTAACATTGGGTAGGTATATTTACATTGGGATTGTTAACAGGATTTTGAGTGGTGACTTGTTTTGAGTTGTCATGGTATCTGACATTTAGTAGTTCACGATAAACAGAACATCCTCTGTAATTAGAAGGATGGTCTCCGTTGCAATTAGTGTAAGTTGCTGACGTGTTTTTTGGTTTCTTGCAGTCCTTTGTGTTGTATGATCCAGCGCATTTTACGCAATTATATGGTTTTGCACAGTACGTTTTGATGTGACCATATTCTTGACATCATGTACATTGAGGTATATTTCTTTTAATTCTCGCTGGTTTAACCCTTATTTAACAATGTTGTATATACTGTGGTTCAAATATTTCTTCGTTATTCATTTGAGACTCAAGGTTCACAAAAAATAATGGTAATGGTTCACGGCAAAATCTGTGTCTGACATTTGTAACGTTCCTTATCTTATCACCCTTTTTCTGGATTTCCGCTTGTATTTCATCTATCGGAAAAGAGTGATGTATATCTCGAATAACTACTCTGTACCTATGCTTTGGCTTCCTTAGGTTAGTATGTATGGTGGACGATATTTTCCTCTCTTATGTGATGTATTAGATTTCTTTAGGATTCCGGTATCTTTGGTCAAATTTTTAATTTGTTGTTTATTAAGGCTTTAGTGAAGTACATTTCTACTTCTAATGCTTAAGCTAAATTATCTATCATTTTACTATAGTCATTCATGCCATATATAAAAATTGGAGGTGGTTTTGAGATTGGTGGATTTTTATTCATATCATTTACGGAGCTTTTCTGTGGAAGTGACTGAAACTTATTTGAGGTTGTAATTGGAGCTTCTTATTCTCTTGAATCTTGACTTTTAAGCCTTTTTATTTTTGATCTTATTGTTTGCCATGGGTGTTTATTATTTTCGGAGTCTTCTTGCTCTTCATATGACATCGAATTATATTCATTATGTGTTTCTGGATTGTTTTTTAAGTGAGCTTGAGAGTTTGATGTAGAATGAGAAAAGTTTGTTTGCTGGGCAACTACTGGCTGTATCTGATATTGTTGTTGATAATTATCAAAATTATTAATTTGGTTGATTTGAGCACAATGGTGGATCTTGAGTATTTATTTGACTTACTTGGTAATACGGATGTATTAGATTTGTAGGCTCGTTCTGCATTACAGTTGAAAACTGCACTGTAAGGTACTGAAAATTATTTCACATTAACTGGATACATAAAAGTTTATATATTTACGAATAATCAATTTAAATATACCAAATTTCGAGAAGATTAATAATTAGTTAGCACAATTATCTTCAGAAAACCACCAAAAATTAAGATTTTTCTGGGAGAATTCCAAAATTTACATTAAGTTTGACAGTTATTTTGACAATTAATATCGAAAATAAAATGTGTAGAAGAAAATAAGGAAGCAAACCGACAATTGTTTCAGTTTATGCCGGATATTTGTTAAATCAATTTATTTATTTTATTTTTTTTACTCTTGACCATATTAATTACTATTTAACTGGGAATAAGCCACAATTAAAGATAAAAATACGTTTATTGACGTTTCAATTTCCACTTCGGAAATCGCTCTCAAAATACAAACTATAACAAAATAAAATGCCACAAGAAAATAGCTTCAGAACAATCTTGTCCATATGTTTGTTGATATTTTGTGGTAGTTATCTACAATTAGCATTCAAAGTACCAAAATATTAAACGATGTAATCACTTTAGTTTTACTAAAAATCCCTGAGTAAAATTAAATTCCTGCTAAAGTATTAGTTTTCGTAATATCGGATGTAATTATAGATATTACGTAGTTTATCAATGTCAGTTTTTTAAGTAACACATTTACTTATAAATATCATTTCTAGGAATTTTCTTTTGTTTAATTATTTTCGTATCTTTATTTTATGAAAATTAAATGAATGACTTTTAATACTATAGTTTATTTTTATGAACGAGAGAGTAATTAGCATAATTTTAACTGGTACCTTCGACCACTCCATAGGCGTGCTCAAGATTAATTGAAAAATTACTTTGAATAATAATTGTAAAAAATAAATGAATTATTTCAGTGTTATAAAGTATTATGTGTATGTAAACAAAAGTGACCTCTTTTATCACACACTATATTAGAACTGACTGGCCTACATTAAAAAGGGTTTTAAAAAATTCACTTTTTTTTTAATTTTTAAAAATTACACAAGAGAAAAAGAGTTTTTAAAACCGTCTAAGGTATGTTAAATAGATAAATAAAAATATTAATATAAAACTTACAGCTACTTGTTACAAATCCAAATCAGATTCAGAAGATGAACTTTCAGAACCAAGATTTATAATAACTGGCTCGATCATTTTATCAGTAGTATTGTCCAGCTTCCACATTTTTTCCTCTTCTTTAATAGTGTGATTTACTGCCTTTTCCCAGTTTTCAGGTTTTACATTATTAACGGCCTCCAAAAACAACTGTTTAACATCATGAATTTTAAAAGTGGTATTTTTTCTTGAAACTTCACTCTTTATCTGTGCCCATACCAGTTCAATCGGGTTTAATTCACAATGATATGGTGGGGATATAAGTACTGTCATTCCACGATTTTTGGCAATTTCATCAATTTCGTATTTTTTAAATTTTTCTTTATGAAGGGCACACAACGAATAAAGTTCCTTTCTTATAGATCCGGGATGGTACGTAATATTTTTTGAACTCAGCCATTTCTGCAAGTCTTTTTTTAACCAATTGGTTGTGGGCAGTCCTTCTATAAGTCTGGAGTGATAACTTGCATTATCCATTACTATTACACAGTTCTTAGGAAGAAGATCTATCATTTGTTCGAACCATTCTTGAAAGACATCAGCGTTCATGTCTTCATGGTCACCGGTACGAGCCACCGGTGACCATGTCACCGGTCACCGAGTCACCGGTACGAGTTGATTTAAAAGTTAATAAACCACCTTCAACAAAACCGTCTGAACTGCCAATGTGTACTATTATCAGCCTGCGTCCCTTTCCTGATGGTGGGTTTAAACCAGTAGGTAAGTTATTTACAAAAGCGTGCCTTTGACTTGTAATAGTTTCATCCTGCCAAAAATTTATTTGGTGTATGACCCTCGTTGATCCATGTTTCATCAAGATAAAATATTTTTCTTTTTTGGTTTCTCATTTCCTTTATGGTTCTTAGAAAATGTCTTCTCCATATGACAATATCGCTTCTTTCTAATAAAATAGACTTTCTATGATTCTTTTTCCAGCGGAAGCCTATTTCTTTTAAAAGTTTCCATAACGTACTTCGACTCATTTCTGGGTAATCCTTATCATCTCGAACTGAGACAAGAACTTTATCCAATGTTGGAAATTCTTGTCTAAAGTAGAATTCATGCACTTTCGGTCGAAGTCCTTCTTTAAAATGATATTCTATTTGAAATTTTGGTTTCCCTGGAGCATTACGTTCTACAACTCAACGGTCTCATCAACACTTTCACATAAACGTTTGTCTGTAAATGATTTAAAACAATTAAATATTAATGTTTTTTCATTAACTGTTAAAGGACCAATTTTTCGGCGTTTACACGGCACTTCCAAATTTTCCATAACACTAGTATACACAATAAACTGCACCTTGCAACTGAAGTACCTACTTTTAGTGAACTGTTAAGAATTTTGAATACGCCACTTGGACCTTCCTACAAAATGGAAAAACCCACTATCACATTTTCTGTGGAATAAGTTTAGAAGGTAATTATCTAGTCAACTACTGTCATAGATTCCTGGAATTAAAGAATTAAATGTTTGATTGTTGAAACCCTTACTTCGTGGAATGCACTCATTTCAGATAAAATAAAACGTTTTATTTTATCTAAAGAATTAAACTTTATTTTGCAAATAGGTAGGTACTTATTAAATTCATTAGTACCTGTTATCCTCCATCACTCCGACACTGGCAACCTTATTTAGGGATTAGTAACCCTCACAAGTATTGTATTCTATTCTGCTCCAACCTTTATACCTGGTGGTCATACTGAACTTAAAATTGTTTTCCTATAATATACTTCTGTAAACTTGTTGACAAATATCTGTTTTTCATTGAGTCAGTCACCCGTATCAACAGTTTAGGGATTTGCATACATAATTTATTGTTTTATTACTCTCTCATACATAAAAATACACTATAGTATGATTGAATAATTTTTCATACGTATTTTTATTACTTCTGAGGTTACTTTTATGTGTTGTCAGTCTGCCTATTATAAATAATAATTAAAACTTAAGTTTTATGTTTTAAATTTTACTTCTTTTTATGTTTGACTATCGATGTCGTTATTTATAAGTATGTTTATATTTATATTAGACCTCTAAAGTACTTTTGTATTCCTATTACCAATAAACTATCTATCAATTTACATTCGGCAGAGTATTTACATAAATATTTGTTTTTCGTAAATAGTCATTGACCAAAACGTACTAAAAAAATTAAATAACATTTTCTTTCGCATCTGTTCATGCATTTAAGTCTCCGCCTACTCATTTTCATAAATTTTTTAGTTTTTCTAATAATGTTTGACCAGAATTTATAAATTATTTAAGAGACTGAGTTATAATATTATTTATTTGTTTTTGTAAAAATAATTCATTAACTTTCTATATTCCATCACAACAATAAATCTCAAAAAGCTTACCTAATTAATTTACCGAGAAAAATATTTTACACTATATTACAATGTTTATTTTTATAATAAATATAAATCGACAACAGCAATATTTCAATATTTAAATACACGCTTAGTATACTTGTTTAACAAAGTGAAGAAAACTGCATTCGCACAGATATTTCATATATCATGTATATTTTATTTATAGCAAAATGAAAGTTAAGTTTTTCTTTAGAAAACTCATGTAACTCAGTTGTAAAGCATTGTAACTAAAATTACAACGTATCGCATGTATCATTTTATTTTAAGAATGTTCAAGTAAGATTCTAAACAAAGTTTTTTTAATTAGAAATGAAATTATTTGAACATTTCACGGGAGGTAATAGGGCTTGTCTACGAGTTCCCGCCGAGATCGATATGCAAGCGAGCGCCGGCTAGATACCCAGGGAATCTCCGGAAGGACCCGTGCAACAAGTGAAGCACAATGTACCCAAAAAGGACAACTCCAATGCTGAATGCGTTCGCTATCAAACAAGATTTACTGCACGGTGTAAGGCAGATCGTAAATCACCTTTGAAATATATTTTTCGCATTGTTACACACTCAGATGTAGCATATTTGTAGTTTTGGTTGTAAAAATATGTCAAGTAGAAATTCTTCACATAATGGATTATGTAAAACGTATCAAGTGATTCAGACTGCATTACTTCCAAAATAGAATTTTGTAGAAAGAAAATGTGAGGTGTTAATTATATAGATACAACTACAGTATATTTCACGAGTTTGCTACTATTTTGGATTAGAGATGAAAGCTTTAACTTAAACGGTTTGCGGTTCTAAAGAAGTTAAAAGCAACTTCTTCCAATATTGGAAACACTATCGAAAACAATCAAAAATATGGTTTTAACTAATAATAAATTTTATATTAATTTAGAAAAATGTACCATTACTAGTGATTTTGCCCATCAATCTTGTCTACAATCACTCGACTTAGTTTGTTCTGTCTTTTTTATTTATCCCATTTTTTTAGAATCAACAAAATTTTCAAAAAAATTAAAAATTAAATAAACTTTGAAAATGAAAGGCAAATATCGAGCACAATTTTAACAATTAAATCTTGTCCAAGTACTTTCGCTTAAGACAGTATCTTCAGGGGCATCTGAAATAAGCTAGAAAATGTATTTTTTTATAAATGATAGAAATTAATTAACTTCGATAAAAATTCGAAGTTAATGGATGATAAAAGTTTTTTGTGATTAACGTTTTAGACTTACTTCGTCAAATTTGGGCTATCCAGCAAGCGAAAAATGTGATAAACATGAATTTTAACATAAAATTGTACAAAACACTACACTAAAACAAGGACAAACAGTTTAAAATTAATTAAAAGGGTTCTACGCTCTACATTCTTTGTCAGTAACAGGAGAGAGAATGGTATTTAACGGAAATTCTAAGGTGACATATGACAGCTTTGATGGACAGTCACAGTCATGGACATGTGATCTGCACATATTAAATTATGTGTAAGTAAGCTGACATTGACAAAAGGTCCATCTAAAACTACTATTACTATAGAAAATCAGCTTATGAAATATGACGTATATAATATTTTGATTTAACTAGATTGCATAATCCAGATCTCACACTCATACCCGTCTGAGATAATAAAGTTGTAGGTTTGATGTTTGATGAATGTTCACTTTATTTGCTCTCAAACTTACAACCTTATTACTACAAACGGGTGTGAATGTGAGATCTGGATTATGCAATCTAGTTAAATCATAATATTCTATATGTCATATTTCATAAGCTGATTTTCTATAGTAGTTTTAATTGGAGCTTTGGTCAATGTTAGCTCACTCACGTGAGCTAACATTGACGTTTTTTGGCTTATTTCAGATGCCCCTGAAGATGCTGTATTAAGCAAAAGTACTTGGACAAGATATAATTGTTAAAATTGTGCTCGATATTTGCCTTTTATTTTCAAAGTTCATTTATTCGAGCATTCAACCTTATAGCAAAATTAAATACTTAAAATAATAAAATTCTTGCACGACAGTGTCGGTCTTTTCTCCTCCAGATAAATATTGTCCTATCTGACAATAGTTATCTGAAGGATACACATTTATTTATAAAATAAAATGTACCCGCTTTTTTCGTCAAATTCTGTTGCGGTTACTTATCTGTGAGATAAATTTAAAATTTATTTCAAAACAGGTTAATATTTAATTAGGGTAGAGTCACCACTTATAGCCACTTTAGGAACTTTATCATTTTTCTATTGAGAAACATGTAGGATTTGAATAAAATCTTTCCGCTCAATGCCATTTTTACTTTCGAATCTGCTCTACTAGGAGATCAACTGATCATAAAGATTCAATTATAATAAAATTATTATAATGTCTCATATTTTGAACAACAAAAATCCCTACTTTTGGCCGTACACTTTCCCCACTTTATGCGACCCAAGAACTAGTTAAAAATAGAGATACAAGTTGATAATTATGCTTGAATATTTATTGAACTACAAAAATAGGTAAACAAAATAAATTTATGGTAACACAAATAAGTAAAAAGTATTGAAAATAATAATTAAAACTTTTATAAATACTACTTATGATTTCATATTTGTTCATAAATATATGATTGTCCTGAAAAAATAGTCCTAAATTTTCTTCCTTGTTCCCGGATAATAGGCTCGAGTAGTTTTCCCAAAAGATTGCCTTTATCTATTCTACAAACGTCATTTTTTATAGAACAAAACACAGTTTTCTTTTCATTAGCACTTTTAAAACATATTATCTCATACTCTTCTGATGAAAGAACATCTATAATTTGGCAACATATTTTGTCGTCGATCATTTACCCAGTTGCTTAAATCTGACTATCACAAAGTCTTCCAATTTGAGATCATTGGTATCGTACGTTTGAATATTTTCTGGTTCTGGTTCTATGAAGTCAACATCCTCCTCACTACTACCAGTTTCCTCCCAGTCTTCATGTTCTTCTGAAGAAGAGCCTGAATCTAAATCGTGTTTTTTAGGTTTCGTCGTTTTAAGTTTTGTAGTCCTTTGGTCCAGTTTTTCGACTTTTTTTGTGCCTTCATCTGTTTGTTATGCTCTCGAGCCTGTTTTCTTTCCTGTTTTTACTTTATCATTTTTAAGTTTCTCGCATTCTTCATGAAACTCCACACACTTATCAGATGTGGCAACACTTGGTGTGTATTCGTATTTCCTTTTTTTCTTTTTAGTCAGGTTTCTTTTCTTGAGGGTACGGGAGCACATTGTACAATACTGTTAAAGAAATCGGTTTCTTGCAAAAAAAATATTACGTTTGACTTCTTCGACCTTATCTGGGCAAAAACTGCCATCCATCACAATATTGCTAACAGCAGATGTAGTCGGAACTTGATCGCCTAAATAATCAGAATATCTTTTATCATTTGTGGTACATACCAGGGGACATAGTATGTTTGGATGCATTATTTTCAGAGCGTTATTATTCGGTTCTGGATCTTCTCTCGTCAGAATCGGATCTCTACTTTCGGTTGGTTGAATTTTTACTTCGTTTTCTATTTGAAACCAAATATTGTAAAGCGATTGATCTTTAACATTACCTTCCCATACATGGTTTCTTCTTTTTGTTATCTTAAATTGATCCAAGAGAACCACATCAATTTTTAATTCTAAATATTTAAGGAAAACTATGGCTTCAGTGTTAATATCTTTAGTTTGAAACATATCGGGTTTTCTCAATACAATTTTACTGTAGTCCACATTATTTTCTAAAAAGGGGTAGAGAACCGTAGCTTTAAATCCCGATATTACATTTATCACCATCAGTAGCTCGACAACCCTTTCTGGGTCCTGGCTTGTTCTAGGATTTTCCGCCATTCTGTTCCGTTCCTTGCTTTGTTTTTCCAGTTGGTAATCTTAAGTGTTTTCAGATCTTGTTCCACTTGTTCCATGTATCTAAGTTTGGGTGTTCCCTTTGACCTTCTCCCTACTGATGTTTGCCCCATTATATGTTTTGGCGTTTCAGTCTCCAACATCTGTTCAACATGGCCCATCCAGCGCAGACGTCCGATCTTTATGGATGTTACGATCTCGGGTTCATTGTATGCTGTGTATAGTTCAAAGTTATATCTTTTGAGCCATATGTCATTTTCCTTTACCCCCTTATATATGTGTCTAAGGATTTTTCGTTCAAATGTACCTAACAGGTTTTCATCACTTTTCGACAGTGTCCACGTCTATGAACCATATACAATTACCGTTTTAATCAGGGTCTTGTATATTTTGCATTTGGTTTTTCTTGTGATGTTGTTAGATCTTAGATGTTTAATTAGTCCATTATATGTTTTATTAGCGATATATATTCTTCTCTTAACTTCTTCACTGATATTGTTATCTGCGGTAACCAGTGAACCTAGATATGTAAAATTTTTCACGCTTTCGATGTTATAGTCTCGTATTGTCAGATTCTACAGGTTTCTTTGGCCTGTCGATTTACTGCCCTTCATGTATTTGGTTTTTATTTCGTTAATGTTGAGACCACTGTTTTGTGCCGCTCTTTCTATCGCATTAAATGCTTCTATTATCTCTATTTCGCTTCTAGCTATGATATCGACATCATCTGCAAATGCCAATATTTGTACACTTTTTGTTATTATTGTTCCTCTGGTGTTGACTTTTGACTTCCTAATTATTTTGTCTAATGGGATTTAGAATAGAAGTCAGGATAGGGCATTTTTCTGTTGTAGGCCCGTTCTCACATGGATCCCGATAATACATTAGAGGTCATTTCTCGATCATCAGTCAACTGAGCGAGTGCCATAGGTAAAATTTATTTAGTAATCTCCTGACCATTGTTTTCTATCTTATATTGTCGAACATGTTCCCACTTTTGTTTTATAGCCCCCTAACATAGAAACGTCTAAAGGCTGGAGGATATGAGTAGCATTAGGGGGCAATGCTATTAAAATTATTTGATTTTCTCTGCAAAATTTACTTAAATATAGGGTCAGATGGGATTTATGTCCATCTAAAAAGACAAGAACGGGGAACTCTATTTCAGACTTATTTAGGTAGGGTACAAAAACATTTGAAAAATACTCAAAAAACAATCTGCAGTTATTCAGCCTCTGTCACTTTTCCCTAATATTCAACCTTTAGCGGTTAGAATACGAGTACATATAGCGGACGCTATCCGTTCATATTTAAAAAGTGTCAAAGGAGGAGCGAATTTTCCTTCTGCATTTACTGTGAAAAGCTAAGTTACATTTTCCTTATCTGATGAGGTTCGTTCATCATATATGTTTTTTCCTCGCGGTCCAATTACAGTACCACTTTTTGGTTCTAAACAAAAATATGTTTCATCCATATTTTAAATCCTTTTTGGATGATCTAAAACACTGATAGCACTCTTATCGCCTAAATTCATACGAACCTCGTCGAACCATTTACGTATTTTCTTTTCAGTCACTGCGCCTCTACCACCGTGAATGTATTATTCTGCTTTCTTTTGGGACAGTTGCTTGTACCTGTTAAGGAAGCTGTAATACCATTATTTACCTGGACGATCATTGACAAAAGGAGTTGAATATTTGACTTTCTAACAAGTTTTTTACCGAACTCAATAACCCGTCTTTATCAATTAGAAACCCCATCTTTGCACAATTTGATATCCATTTAACTAGGAGGTCTTTAGTCTCTTTTTCCAAATGAGAATCGAATCCACATTGCACTGAATCTCTTGGAGACTTTGCGGATATTATTTCGCAAAGTAGTTCTTTTGAAGAGAAAAGAACGCAAATAAATGTTGGTATTCTTACCTTTTCTACTCTTTTATTTTATTATTCTTAAGTGCGTTTGGCATTTTCATTAAATGAAATAAAATAGCTATATTTATGTGAACATGCTAAAATAGTAGAAAAGTAACCTGGCCAAAAGCGGATTTCGTTTACCTATTGGCCCTTAGTAGGTAATAGTGATTTTTGGTCTCCACTTATGACCACCTTCATTTTTTTAAGTATCACACTATTAATTATAATCAAACATAAGAAATATAAAATGAAAAGTGTCTATTTACCTTATCTCACACTTCTAGCGAAGAAAAAATATCATAATATAGTATTGGATTTAAAACAATGATACCAGATAATATGTTTCTTAAGAAAATTTGTTAGTTAGCTTGGCACGTGCAGCACACTATCACTCAAACGTCAACAATGAAATGAATGGATCAGTTAGGTAGGTTTCTATTACTGTCCCTACTTCCTGTATAATTATTTTACATTTTAGCAGTTTTAACCTTATTGGTTGATGTATAATATGCTATTACCCTACGAATCATAGTGAAATGGCCATAGGTGGGGTAGTGGCCATAAGTGGTGCCTCAAATAAATCACAATAATGTTTAAATTAATCTTTTGATTATACAATTTGTGGAGACAGGAATAAATTAAATTATGTAAAGAAAAATTTAATAACGAATAAAAAAAATAACACATGTTTAATGATCCTTCTCAGGTTTTTCTATAATACTAAAATATTATATAAGGTTAGCTCAACCATCTTCAACTTCAAAAAGTTCAGTAGTGCTCTTATTTATCAATTCATCTTCAAAATTGTCTTAATTTTGATATTTCCTATCTCATGGTACATAGTAAACTAAATGCTGAAATTATAAAAATCCGTATTAGTGTGCTGTCTGGTAAAGAAAATACAGCAATTATGAAAATATTATATGTCTGTGATTTAAATATCACTTCTTCTTTACGTTTAACAAATCTTGTAGAATTGCTCTTTTATTTTTGCAAAGAGTTCCGATAATTGTCAGTTTTGACTGATCTTTTAATAACACATTTGTTAAGCTAACTGATGTAAACCAGTTATCGATGGTCGTATTTCTATTACTAATATGGGCTGATTTTGTAAGTTCCTTTACAAAATATGTATCCAACGCAACCTATAATTTTGCCACCATACGAATTACGTTTATCAGGTAAATATATTCGAAAAATGTGACAATAAAAAAACTGAAACTTTTTTCAAACTTCCACAAAATTTATTTAACTATTTAAAAATCGCGTTTCTTGAATTACATTAAATCATTAAAAAACGGCTCCGAACTTTATGCAGGAAACAGGTAGGTTTGTTCTTATGTCTACAATAACTAAATAGTTTTCAGCTACCTGATTATTGATTGTCACGAGAAAATCCTTATTACTCTGGACTAATATGACTGACAAGCAATGACGAAACAAACTTCATATATTATGTGAACTTTACTAACAAAAACGTTCAAATAAATAGTCAATAAATATAATTAATCAAATTCCATATTTACACTTTATAGTCTAATGAAATAGGTTGAGAAGGGAGAACTGTTGTCTCAAGTGTCATCAGATTATATCTGTGTTTTTAATTCGTTGATTTCCAAAATTCTAACAAGGACAGCTTAAGTATTTATTTTGAATTTAGAATTTTAAATTCGTAGTTAAGTGAATGATTGTGATCTAGAAGGTGAAGTGCGTATATAGAATCTGTTTTCAATTATTGAAAGCCTTTTATGTTCTGCTATTCGTTTGTTAAAGTTTCTATTAGTTTGACGATGTAAGTTTTTGGGCAGTCACCACATTTAAGTTTGTACACACCACTGTGTACGTGTTTTTATTTGGCTCTTGTTGTTTTTGATATATTTGCCTAGTTGTTATTTGTTCGGAAAGTGGTTATTCCTTTCTTTTTATGTAATTTTGCCTGTATATGTAATCGAACAGAAGGTACTGGGTTTTTTCTCTGTGTGGAAATACTGAAATTAGTATTCTTTTTCTTGTGTAGTTTTGATTAACCTTTTATTAATTATTTGTTCATTGTATCCGTTGTTTACTGCTATTTGCTAAATTATATTTAATTCTATCTCGAAGTTGTATTGTGTATAGTCGTGTCAGTATGGGTAGTTTGTGAAATATGAGAAGTCATGTTGTTTTAATCTGATAATTTTTAATCTAAAAATTTATAGATTGATTTTGTTCCGTTTCATTGTAACTTCAATATGACTATGAAGTGAATTAATATACGATAAAAATTGTCGAGTTGCCTGTTTTAAATTACCAATATTAATAATATAATCTTGTTCGTCTGAATCCGATTCAAACTCCAAAACGTCACCGGCGTCCAAATAAACTTGAGAGAACAAATTACGTCCAAACTGGACTTCCGTAAAATGTTCGACATACTTTAAACAATCTAATATAGAGCAAATAGAGACACAGGTTGCCTGAATGAAACAATATGGAAAAATAAAAACGTTGGGTAAGAAATGGAAGGCAGAATTTACAAAACAATAATCAGAATACAATAATAATAATGACATACGCGGCAAAAACACGACGTGACACAGAAAGAACAAAAATGATATTATAAACAGCAGAAATAAAAACACTTGACAAATTGATAGTAAAACACTGCGGAACATACTTAGAAGTACAGATATACGACGTAGATGTAAAGTGGAGAACATCAAGGACTAGGTAAGAAATAGAAGAGTAGAATGGAACGAACATATAAGCCGAATGACAACAAATAGAATAGTAAAGACACAACGACAACTTCTCAAAGCACATTGAAAAATAGACATACTCATTTCTACATAAAATGAAAAAGAATAGAATGAAACGAAACAAATTCTTAGAATAAGCATAGATAAGTCATTAATTGGAAGAAAAAAGAGAATTATCAAATTGTTAACCGTTGACATGTAATTTTAAAAAAAAGTTGTGATTGAACTATTTTACAATGACTATTCAAGGTGCTATGTCATCCATTGTCCATTGCACAAATACATAATATGTCTAAAATTTCCTCAAATTCCAAGAAGTTCTTGTATTTCTATTTTAGTTACATTTAAAGTCCAAATTTTGAATTTAGAAACTTTAAATATTATTTTTTGTTTATTTATTGTTATTTGATTTATTGAAATTTTATTTTGGACTCAAAAAGTACTAACGAAATATTTGGAAATATTAAGGCAAATACTTGTTGATGCAAATAAGCTGCGTGTCTTAGTATTAATCACTCATTTTATCTTTTAAACCACTCTACTAAAATAATTAAATAATACTTCGTGTATTCAAATAATTAATTAATATCTTGCTGGTTCTTATGAAAGTAAACATTGGATCCCTGATCCACACAGGAAGGAATCGCAGGCCGCTCACTTAATTCCATATACATTTTAATTAATCTTCTGATTTCCCGTTTGCCAATCATTTACGTCTGAGTTCACAAATATAAATTGAAATTGAGTTTGCTTATCGCCATACCAGGTTGTTCGATTGGGGGAATAACAGGATGTATTAAACCGACATAATGTTTATGAGCAATAAATACTAGCGTCTTAAATTAGTAAAAATTATATCATAAACCTAGTGCTAAATTTATTTAGATCAGGATATTCGCACAATTAAAGTTCAGGATCTTCTGGGTGGTCCTAAGCACGAATAAAGGAGGAAGTATCTTTGGCGAGGATAACCTGCTACAAGAATAGACGACAAGCCCATCGAAAATTTTCAACGGGTCATCTGACCCAACATGAATCAATCATTAATAATTATTACTACAAATAAAAAAAACAATAATCAATAAGTATATCACATAATTTACACAAGGAAGATTCGTCCAGTGACAAAAATCCTTTGAGATAAATATCTAATACAAAGACATATACTAATATATTAAAAAAAACAATAGTTAGAATACGTTAGGTATAAAATTATAGGGTACCGTAATTTCGGGTGACTTTGGCCTACCAGGATGACTTTGCCTTATTTTGGGGAAAAGATATTGTAGTAACAAGGGCGTTGGTACAGTAAGATTTAATTCATAGTTGCGTATTGAAAATCTGCGAATTCTTAACCATCGTGCACCATCATTTCAGTCTAAACATAGACACTAAGAAGGTTGGGTATTATTTGCAAGATGCTACAGAATTTAACGGATTTCGGATGACTTTGGTCCAGTTTGCTGATTGTCGGATTTTGGTCATTCGTTGGTTCTATATTAAATTAAAGTTACGTAAATGGTGATTTTAAATTTGAATTTCGCCTTGTAACAACTTCAGGGTTTAGTTTATTAACTTTATAGCACGAACAACATATACAGTTCAGCTCAACAGGCCTCAAAGGCTTCAACGGTTTTTCTTCCATTTCTTTCTATCTTGTGCTACGATTTTTCAATCTTGTACCTGCAGCAACTTCAGATCTTCTTTTGCCGACTTCAGCCATTTTCTTCGGGGGCGGCCTCTTTTTCTTTTTGTACCAGCCTCCGTGGTTATAAATTCATTGGGAACTCTTCCTTCCTTCATTCTTGCTATATGTCCGAGCCATCTTAATCTTTAAATTTTAGCGAGTCTTGTTATTTTTGGTTGCCCATATATTTGCATTATTTCTTCATTCGTTCGTCTTCGCCAGATGTTCCCCTCTTTTACACCTCCGTATACCCTTCTAAGAATTTTTCGTTTTCATCTATCTAATTTTACTTCCATATCTTTATTTAGTGTCCAGGTCTCGCTAGCATAGAGTACTGTAGGTCGGATAACTGTTGTATATATTAGTTTTTTTGCTGTTCTGGACATTATCTGGAGACAAGTAATCGAATTGGTTAACAACTTCAAAGTTATATTCTTTACTTGGGCTTTGTATCTTAAAAGACTCTTGTTCTTCTTCTTAACCTTCTGTCGTCCATGTTTGGACATAGGCCTCTGCCAACTCCTTCCATCGGTCTCTATTCTGAGCAACATATTTCCAATTTGTTCCGGTTATTCTTTTAATGTCATCAATCCATCTCATCTGTGGTCTTCCTCTTGGTCGGTTACTTTCGTAAGGTCTCCAATGTTGTCTTGTAGTATTTCAACGTTGGTCTTTCTGTCTAGCAGTGTGGCCCGCGAAGCTCCATAAGTTTGGCACTTTTTGTTGTTATGTCCTCGACTTTTGTTTTGGATCTTACCCATAATCATATATTTTGTTTTTTCTTCATTTATTTCTAAACCATATTCCCTCGCTATTCTCTCTATTTAAGTAAAGATTTC
Organism: Diabrotica balteata; assembly: GCA_918026665.1. NCBI lineage: Eukaryota > Metazoa > Arthropoda > Insecta > Coleoptera > Chrysomelidae > Diabrotica > Diabrotica balteata. The sequence continues at coordinate 40,685,336 of OU898278.1, forward strand.
TCTTAATTCTGCAGGTCTCCTTGTTATTAAGGTAACATCATCTGCATATGCTACGCATTGATGCCTACGATGATATATTTTGAGTCTAGTGTAGATGTTACATTCTCGTAAAATCTTCTCTAAGATGAAATTGAAAAAATCTGTTGATAACGGGTCACCTTGTCGCAGACCTCTATTGGTGATAAAGCTATCCGAAACCCGTCCTTCTAACATGACTTTACTTTTAGTATCATTGAGTATGCATTTAGTAAGTCTTACTATTTTTGGTGGAAATTTAAAATATTCTAGTGTTTCATATACTTTATTTCTTTTTATAGTATCATATGCCTGTCTAAAATCAATAAATAGCATATGTAATGTTAGGTTGAATTCATATGATCTATCTAAAATTTGTTTCATTGTAAAAATTTGGTATATTACCGATATGTTTGTTCTGAAACCTGCTTGATATTCACCTAGACAATTTTCAACTTTTGTTTTAATTTTATTTCTAATTGATATGGCCAGAATCTTATACACTGTATCTTGTAGAGCTATTCCCCTGTAATTTTTACATTTTGTAACGCCTTCTTTTTTATGCACTGGACATAAGATTGCTTCTCTCCACTGATAGGGTATTTTTTCTTTGATCCACACTTCGCGTATTAACTCAGCGATTTCTTCTTGCACAATTTCGCCACCTTCTTTTAGAAACTCAGTAATGATACCATTTTCACCAGGTGCTTTGTTGTTTTTTAAGTTTTTTATGATCTCTATAATTTCTTCCTTGTTAGGTACTTCTTCATTTACATCTGAGTCCCTTACTTCTTCATGTTGTAGTTGCGTTTGTTCTCCAACGCAACCATTTCCATTGGATCAGACAGATTTACGAAGTTTAGTGAAAAATTATTTATATTGTGATGGTCCAATTATTAAGCAATTGAAAAATAATTACTATTTATAACTGGGAATAAGCCACAATTAAAGATAAAAAATACGTTTATTGACGTTTCAATTTCCAATTCGGAAATCGTTCTCAAAATACAAACAGTAAATTAAACAAATTTTGTTTTTTGTTACATAGTGAAAAAATTCTTCTAATAATTTAATTTTATCTGACTCATTTATATTGACAATTCAGACATACATTATGCATTTTAAAGTAGACGACTTTAAAATGATATTGCCAATATTGTTGAGTTGCGCTCCTGGGACGACTTTACTTATAAGATAGTTCATTCGATTACATGAAATCAACTTTAACTTGAGAATATCCGTCAGAAAAAATCATAGCATGTAATTCGTATTTAAAAAGACAAACACATGACATGATGACAGTAAAATTCTCCTGTTAGTGATTACATAGTAAATTATGAGGGAAAAACCAGGAAAAAAACCTCATAATACTATCCCGACATTGTAAGTATTTGTTCGTGAATTTTCCGAATTGGAAATTGAAACGTCAATAAACGTATTTTTTATCTTTAATTGTGGCTTATTCCCAGTTATAAATAGTAATTAATTTACAATGCCACAAGAAAATAGCTTCAGAACAATATTGAAAAATAACTTTAAAAAATAACTTAAAATGGTTAAATGCTTTCCTTAAACGAAACTCATTGTTAGCTCAACATTTTGCAAACAACATCAAACGATCGAGAGCAGAAATCAAGTGAAACCACTATAAAAGACTACTTTAACAAATTGGAAAATGAACTTATTGATATTCCAGCTAATAACATTTGGAACTACGATGAAACATATTTAAGTGACGACCCCGGCAAAAATAAAATTTTAACAAAACGTCTGACTAAATATTCTGAAAGAATGATGAATTTTAGTAAATCGGCAACATCAATAATATTTTGTAAAAATGCGGCTGGAGAAATACTACTTCCATACGTCGTATATGAATCCAAAAATCTGTGGTCGACTTGGGTAGAAAATGGCCCAAATGGAGAACGGTACAACAGATCGAAGAGCGGATGGTTCGACACAGCTTTTTTCCAAGACTGGTTTACTTCTCTTTTATTGCCAACATTGAAACACATCCTGGTATTAGTGTTAATTGGTGACAATTTATCGTTTAATATATTATTAAAAGTTTTACAGCTCTGTGAAGCAGAAAACATTAATTTCATGTGTCTTCCTGCCAATTCTACGCCCCTAACACAGCCGTTAGATGTCACCTAAGTCATTAGATGTGGCGTACTTTCGACCAATGAAAATAGACAGAAAAAAGAGGATTACAGTACACAGCTGACGAAGTTAATAAAAGAAAAAGAAAAATAGAAATTGCAGCAGGAAAAAGTATCTGCGATGAAGATGGTAAAAGCCTACAAGATGCTGCAAGATGCAAGAAAATCAAAAAAGAAAACTGGAATGGCAGCAAAACGTAACATTGGAAGGAAAACTAAATAGACGAACAATCAAGCCAATAATCAGATTTTTGGAACAAAGAAAGAAAATCTACAAAATAAGGTCCTCAGAGACGTTAATAATAAAGTTGTACTTGGCAGTAGCTTAGATCAAGAAATCTCTGAACAACTCTTATATTCTTGTTCGATAATATCTCGAAGTATCCTTCCATATAGGCGACTTAAGGTACTGGTTACTGATATACCTCGATAGTTTGAGCAGTCCAGTTTACTTCCCTTCTTATGTATAGATGATATGAAGGATACTTTCCATTCATGCGGGACTTATGCACCGTTTAGATATTAGTTTATACACCAGGTTAATCGTTCAAACAGTTTGTTAGTGCCGCCAAACTACTTTAACACAATTAAAAAAAGTTTTTAAGATCAAAAATTGCAAAAATGTCTACAGTCTATATACAAAGTACAACTCATTACAATACATACTATAATAGACAATTATTATTATCTAGTAAAAAAGTAATTATAGAAACAATAATATTATTAATATTTAGTATAATGTTGATGTCACTAACATTCTTATCGCCAACAATATAGGTAAATATTATACTTATAACAATTTAAATTATTGTATTTATATACCTTGTAAGAAGTAATTAAATTATAATTAAAAAACTAATAATTATAATAATATTGAGGTATATATGTTACTTATATCACTTATAATGCAAAACTTTAAAAAAGATATTCCGCATGTTGTTTAACACACTATATTTTAGGTTAAAAATAGACAGGATGTTAAGAAATTCTTAGCGCCTTTCCAAGTATCTTGTGCGGACTGAAGGTCGATTCAAACACATCAGTCACGTCTCATCACAGTCCTGGCGCTGAACCGAACAATCCGTCATACAAAATATTCTTTAATAGAAATATGTTGCAGGCATTCACACTTATCAGTTAACAAACAGTTTGCCAGCTGTCAGATAGTTGATAGTTCTGTGACCAAACAGGACCCGTTCGGCGCCGAGACTGTGACGGGACTGATGTGTCTAAATCGACCTTTAGAATCCGAAACAAAATTCTCGAACGGCTTGAGACCACTTGAGTCTGCGTAGACACCTCTCACAATTTAGATTAACATTATTTGCTTTGCGCATGTGCGGCCTTATTCGCGATTTAATCTGACAGCTGTAAATGCAATATAAAAATGTAATATTTTGTAAAATAATCACATTTATATCGTCTCAAATTATAAGTGATTTTATAAAAATATATGCAGATATGAAATATGCTTATCAATATATCTATATTATTTATAAATCATATTATATTTATAAAAAAACTAATATACAATGCAAATTGTGCTCAAGAAATAATGCAAATATTTTTATCTTTAAAATAATATAATCTACTTTGGTTGAAATATGTATTTTCTGTTGCTAGTTCAATGTATGTATGTAGTAAGTTGAAGTAAAATTGCAAGCAGTTAAGTAAATAAACCGATTACTTATGACTTATGGTCAAGATAAAGTCCATATTTTAGTAAGTATTTGATATTAAATCACGTCATTGAGAAATATCAAAGCAAAACTTACTGAAGCAAGAAAGATCGTATTGTAGTTATGCAAAATATGTCGAATGATGACGATTTCATTCATCTATAAAAGTATGAGAAATATCGGAGATATAATTTTTATTGTAATGGGAATAAAATCTCATTTAAAAAAATGTAGTTGCGTTCATTTTATAGAGAATATATAAAACCATAAAATTGTTACAAGAAATATTTTTGACAGAGTCGATCATTTTTAAACTAATAATAAATATTCCAAAAACCCAGGAGAGCGTTTGATCTCGAATTTCAATTTTTGTGGCCACTTAAATTTATCTGCTAGGTACTGGTCGGACCTTTTATATGTAGACAGTTAAGTATTAAAAATAACCCCCTCTGTGGCTCAGTGGTAAGAGCGCCTGCCTTTAAATCTAAAGGTCGTGAGTTCGAATCCCACCTGGGTGGAAATTTTCGTTTATTAAAAAAATTAATAAATGAAAATAATTTCTATCCTTGTGTGATCGGTGCACACCGGAGGGACCGCAGACGTTCGGATACAATTAGCGTCTCTTAGCAAAGACAATGACGTCGACTTTGCTAAGTATCAAGACAATTACTCTACACACACAAACACACACACATACACTACATTAATAAACTTATCTTGATTGAGACTGGCTGAATGACAATTGTCCAAGCCAAAACACACAAAAAAAAAGTATTAAAAAATTACTAATCGCATTTTAAACAGAAAAAAATAGCAATTTTATTCTGTTTGTCAACTTTACTTGATTTATAACTTTATTTGAAAGCGAACATGCGCAAATCAAGTGATGTAAATCTAAATTGTGACGGGTGTCAACGCATACTCAAGTCTTGTGACCTTGAGGGCATCTTAATCAAACATCTATTTATGATGTAGTACAGCGCGTACACAGAACTTTACGTCCGAAGGTTGTACAGAGAGAAAATTTTGAACTCCGCAAACGCGTAATTTTTAATGCGTAAACGCTCTTTCTCCAGTTTATAGTTTATTTTTATGAACGAGAGAGTAATTAGCATAATTTTAACTGGTACCTTCGACCACTCCATGGGCGTGCTCAAGATTAATTGAAAAATTACTTTGAATAATTGTAAAAAATAAATGAATTATTTCAGTGTTATAAAGTGTTATGTGTATGTAAACAAAAGTGACCTCTTTTATCACACACTATATTAGAACTGACTGGCCTACATTAAAAAGGGTTTTAAAAAATTACATTGTTTTTTAATTTTTAAAAATTACAAAAGAGAAAAAGAGTTTTTAAAACCGTCTAAGGTATGTTAAATAGATGAATAAAAATATTAATATAAAACTTACAGCTACTTGTTACAAATCCAAATCAGATTCAGAAGATGAACTTTCAGAACCAAGATTTATAATAACTGGCTCGATCATTTTATCAGTAATATTGTCCAGCTTCCACATTTTTTCCTCTTCTTTAATAGTGTGATACTGCCTTTTCCCAGTTTTCAGGTTTTACATTATTTTAGGCCTCCAAAAACAACTGTTTAACATCATGAATTTTAAAAGTGGTATTTTTTCTTGAAACTTCACTCTTTATCTGTGCCCATACCAGTTCAATCGGGTTTAATTCACAATGATATGGTGGGGATCTAAGTACTGTCATTCCACGATTTTTGGCAATTTCATCAATTTCGTATTTTTTAAATTTTTCTTTATGAAGGGCACACAACGAATAAAGTTCCTTTCTTATAGATCCGGGATGGTACGTAATATTTTTTGAACTCAGCCAATTCTGCAAGTCTTTTTTTAACCACTTGGTTGTGGGCAGTCCTTCTATAAGTCTGGAGTGATAACTTGCATTATCCATTACTATTACACAGTTCTTAGGAAGAAGATCTATCATTTGTTCGAACCATTCTTGAAAGACATCAGCGTTCATGTCTTCATGGTAGTCACCGGTACGAGTTGATTCAAAAGTTAATAAACCACCTTCAACAAAACCGTCTGAACTGCCAATGTGTACTATTATCAGCCTGCGTCCTTTCCTGATGGTGGGTTTAAACCAGTAGATAAGTTATTTACAAAAGCGTGCCTTTGACTTGTAACAGTTTCATCCTGCCAAAATTTATTTGGTGTATGACCCTCGTTGATCCATGTTTCATCAAGATAAAATATTTTTCTTTTTTGGTTTCTCATTTCCTTTATGGTTCTTAGAAAATGTCTTCTCCATATGACAATATCGCTTCTTTCTAATAAAATAGACTTTCTGGGATTCTTTTTCCAGCGGAAGCCTATTTCTTTTAAAAGTTTCCATAACGTACTTCGACTCATTTCTGGGTAATCCTTATCATCTCGAACTGAGACAAGAACTTTATCCAATGTTGGAAATTCTTGTCTAAAGAAGAATTCATGCACTTTCCGTCGAAGTCCTTCTTTAAAATGATATTCTATTTGAAATTTTGGTTTCCCTGGAGCATTACGTGGCATTTGAAAACTACCACATTTCTCTTCTTTAATAACTCTGTAAATCGTAGATTTCCCACACACCAAGTGTACTGCTAACTAACTCAACGGTCTCATCAACACTTTCACATAAACGTTTGTCTGTAAATGATTTAAAACAATTAAATATTAATGTTTTTTCATTAACTGTTAAAGGACCAATTTTTCGGCGTTTACACGGCACTTCCAAATTTTCCATAACACTAGTATACACAATAAACTGCACCTTGCAACTGAAGTACCTACTTTTAGTGAACTGTTAAGAATTTTGAATACGCCACTTGGACCTTCCTACAAAATGGAAAAACCCACTATCACATTTTCTGTGGAATAAGTTTAGAAGGTAATTATCTAGTCAATTACTGTCGTAGATTCCTGGAATTAAAGAATTAAATGTTTGATTGTTGAAACCCTTACTTCGTGAATGCACTCATTCAGATAAAATAAAACGTTTTATTTTATCTAAAGAATTAAACTTTATTTTGCAAATAGGTAGGTACTTATTAAACTTTTATTGGTTATATATAACCAATAAAATAAACATCTTACATTTCTTGCAAATTCATTAGTACCTGTTAACCTCCATCACTCCGACACTGGCAACCTTATTTAGGGATTAGTAACCCTCACAACTATTGTATTCTATTCTGCTCCAACCTTTATACCTGGTGGTCATACTCAATTTAAAATTGTTTTCCTATATACTTCTGTAAACTTGTTGACAAATATCTGTTTTTCATTGGGTCACCCGTATCAACAGTTTAGGGATTTGCATACATAATTTATTGTTTTATTACTCTCTCATACATAAAAATACACTATAGTAAAGAATATGCTACGCGAACAAAGCTATATTATCATCGTCGGATGTTTTAATGTCCGCATAGCCAAAGAAATCGACTTTTTCTTTATTCATGCTTTCGACGGTACACGCTGGATGCTATTCTATTTAATAGTACCTGAGTACCTGTAAAGAACGAGGAATGTCTCAGTGCCCACCGGTTAAGAAGGGGAAACGCCAGCTGTGACGTATTCAGACATGGGGTAGATTATTTGATATTTAAAATGGACCTTAGTTTCTCTTTCGGACTCGGAATTATCGTATACTCATATCGTATTAGTTGTAGTTTAAAATATGCTAACTGTGACATACTTAAACACGTAGTGAATTAGTAGATTTTTAAGATCAACATTAGTTTCTCTTTCGGATTCGTAATAAAAGTTTAGGTTTAGGACTGAAGTAGTTGCAGAGTAAAATAAGTCTATTTAATTTTTATGAAATTCAAATGAAGGACTTTGACGGAGAAAGTGATGAAGCAAATAAATGTGATGTTTCAAGTGGAGTTAGACATAGTATTACGAAGAAAAGGAAGAAATGTGGAACAATGATTTATGTAAGTAAAGTTGCGTTAATAGAGTCATGTACCCAGTGGTGGATCCAAGGGGGGTCACGGAGTCAACCACCCCCCCCAAACAAAATAGATATCATAATATTAATCCTAAAAAAAAAAAATTAAAACCCATCAACCCTATAAGCAGGAAGTCAAGAGTTGAAATGATTCAAACTTATTTATTCTAGGGGTAAGTGTAGAATTATGCGAAGCCTTTTTACATTGCTCTCTATAAAAATTAACAATTCTGAATACGCCTCGACTAACGCTACCCCGACTTGCGAATTCAGAGTTACGCGATTTCCAAATTTTGTCAATTCGTCATTTGAGTGCCAGAGAATCGTCGATTATTGATGAGATAGAATTACCGCCCACACATTCTTACTCATTCAATGTACATGACATGACTTTTCGCACGAAATCAGCACATTTTTATTTTGTATTAGGTATTTCTTATCTTTATTTTATGATTTATCTACAATAACTATCAAAGTAAATATTGTTGCATTGCTGTCTGATGGCCTACAATGGCCCTATTCATCGACTTTAAACAAGCGTTCGATAGGATAAAACGCAAATAAATATACAAAGCACTACGTGAAATGGAATTAGTGAAAAACTGATAAAAATGGTAAAAGTGACACTCCGAAGAACAGAGAATAGGGTTAAAATAAATGGAGAAGAAACAGATAACTTTGAGGTCAGTGAGGGGATGCGACAAGGAGACCCACTGTCATCGCTGTTGTTCAGTATCGTTCTCCAAGTTACCATCAGAGAAGCTGGAATCAACAGGTCAGGACATATATATCAAAGAAAACACCAATGCTTAGCATTCGCTGACGACATTGTACTGATAGCCAGAAGTAAGCAAGAATTAAAAGAAATAATAAAAAGATTAGAAATAAAAGCCAGAAAGAAAGGGATGTACATAAATGAAGAAAAGACCAAAATATATGGAATGGACAGAAAGAGATTACCTACAAGAACAATATCTGACAGTAATAACAGAAGAAAAAACATATAAATTCGAAGAAGTAGAAGTATTCCAGTATTTAGGAGCGACATTCACGAGAAGACCAAATATGAAGGAAGAAATCCAAGCGAGAATTATGGCCGGTAACCGTTGTATTTTTGCACTAAACAATTTATTAAGAAACAAAAACATATCTAGAAGGGCTAAGATAAGAATATATAAGACAGTAATAAGACCTATTGTATTATATGCCAGTGAAACATGGACAATGAACAAATCCGAGCAAGTCTTGCTGCAAGTCTGGGAAAGAAAAGTCCTCAGGAAAATATTTGGAGGTAAATTATGGAATGGTATATGGATAAAAAGACCAAATATGGAATTAGAGGAGATGTATGAAGAACCGAATATCGTAGGGATCATAAAGTCACAAAGACTGAGATGGTTGGGACACATCCAAAGGATGGGAAACACGAGACTGCCAAAAAGAATGCTAATGGAAGGAATAGGAGGGAAAAGGAAGAAAGGCAGACCGAAAACCAGATGGAAGAAGGATGTTGAAAAAGACATAGAAAAACTTAAAATACCAAACTGGAAAAATAAAGCAACAAACAGAAAAGAATGGAAAAGAATAGTAAATCAAGCCATAGGCCTTCTAGGCCTGGAGAGCTAAATTATATATATGTATATCATATTGTAATAATTTTTAGATGAACTGATGATGCTTTCAAAACTCGAAAGCGAAACGTCTTCAAAATAGATAAAGTAGCCTATCAACTTGTCTTTTATTTCTCCACCTTGAGACCGATATAAGAACCCACCACTCGTCTGAGTGATCCTTATATATATATTGGATTGACGGTCGTACTCCTTTTTCCGATATGTATATATATATATATATATATATATATATATATATATATTATATATATATATATATATAATATATATATATATATATATATATTGCTGTCTGATACCTTAGTGAATACAAATAAAGAAACTGAAGGCTGCTGTACAAGGTAGTTGTGAAACTCAATGGGCTGAAAGGCATGAAGGTCATCTTTAGTTCCAGGGCGAATCAATCATCAACATATACATCGCTCTTGAAACAATTTCTACGTGGAAGACAGTAAAATGTCAGCTGATGCATTTTCATTAATGCAAACTATTAGGTACCCAGAATTTATCATTTCACTAGTTTGTATTAATGATGTTTATGCACAATGGTATCACTTAGTCTTCCTCTTCAGTCACTAAAATTAGATTTGAAGAAGGCTACTGAGGCCATAAAGGACATAAATGCATGCTTAAAAATAAATGATCAAATAATGAATCTGTTTTTAGCAAACTTACTGTGAAGTAAAGGAAATAGCTAAACAACTAGACATTTGAACTGGAGATGCCTCGTATAGTTTTTCGTCAAACCTGTCGTCAAAACCAACCTGCTAACTCTTGCAAAGAATATTTTCGAAGATCTATTTATTTTTCTCTTTTAGACAATATCTTAATTGATTTAGAAGAACGACTTTCACCGAAAGTTATGAATCTATTTAATCTTCGAGTTGATTTACCTAAAACTGATAAGACACCAGAAGATAAAGTTGCATGAAAAAAAAATTGTTGACCCCTTTCAGGATAGGATTGGACCATCTACTGCATATTTTACAGTAGAACAAGAGTTTTCACTGTGAATTCAAAAGAGGAAAAGAGTCGTGCAAAATAATGGAAAACGTCCTGATTCGATTTTAGAAGTACATATTAGTAAAACTGCGATATTCATATGTATCCAAATATTAGAATATTTCTGCAAATATTAATTATACCGCCAGTCAGTGCAGTAACAGCAGAGGCAGTTTTTTCTACGCTTAAGCGTCTAAAGACTTTTTTGGAAAATAGAACTTCGGAGGAAAGGTTTAACACTTCCACAGGAACTTCTGGTTTAACACTCATCAATCCTGAAATTTATCTAGATGTTGATGCAATCACACAGCAATTTGCTAAATCAGATAGGCGAAAAGAATACATTTTATAAAATTATATAAATATTTACTTATCTTATAGTATTTTTTAATTACTGAACTTTTATTTACCACTCGCTGACGACTGTTTCTGAAAATTCGTGAGAAAAAACTTCGATATAACGAATCAAAAAATATTTCACTCACTTGTAGTCTTATATGCCTGATTATAGAAATAACGATTCTTAAATTGTATTGTGTTTTTTGTTAAATAAATTAATACTGTTTACACTTCTATATCTTCTATATATAATAAATTGCTGTTTACAATTCTTCTTAAGGTTTCTTTTTTATTCGGAAGTGTGGCTATAACTACAGAAAACTGCTTACTATCTACAGTCTCTTACATTTTCCAGGCAGAAGGATTTTCTTTGTCCTGGACATCCTTTTTTCTGCCAGTAACACAGTATGGATATAAACAAGGCTATGAAACCACGGATGCAATAGTTCGTCTGACTACAGATGTTTAAATTGGTTTTTCTAATTCCATGACAACAGGTGCATTGTTTATTGACATAAAAAGTGCATATGACAATATTGATTTAAATATCCTCTGTGATAAACTTGTGTTTCTTGGCGTTCCAAAAACGATAGCACATTTACTATCAAACCTATACAAAGAGAGAAGTGTATCGATAAGAGTAGGTCACAATATTATTGGACCCAAGATCACATCAAAAGGTATTCCACAGGGAGCTGTTTTAAGTCCACTTCTTTTTAATTTGTACTCATACGATGTGCACAATTTATGGTCTCCCAATATTGTTTGCTTACAATATGCTGATGATATTGTCATCTATTCACATAAGAAAACGTACAGTGAAAGCACTACTGAACTCCAACATATTATGTACAACTTGGATAATTGGACTTGGTTAAATGGTTTCAATATTTCGTACCAAAAATGTGCCGTAGTATTTTTTTCAAGAAAACACCCTATTAAACATCACTCTGTAACCTTACATGGCAATGATATTCCAATTGTTTCGGAATTTAGATATCTTGGTGTCGTACTTGATAGAAAACTGCTTTGGACACAACATATTAATTATACAATAGGTCGCTGCGAAAAAGGTATCAATTTTCTTAAAATGGTGTATAAGAGATCGTGGGGTGCAGATTAAAACATTGCATTGAATTTTTATCGAGCCTATATAAGATCTATAATAGATTACTGTTGTGTGGTATATGGGTCAGCTAGCATTACCAATTTACGTAAACTTGATAGAATTCAATTTAAAGCTCTAAGGATTGTGTTGGGATTGATGAAAAGCACTCCAAATGAAGCCACCCTAGCTCTAGCATCTGAAAACCCACTCTCATTGCGCAGAGAATATCTGGCAAGCAAATATTTCCTAAACCAACATTATCGTGGCACTTATAATGCAAAAATAATTAATGAATTAAATACAGCTGATTTAACATCTACATACTTCATAAAAAAAAACTCTCCACCACTTGCAAGAGCAATTATAACTTGCAACGAACTGAAGTTAATAAATTCCCCTTGTACTTTTATCTGGGAATCGTTGGATATACCACATCTAACAAGTGTTCTGGCTACAAATATTACTATCCCTAAATACCAAAACGAATTTTGCTACACTACTCTTAAAGAAATCCTAAGTGGCTATTCAGATCATATTGTGATCTATACAGACGGGTCAAAATCACCAACATGTACAACCAGTGCTTACTTTGTACCAAAAATGAAGATTAAAAAATCATTTATTTTAAATAATCAATCCAGCATTTTTTCTGCTGAAGCATGTGCTATATACAAAGCCCTTGAATTGTGCTGTGAAAACCAGTGGAACAAAATTGTCATATGCAGTGATTCACTGTCAGTATTACACTCTTTACAAAACTTTAAATTCACAATCAATAGCAATATATTCATATTAGAAATTTTTCAACAGTTACTAAAACTAACATATCCATATGGTACTAAATTTCTATGGGTTAAGGGACACTCGGATATTGTTGGCAATACTATTGCTGATTCTATAGCTAAAAATCCATTACAGCACCCACATATGGTGATAGAAGAATTTAACACATGTGACCTACTTGCCTATATCAAACAACATATTAAATTTAAATGGGACAGACAATGGATTCAGTTTGGTGAAAGCAGGGGCACTAATTTATACAAATTACAACCCACAGTAGATGTAAAACAGTTTTACAAAGATGTTACACTAAGCAGAAACACAGTGTCAACTGTCTTAAGATTAAAAGTAAATCATGGATGTTTTCCGAAACATCTACACAAAATAGGAGTTCTCCCAACAGACCGATGTGAGTGTGGAACTAGTATAGCTGATTTAAATCACATATTCTTCAACTGTCCACTACATCGTAATATAAGCACGTGGCTGATAAAAGAATTGATAAAAGAGGGATTAAGTACACCATTAAACGTAAATCTTTTATTAAGTGAAGACAATATAAAAATCTTTAAAATAATTATGATATTTCTTGTAAAAATTAAATTAAAGTTGTAAGTGTTAAATTGATCGTATGCTTGAACATTTCCTTTGTATGTTTACCATATATGTTGCCCACCTACCTAACCGTAGGTTTATGTCTTGTTTGTTATAATAAAGCCGCTCTGATGAATCCCTGAGCGTGAAAAGTGTTCTCCCTGTACAGTCCTGTATGAATGAATAATAATATTTATATGTTATTACGTGGCTAAAGGTTTCAAGCCAAAGCCAATAAAAAAAAAAAAAGACATCCTTTTTCTTCTACTTTTCCTTCCATTATGAGTTAGAAAGTTATATTTTTATCCTCTGTATGTCCTAGATATGTCGTTTTTCTAATGTTTGCAATATTTAGAAGTTCTCTGTCCAGTCCTCGTTATTCTTAGCACCTTGTTGTTGGTCACGTGCTCTATCCACGAAATCTTTAGCATCCTTTGAAAAAACACACATTTCAAAGGCCATATGACATACGCGCCATTCTTGTAATTCCGAGAGTCCATGTTTCCACTCCGTATAGCAATAAGGAATAAATGAATGTTTTTCAAATAGATATCGGATATCCAGCGGTAAGATAAAGTTTATTAGAAATGTTTAATACATTCATTAATGCTTATACTTACATTGAGTTATTGCATTTAAATTACTAACTTTGGATTATAATTTATATTTATTATATTTATCCTGGGTTTGTTCTTGATTTTGTAGCCATAGTTTAAATCATACCTAAGCCATACTTAATTTAAATTGACAGTCCTTGGTTTTTCAGTATTTATATTTTAATAACTTACCTTTGGTTTAACAATCTTGCACGCTTGATTTTACTATCGTAGAGTATGTGAGTTTAAATTATTATTATTATTTTTTTTTAATAACTTGTCATTGGATTAATATATCGCTTAAAATAATTATTGAGAAAATGTCTTCTTACATGAGCCACAAATCATATCAATCGTAAAGGTGCAAATATCTAAATCCTATATCAAAATCACCCTCAAGACCCATGACCCTCCCCGACAAAAATTTCTGCATCCGCCACTGCAGGTACCAAGACCTGATTGTCAATGTAAAAAAAAGAGTTGGTATAATGGTTTTCATCGTTCTTGACGTGTGCGTGTAAAAACACTTGCAATAAGTTGTTTCATCTGTCTTTCCTTGTCTAAGCTCAATTCATTTGCCTCCTCCAGTGGCGGAGCAAAATGTAGCATGTCAAACGAAATAATAGTTATAAAAGAAAATTATAAATTATTTTTCTAGCCTGCAGTACAATAGGACAGGATATAACGAAAAGTACATTTTAAAAGGATTTTGAAATATACCCAAAAACGTATTAATTATTTAACCCACTTTAATTAAAAAATGATACAGATTTTTTAAGTCTTAAGCACTGTAGCGAATTCTGAACTGTTACAACGTACTGACCTTGATTAATTAGCTAATCAGTCAGCGTCTTCACGGAACTGTCTTTATCATTGGAATCTTCCGCCAAATCGATGATAATCCTTTTTCATTTTCATCATATGTGACCAGTTTTGTCCAGTCATCCTGAATTAATTTTTCAGTATGGTTAACACAACTTGCCCAAACTGCAGGTGTTGCCTCAGCTAATGCATCGCCCCAAACTTTTTTCACTGTTTCATCTCCACGTCCATGTTCTCCAATATGACGATCATAGTATTGTTTAGAAATGCCCCAGACCAACTAAATCGGATTATATTGACAGTGATATGAAGGCAATCTCAAAACCTGATGCCCATGTTCTTCGAGTAGCTCGTCTATAACGTACCTGGTATTTTGTGGTTTATTCTGGCGACAAAGACTCAATAGCTCTGTCTTGCCCTAATCGTTGATATAGAGTTGGTATAATGTAAGAGTTGGTTGTAAAACTTCGTACAACATGCTTATTATAGCATTTAAAGTAAGTTTAATTTAATTTTATCTGTCGATGAGTAGCATTCATAATTATGTGGTTCGATCAATGTACAACTTATTTAAAATAAACGATACTTTATAAGACAAGAAAATGGTAAATTTAAAGGTGCGAGATATGTGTATAAGTAAAATTTATAAATACGTAGTCAACAAGACACTGGAGAAGTACAAATTTGTTTTAAGACATTCTAAACCGAAGTATCAAAGAAGTTAAAACTCTTTTATGTTAGCAAAGGTAGCAAAGGTTTTAGTTGGCAAAAACAAAAAGGAAAGGCCTTTCGTATTTATAATTGTTTAAAATGTTAAAAATGTAAAAAAAAACTCTCCCTAAAAAGAGCACAACAATAAAATATTTTACAATATAATAACATAATGAATCTTGTTTCTAAAAAAAATATTTTTTCCTAATATTCCTCTTTGTCCACTTGAGTAAGTAGGGGAGGGAGAGCTGGGACATAGTTCTTAGTGGGACAAATGATCTGGCAACCTTGTAAGTTGCGTTGTCTCCTCAAATCATCTGTGTGTTGAGTCATCTGTTTATATACGTTGTGTTTGTGATTTATTTGCGGTTTATGACCAATAATAAGAAAAATATTTAATATTTTTTATAAAAAGCTAAGTAAATATATGTCATTGCTACATTGAGTCAAATAATTTCGTTCATAACTTTTTTATTAGTAAACATTTTAAAACCCTATTTATTATATTTTGAGGTTACGACATTAGAAAGTAGATGGGCCAGTAAATATTTGTTTGTGTATTGCCTATTTTAAGTTATCAGTTTTAATTTATTTTTTCGTGGAATGGTTCATAGTTAGAAATATCTATGTGGTGCATACTGGGACATCTAAAAAAAGTGGACTACAACTGGTTTTCTGATGGTTTTTATTTAAAATTAGGTTTCTGATTAAATATTGTTAACATTTTGTACGTCTAAAACATATAAATATATCCATATTGGATAATGAACTGCTTTATACAGATGACTTTGCCCTCCTCACTACATCGAACGGCTATTTTCCTAAGAGAATTTTTAGAAGAGCACAAACTCTTTTAAACGGCATCTCTACAGCCTCCAAGATGCTCCAGCAAAAAAACACCTCTACCCCAGCGGGTTTTTGAACTGTTTTGCTTTTTGTACCATCACAACACATTCAACTCTAGCCTGAAGAGAATCCAATGATCCTAAATGGCTACTTAGTTCATTCCTTTTCGTAATAAAGCATTACCTAACACTTTTCTATAAATGAACATTAAGGAAGAAGAAGACGATAAAAAACAATTAGGGATGGTAATTTTTATAGCTTGTTTAATTTTGTTACAGATTTTTTAACAATGCCTGAGTGGGCGAGGAAAAACTACAAGATCATTACAAAGATAGTACTATACTTCACTTGAAAAGATCAACCCAGATGAAGAAAGCTATAAGGTCACAAAACTATAAGAGAAGCAGCAGCAATACACTCTAAATCAAAATAAGCTTTACATAGTTATGTTAAAAATATATGGTTCTTTATGTCAAAATATAAGGTTCCCTAAGTTGATGAAAAAGAAAAGTAGGATTTTGCACAAAAATAAAAAGCAAAAGGTAATGGCATAGTATTATTGACCTTACCTCCCCACTGCAGTCATCGGCTGTAGTTTTTAGATATTTCTTGCTTTGGACCCTTCAAATCATATTACAATAAAGTATCTGAGCCATGGATGATTAATCACCCGGGTACACCTTTAACAATGTATAACACAAGTGAAATTGTTAGTAAGTGATTTCCTTTAGCCTTTACCATAATCAATATTTAAAAGGTTTCCTGAAAACTGAAATTTTTATGTTGGATTCCAACCTTTTTACAGACCAAGATTTTATGATGTCTTACGTCACAGATAAAGATATCTAAAGTTGCAACTTTACCAAATCCAGAACCTCAAAATATGGTAACAAGCTAAGCAAACACTCCGCACAAGTTGTCCACTAAAGTTCATATTGTTCCCATAAATAAATATCAGTTCAATCAAATAAAATTATTACTGCCTATTTCGAACCTTTTGATGTACTTTCAGTAGCTAGACCTTCTCATTCTAGAGCATCAATATTAATAACACCTGAAGTCATTAGGCTCATCTAAAAGCACCTCATAGAAAAAATACCATCAAAAGAAAAAAGGGGAAATCCCTATTACTTACGTACGCTCCTATAAAAGATAATATAGAAGAGTATAGATAAAGACCAGAAAAAAAACAGTTAAAAAAAATAAGAAACAAAGAATCACAAAACAAGTGTTTAGAGCATTACAAAAAAATAGAAACTAAAAAAAATAAGAACATATATCTTGTCGAAAAGATACTACCTGAAAAAAGGTATAAAACGGGTCAATCAAGCTCTGAAGGGTGCGAAACAGACAATCACATGGAGTCAGACGTATGTTGTGATGACGAGGACAATGATTTAGAGCCAGATATTCATATTGACGATTTCGTTATTGTGAAATACCCTACTAAGAAAACTGTTCGTCATTATACTGGATGTGTTGAAGATGTTATTTACAGTGAATATGTAATTTCTTTCTTCGTAAAACATTGGTTATTACATTAATATATCCCAAATAAAAAATTGACACCAAAGAACAAGATAATACCTAGCGCAGTACGTTCAACGGAACGGTTCAGTTAATCAGCTACAGTTCCAGTTTGATTTCTCTTCATATAAAATATTTTAAATGCTTTTTAAATGTTAATTTTGATACCACTATTTTTTTAATAGTATTTATTCATTAGTACCTATTTATCTCCTGCTTTAACTATAATAGTCCCAGTATGGACCATAATGTGTCCCGATATAAACTAGTAGGAATCCCACTATGAACCAATATTTGTCCATACTGGATCAATGATTATGCAGTCCTTTCTGTAACTCCTTTTAAAACTTCAATTGACACATAATCGAGGATGCCCAAAGCATTGACTTTATATGTTCAAACCTTAAAAAAATAAGAGATGCACCTGAATGAAATATATATTCAAAGTGCCCCACTATAGACCACGCGCCTCTACACAATTTTGACGGGTGGACGTCTAAATGTTATGTTCCTTGCATACAAAAAATTTACATATATATATTTTCGTCATCTTGGTATTCTGGCAATGAAGAACAAATAATCAAACTTCTGGATTTACATATAATCTGGATTTTAAAAATCTTCGACTCCTGATAGTTGTATAATTTCTCCGAATAACTGTTGTATATTATCTTTAACCTTACCTTTTTGTTTATGGCTAAAGTCTACAATATCTTCGATATCTAACACATTATTAGTTAACCCATTCAGTGCTCGTGTCACCTTTGCGTGCCATCTCGATACTTGGCGCAGTGCGCGTGTCATTTATATTTGACATAAATTCCTTTTCCCTAAAGGAATACTGGTGAACCAGTTATCGTCTTTTGGTGCCTACTTACATAGTCTTTCAAATTCAACGTGTAAGCTGTCTCAATGCCTGTTAAAACAAATACTTTAATGCTGTAGAGGTAGATTAAGTTTTAAGCAGTACCTGCTTAAATCAGGTACTACATCTGCATCAACCTCTAAAAGTTGTTCGTCGACTGTGAGGCACTCACTTGGTGAAAAGTAAGCTTGAAAATTGTTCAAAAGTAATTCTAGCACATCTCTTATTGGTGCCAATTTGTAAATGGCTTGTCACTTATCTCTATCGATAACACGGTCAAACCGTAAACATCGTATCAAGAAGCGAAATCTGAATTAACTCATAGATAAGTAGTAAGATTGCAGACCATTTCCCTTTACAGTGTCCCAGAAACTGTGTCCCGAAAATTTTTCCTGGACAATCGCAAAGAACCTATGAGGAACAATAAACCAATAAATGCTCGAATTTCCGTTAAATCGGTATGCTGTGCATTTCGATCTCGTTGAAAGTTGTTTCGGATTTTATCTATATTAATATTGATGCAATGCTATTCGGTTTATCCTTATCTCATCGAAAAAGAGACTCCAGACGTCAATTTTAGTCTATTTTTGCGCAAGCAATACCTTGTGGTTCTGGCAAATGGCATTTTATTATGTTATATGCACGAGTTTGTACGTTTTTTTCGGGGCTTTTTTTCCTCCATTTTGTTCCATCTTTTCCCGTTTAATACTTTTCCGTTCGATTGTCAATTTCATCATTTTCACTTCCACTAGTATCACTTCTGTCAGTTTTCTCTGCCTCTACTTGGAAGCCGTATTATATTCACTTTAAGTCACGTGGTCTTTTTTTCCAAAATCACTTTCGTCGTCAGTCTTTTCCATCCTCAATATCACCCAACCACTCGAACCATTTTAACCAAACATCAGGATTGTTACTTCTTTCAATTTACGTTCTTTCGAATTCTCCATTTTGTTCTAAAAAAAGTAAGATTTAGTAAAAATCACGAGTTAATAATATTATGAATTAGGTTTTATAAGTACTATCAATTCGTACTAAAAAATTGACATTTATTTTACTGACACATTTACTGACACACTGCTTAAAAGGCACTAAAGTCTAGGTAGCGCTGACAACTACACATTTAAATCTGTAGTAGAAACTAGCGGACTATATGTTCCTAAAGCCTTTACCGCTTTTCGCAATTCGACCGCCATTGTTTTCTGTCCATTCATTCGTCTTTTTGATAGCTCTATCTCTCATTATGTGCCGTAGATTTTCTTCCCAGGCAATTAAAGGTCTTCCCATTTTTCTTTGTTGTGTTATGTAATTTTAAGCTTTTTTGGCCATCTATCTTCATTCACTCGCTTCACATGCCCATACCACACTGGTTGTCTCGTTTCAATTATGTCTACACTGGAATATACAGTATTTGTCCTCCTAATATTTTTATTCCTGATAAGATCTTATTTGGATACACCACAGGCTCTCCTTAGAAAATTCATTTCTACTATTTCTATTCTTTTTCTATCTTGTTTCGTCATCTGCCAAACTTCTGCCCCATAGAAGTATTCCTCTATCCCCCAAGTCAAGGTTCGATACATTGTCAATTTCGTTTCCTGTCTAATATATTTAGACCATAGTAGAGAGTTTAAAATATTTACCGTTTTTTTCCCTGCTTCGTTCTGTTTTTGATGTCTCTTCTGGTAGTGCATTCTTTAGATATTATAGATCTGAGATATTTATATTTATTGCATTTTTTTGTGTTTCTAATTTCTAACTCTGGATCTTCTTTATCATCTTCTATTTTAAGATACTCTGTCTTTGACATATTCATATTGAGGCCCCATTTTTCATATTCTTTCTTTAGTTTTCTAAACATATAGTTCATGTCTTCCTCGTCATTCGCTACGACTACTTAATCATCTGCGAAAAATAAAGTTTTTAGACATTTACCACCGCCTATGTCTATAGCCATTCCGGATACTTATTTCATTTACTGCTCTAGCGATGATTGAATATATATTTTAAATAAGACCGGAGATAGACAACATCCTTGTTTAAGCCCCTTTGTTATTGGAAATGATTCAGATATAAAGTTTCCTTCTCTTACGACACTTTTTGCATTTTTGTATATTGCGATAGCATCCACATACTCTTTACTGAGACCTAGTTTCGTCTATGTTTGAAACAGATTTTTCAAAGGTACCGTATCGTATGCCTTCTCTAAATCTACAAGCAATAGGTGGGTAGATAGATTCCTTGCCTTCCGTTTTTCGATTACCTGCTGCACAACTAATATATCATCAGTGCACGATCTTCCTGCACGTAATCCATTTTGTTCTTCTATATCTTCGTATTCTGATTCGATTCTTTCTTTTATTATTCGACCGTACAACCTCCCCACTGAGCTGATAATAGTTATTCTCCAATAATTAGAGCATTTGCTTTTATCCCCTTTCTTGAATATTGAGCTGATGTATACCAACATTACAATCATCATGGATATTTTGTCCTTTAAAGCATTTGTTAAATAGTTGTTTAATAGAATAAATGCCATTAGTTGACAAACAACAAACAACTAATGGCATTTACTATATAAATAGTTTATCCTATTTCACACCAGAAAGAGCCATAATCCACAATTTGAGAAAGTTGCGCTTAGTCTAGTGATGCATAACGATCTACATTAGATAGACACAACTGATTATTGCCCTTTTGAAAATAGTTGAGGATGAGTAGGGTGAAAAATTGTCTATGCGAACATAAAAAAATTATTGATATACTTAAATTTTTTAGCTTTATCAAGTATTAACATAACAAGATTTTAAAACTTTTTTTTACATTAGTTAAAGATACTTAAAATGATTTTAAATGGCATTAGTTAGTGCATCGTTAATAAGGTTATTGATTATGCAAGGAGAAAGTTGATAAAACTAATTACATAGATGGATGGCTATTTTAAACAAAAACTGCTGACAAATGAAATTTCAACTAAAAATAAATAATTCTACTACATATAACAGTAATTTAAATAATTAATTTAGTTCAGTATATGCAGTATATTTGAAATAATTTACAAATTGGTAAAATTATCTCAAAAAATGACATAATATAGCAAACCAAACATTATTGGTAAATAACATAGTTGCATATTATAATAAAACAAAAACCCGTTTATTTGTTTGTGAAAAACAATTTTTAATACAGGGATAGGATGGATGAAAAATAAAAAAGCATTATATTGTAAAACCTGTAAATAACGGCCACTAAAAATAAAAGAACTATTGGAACATTGTTTATTTTAGATATTGATTAAAGCGAATATCATTCAATGCACAAACGGAACACCACTAAAACTGCTTTAATATACTAAAGCTAGGCATTCACGTTTCGACTTGCGGTCCCACTTAGTAGGACTACTATAGATTGTCTCAAACTGACTAGTCTGTACAAGGTAAATGCATAACATCGATGCCATACTTCTTTGCAAACTTGTATTAAAATACACGTCACTTCTTACTACTAAGCTTAATCAATCTTTTGTATTGAGGGTAGCTTAAGTACCAATGTCCACTAACAACCTCTTGTGTGGCTTCCTCCTGTTAGTGGTTCTCAAACATAAATAATATTTGCTACAACATACTTGGGTTAAATTAAAATAAAATACAAATTAAGAAATGCCTTTTATTTATGTCACACAAGCAATTCGTTTATAATTCTACAGTATGTGCTAGCGATACAAACCATTTCTTTATAAACTTTGAGGGTATACAAGGCAACTATCGAACACGGTGATTAATTTAATCTTGCCCAAGCACTTTCGATCAATAGATCATCTTCAGGGGCATCTGAAATAAGCCAAGAAACGTTTTTTATAAAAAGGAAAATTAATTCACTTGGATAAAAAACTCCAAGTTTATGGTTGAAAAATTTTGATATGTGATAAACGTTTATAGACTTACTTCGTCAGTTGTGGCCTATCCGACATAGTAGAATGTCATAAATGCAAAATATGGACATAACAATACAAAATGCAATACACTAAGACAAACAAACACTTTAAAATTTATAAGGAGAAGCTACATGTTGTATAGAAGCCGGAGACAGAATGGGCTCCCGGTCTGACGGAAATGTAGAGATGACATGTGACAAATGACCGCTTGTGAAGGGCAGTTATGTGATCTGCACCTTTCAAAATTCTATGACACTAAGTATTGACCAAAGGTCCAACTGACACCACTATAGGAAATCGACTGATGAAATATAAAATTGTATAGTATATTTTTTTATGTAGATTGAATAATTCCAAATCTCACACTCAAACCTGTCTATAATAATTAGGATGTTAGTTTGAGAGCAATTGAAGTTGACATAAAGTATGAATGTGAGAAAAGACTAACAATATATTAGACAGTGGATGGTTGACTACAATAAAATGGTCAACCAAGCGCTATCAGTACTGTAAAAAAGAAAAATCTGAATATGCAGTTAAATTACTAAAAGTTAAAATCAAAATTGAAGACAAAATATATAAATGTGTTATAGTCCACGTAGTTCAGTTGAATCCACAGTCAATGGAAGAACTTTAAAATTAATATTGAAATGCTCAGTGCATGAAGTCTAAACAGTCGAGCTGGGTCCTCTACGAGGTGAAGCTGTAATAAAGTTTTTAAATATAGGATTAAATTTAGTACAATTTAAACTAATTTGAGTATTAAGACAGTGAGAGTTTTCATTTGTTTCCCTTGTAATCTCCAAATCTTCCAATAAATCCAACTCAAGATAGTTTTTCTTTCTGCTAATGTCATGTAAGATAGATGAACCAGAATTGATGTTAAAATTGTGGTTGCTGGATACTAAGTGTTGACCAAAACTTGAAGAATTTGGTCTTTTCAGATGTTTAGAGACTCTAGTGGATAACTTTCTGATGGTTCTACCTACATAAGAGGCATCACAATCATCACATTTTAATTTGTAAATACCACGTTTATCAAGTGTATTCATCCTATCTTTGGTATTGATTAAGAAGGAAACCTAAAGTGTTACGTGATTTAAAGGAAATTTTGATGTTATCAATTGTAGAAGTAAAAAGTTTAGATATTTTATTGGAAATGCTACTAATATAAGTGAAGGAGAAATATCTGATGTTATCTGAAACATTCGGTTGGAAAAACTGTGAAGAATATGCAAGATTTTCTGCAATTTTTAGTTTAGCTCTATTTAGAAGTTTGTATATAATGTTGGGATCATAGCCATTATTGAAAGCAATCTGCTTAAGAGTATTAAGTTCTGTATTAAAATTATCATCAGAAACAGGAAATTTAAGTAACCGATGAATGTAACTGTTGAAAGCAGTCATTTGTTTATAGATTTAAATAAACCGAATAAAATAAAACTAAATATAAAGGACTTTTAAAATTCGCACTGTGTATGTTGGCAATAACAAAACGTAGAAATATCCGAAAATAAAACTAATAAATAAGTTGAAAATAAAAGAAGTATATAATATATATATATATATATATATATATATATATATATATATATATATATATATATATATACATTTATATATATATATATATAAATATTTATATATATATATATAATATATATATATATATATATATATATATATATATATGATTTAAATATAAGTTATGATTTTTGAGGATGCAGTCAGTCTATTTGGCTCACAAGACAAAGAAAACTCTTTGACTTACTGTCAAGCTTTCGAATTTTATTTAATTCTTTTTCAAGACATCTATAAAAAGAAATATAAATTAACTAGTTAAAATTGTTAATTGTCTTACTTACTAGTCGTGAGATTACAGTTGTTAATATTGTACTCTACAAAACAAACCATTATAAATATATTAAAATTTTTTTTATTAAAAATAACTATATTGTCACTATATATGTCATTGTCATGGTTTGATTAATGGACATATATGAATGAAAATACAGTTATTTTACGTGGAAAGCAAAATCAGTAACATAGTTTTAATAGTTTTTATTATAATTTATTTAATTGTCCATAAAAAATATAAATTAATCCAGTCAGCAGTTTGGCTTAAGCACATATGATTTTTTAATGTTAGGATGTCAATAGAAAATGAGATCTTTTTTATTGAATTTTTAATAAAAAAAAATTAATATATTTATAATGGTTTGTTTTGTAGAGTACAATATTAACAACTGTAATCTCACGACTAGTAAGTAAGACAATTAACAATTTTAACTATTTAATTTCTATTTCTTTTTATAGATGTCTTGAAAAAGAATTAAATAAAATTCGAAAGCTTGACAGTAAGTCAAAGAGTTTTCTTTGTCTTGTGGGCCAAATTGACTGCATCCTCAAAAATCATAACTTATATTTAAATCAACAGTCAAGAATACCACCATCTTATATATATATATATATATATATATATATATATAATATATATATATATATATATATAATATATATATAATTCCCACATTTTTTTGTCTGTTGCGTGGTTTACGTAGTTTTTTCATTTCTCTGGTGTAGTGACCTGGTACGCTGCTCTAATTACATTTCGCATTTCAGCTTCTTTAAAATTCGCGTTGCGTCCAGCTATATACCATTTCACTTTACTCCAAACCATTTCGATAAGATTGAGTTCACAGTGATAGGGTGGGAGCCTCAGAATCTTCACGTTGTGCTTTTTGGCAATATCTGCTCTTATATACCTGTCATATTTTGCTTTGAAGGCCTTGACTACATCAAGCTACTCGCAGTTTAGGTAGTCTTCTTAAAAATTAGGTCATTTACAGAAGCCATTCTTGAATATCTTTTTTTAGTGTTGAACTGTTGAGAATTTGTTCTGACTTTCTGCTGTGATAGGAATTTTCCATTACCACAACAGTTTTTTCTGGCAAATTTAGCACTAAGTTATTTTCGAACCAATCTTCGAAGGTCGGTCCATCCATTTTGTCGTGGTAGTCCTGAATATTTTTCTTTGCCAAAAACGTGAGCTCTGCTCCATCAACAAATCCACTGGTAGATCCTGCTTGCAATAAAATGAACCGTGCAACACGAGCTGTTGGAGCTTTTAATCCTGTTGTCAGACCACTAACAAAAGCATATCGATGAGATGCAATTGTTTTATCAACCCATTCTTTTTCGCACTGTGCCCGATATCTACCCATGGTTCATCCAAATACTCTATGTTATATTCTTCTGCACGATATTTAGGAATTGCGCGTAAATAAAAATTGAATTTCTGCCACGTTTTATAAACACAAAATCCATATCACTCAGCAAGCGATGTAGCGTGGCCCGTAAAGAGTTGGGCAAAATTGTTTCGAAATTTACACCAGCTAATATGGTGTTTATTGTTGGTGGTATGTTGTTACAAAAAAATTGATGAACTATTCTACGAATTTGGCCCCTGACACCTTCATCGTACTTGTTGTCACGAGAATTACCAACCTTTCACTTCTTGGGCATGCTCCTTCGAGATTGTAATCCAGCAGGTGATGAATATTCCGTATGCGAAACAGAGTCTTTTCGCAAACACCACTCATTTTCTGATGTTTTTCTAATTACACTTAACACAGAATCGTTGTTATTCTGATTAAGATGATAATTAATAATATTCATTAGTATCTGCTGTTGGTAACTGTTCAGTGGAAAACCGGGAATCTTGAGTTCTTCCAGTTACTTGTTTTTAAATATTATTTGTACTTCCCGTGGCTTTAGTAAAGAACAAAAGACCGTACATGAAACTATTTAATTACTTCTATGTGACTGTTATATAAACTGTTTTTATAATATAAAAGAAAGAAAACTTAATTGTTTGTAATAACACAACTAAAATATTACGAATATAAATTAACACTACGTGTTACATCTATGACTGGAAACGGAATAATTATGAATGAGGGTGTTACAGGTAGGCTCCCAAAAGGTGGATACTTCTAAAAATAAATTCTAACGGTAATTTCTAATCTCCCTTAGCAATAAGTCGTTGCCAAACTAAGCTATGCCGTTTCAAGGACGACAGGACCGTCGTCAGATCTTTTAAAGTTTTAACATCTGCTTCTCTGAAAGTTTCAGAGCTTCTCCACGTTTCCATTGAACAATTTCCTTCATTTTGCGGTAAAAATTCGGCGTCAAATATAACAATAGCCAACAACAGAAAATAACAATAATTGCCAACAGCAAATCACAACAACAGCCATCAATAAATAATAACAATAACAAAACATTAATAGTACATCAAAGATGGTACAAATAATCGTAACTCAAATATGTTTACGCGCTCCGAAGAACAAATAAAGATTAATTAAGGTCCTGGATGTATCAAGGTTTTAAACGTATTATGTACTTTAATTGCTTCTTAATTACTAAATAACTTGGAAGAAAGTATTTGAAAAACTTTTAAACAAATGTATATTTAATGCACATTTTATTATACTACTGCTACTAATAAAAGATAAAAGTTGATAAGTTACTATTACTATTAGAAACAAATAATGTACATTTATGTAAAATTATTAGCAAACGATATTTGTTAATTACATAAAATTGTACGTGAGGACTTCATGACAACTCCTGATAGACAATAGGGAATGCCTATCGCTCACTGCATAAAACTGGCAACGTCTTGGCGAAATTTCCTTAAGGTTATCATTACATATCTTACCCTGTACAGACTAGTCACTCTGAGACAAAGTACAGTTGGATATTCGTCTCCACTCTCGCTCCGACTTGCTATCCAACTAGCGGTCCAACTTTAGTTCTAGTTTGTTTTCACGACGGTGTACATCGCTTAACCAAAAAATGTATCGGGTAAACACTACGCAAAATATAATTAGGAGGAGGAAATGGCAGCATTGTGCTTGTTATCCTTATCATTAAAACAATAGGAAAAATTTTGGATGAAGAAATGATTGTTAATCGTATGAACTATTGCGACACGAAATTGCTCAATGTGATTGATGAGGATAATTACAAAAACTACCCCAGAATGGACAACTTCAGTACTGACGATGCAAGGGCAAATTGTATACTGGAAGGAAATATCAGTTACAAAGTGATCTTATAATATATTTATATATTCAGGCTTATTTCCAATTAAAATAGTAAATTTGCATAAAATGCCAGCAGAAAATAACTTCAGAACAATATAAAGAAACAGTTACTTCTAATTTCAGTACAACTATGCCTTAATTCTGGTTGTTTGTTGATAGTTCTTCTATAGCCAATCCGGAGTTTTGGAAATTGTACCTGTGTGAAATTTTCCGAAATAGATCTATAGAAAGGAAAATGATTCGCCCTAACAAAAAGTATATTATGATGAAGAATCGTGTATTTTAATAGGGGTGATTTTCCTGCATTTAAAAGTTATATTGCGTATATATTATATTTTATGTGTAAAGTAAGTTATAGAAATACATAACAGGTGCCGAAGGTCAACTGACTAAGGAAATTCGGCAGTCGGAAGTCAGGCCTTCAAGTCGTCGGTTTATAATGGTTTTTCACACAAATCATCGATTGCCTTCCGCTTAAGACACTGTTTTTGATAAACTTTCATGGGTATGGTTATGACTACATTTGACTGTTACAAATATTTAAAGTTTTAACAAATGCTTTGCAACTTCTTTCTACACACTGCCAACGTTTGATATTATTAGCCAGCATTTTATGAAAGTTATACTTGTAATTGTCAATAACTAACATTGACTTGCCCTTTTAACTTAACATTTCACTTACTTCAGATTTCTCCCTAGTTTTTATCATAAAATTTCATGTAGACTACAAATTACCTACCAATCTTTTCAAAGAAATATATCAATTCCAACTTCTTATACTGGAAAACCCAATTAAATATTGAACAAGGGAATATGAGCTCTAACATCATAATACTTTAGTGATATTATCGTTTTAATTTTATTATTTTATAATTCTAGTAAGAAGTAGTGTTATATAGTAGCATTGTTTAAAAAAGAGTCATTCTTTTTTAAACAATATGGTAGTGTTGTATTAATAGGTAAATACAAAGTTTGAGAAGACATTATTGAAATATCTTTTCTAAGAAATATATGGCCGGAGCGAATTTACCTATGCCCCTTTTCTGTGGGGTATTAAAATTTGACCGCGGGAGCGGACTAGTATCCACTTTTTTTCTTACATGTAACCTTTTTTCTTCCCTTCTTAGAGTACGGTATTCTTCCTTTGCTCTTCTTGTGCATCAAATACAGATAGGGTATTTAAAAAAATGACAATAACGTCATTACGTTAGTATGTATCATCCTGTATAATATATATTTTTTTATTTTTAAAAATTAGAATTTGGCTTGTTTCAGCTGTTATTGAAAATAATTATATTTTAGAAAATAATGGATTTAATATATACTTTACGGATCTGGTATCTACAAAGCACCGGAGACAAGCTATAAATATTTTAAACATAAATACCAACTACAGTTTTATGGAAATAAAAATTTTCCGATTTTAATCCGATTATTTTCAGAGGTAACTCTATTTTACATTAACCTTAATTGCTTAATTTGCTTCTCTCTGTGTGTAAGTAATGGTACTTCTCTCCATAATTCACTCTCCGCATAAAACGACTTTTAAGAACTTAGCAACCTGTTTAAGTTCGAATAAGTTTCTAGAAAATATTGTACTTTTGGTTTAATAAATATATCGTTACAAACTTTAGTGTGAGTTAAATTTCTTACGAAGCATTTTCAATTAAGAAGATATTGGGAAACAAATTGCTTTCTGGTAGTTGTAAGATTAAGTTTAATCTAGAAAAGTTGATAATAAAAATTTGTTTGTTTTATCTGCTATAGCGTATCATAATTTAAACAGCTGTATTATAATGTTGTATTATGACAAAAATGTTAGGGAACGAAAAATATAGAAAATGTAATAACGCAATGGAACTGAGTGGAAATATATTCGTAAAAGAATAGTGTAGTCTTTTGTTAAGAATTGCTATACAAAGACCTACTACTTGTAATGAAATATATCTGTATCAGATTTACATAATCATACTCTAGAAAGTTTAAAAAAAGTGTGTAACCTCGGAAACCTTTTTTGGATGGTGCTAGAAAGGTCACCAATGGAGACACTGCGGACGGCAGCCAGATGGTTGGTGGAGAGCGAGTCGTGGGTTCGAAACTAGCTTTTGGAACCGGGAATGGGTCCAACGGACGAAATAAGTAAAGATAGAATAAGAGATATTAGAAAGCTACAGAAATAAACAAAAAGATAGATGGGTAAAATTACCAAAGATACGATAAGATAAAAACAGGGCGTCACTCAATTTTTTGGAGTTTAAGGAGAAAATTAAGAAACCTTAGAAAAGAAAGAGGTAAGGAAAGATATTTAGATTCAGAGATCAAAGCCAAGAAAAGATATTAACAGCTAATTATTAAATAAATGTGGTAAACACACTATATAAACCAATAATAAATATATTAGGTGGACTCCGTCTATCTACTTACCTACGAAACTTAATCAGCCTGATCTTTCTCCTGGTCAAAGGTATAGTAATAATTAAAATTAAAAAGCTAATATTCAGAGTTATGGTTATATCAGAAACTTGTTAGGAGTCGACAAATAAAATGCATACATAAAACAAAAACAATATATTCAACAACACAATGATATCGGTAGCTGAATGTGCACACAAGATAAAAATACCCCATCAATTATGAAATGGTGGTTTACATATAAAAATAAGCAGTAATATAAATAATAAGTACCTTTACAAATACAACAATATAATAATGCATAGGTTCAATTATCAGCGAAGAGAGTCTAATGCTGAGTAAGAAAGAAAATTCAACCAAAGTTTATTAAAGAAAGGCTCTCTTTGCTGTTTAATGGGCATACCTCGAGATACTGGGTAAAAATGTGTAACAAGTATAGCAAATAACAAAAACTAATCAAATCTAAATTTACAAGAATACAAAAAGGTTACAGAAATAAAAATTTAACCAAACCGCACTTGGTCGTAGTTAATTATCTATCTCGCACTGTTCTTTAATGATCGAGAACTAAATGTTCGTAATTATTATTTATTGAAATTTCTTAGTAGCTGATGGAAAGTTGTAAGAAAATATTGAATTTTCTTTAAATTAAATACAAGAATCAGTAGTTACTCTCAACTACAGGTGAAGAAATATAACTTAGAGAAATGGAACCTAGAAGCAAGCAAATACAACTTAAACGTAAACAAAGAGAAGACTCAGATAATGAAAATATCAAGGAAACAAGGGACGGAAGATCAAATAGAAGTAATGTTAGACCAACAAAAAAATAATACAGACAAATTCATACAAATACTTAGGAACAGTAATCAACAACAAAGAAGACATCGAGGACGATCTTAACAACAGAATGGAAAACACAGGAAAACTATTCCATGCACTAAATAGAGGATTCCTTAATACCAAAGATATATCAACAAAGACCAAGATGACAATATACAAAACAATATATAGACCTACAGTGACATATGGAGCAGAAAATTGGATATTAAACAAAAGACATCAGAGCAGAATTCAGGCAGCAGAGATGAAATACCTCAGAAGAACGATCGGAGTAAAAAGAATTAATAGAATTAGAAATGAAGAATTAAGAAAAAGACTCAATTCAAACCGATACTCGACTTAATCAAGAAGAAAAAATTGGCATGGTTCGGACATCTAACCCGGATGGAGAATATTGAACAGGTAAAAAGAATGTGGGACGCCAAACCAATAGGGAAGAACAGAAGAGGAAGACATATTAAAGAATGGAACAGTGACATCTCGCAGCTACTGCATAGTAAGGGTAAGACTTGGCAGGAAGCAACACAGATGGCATCCAATAGGAAGAAATGGAGAAAGTTTGTTAAGAGCTAGGACACCTCAGAAGTTTGTAAAATATTGTAATGTAATGAATTGTATTATAAACAGCCTAACACCGAAAAGTACAAATGGGTCTACTGATTAAGTAAAGTAAAGTAAAGTAAATGCCAAACTAGTGTTTTAGTATTTATTTAATATAGAAATACAACAAAATTAGTATGCTTGAATAGATATATTAAAATAATCGATATATTAAAATAATTGAGGCTATGAGAGCAAGAGTGGGCTAAACCCAAATACTGAATAATGGATTTACATGAACCAAGAATATACGCGTTTTTTTTTTGTTGAAATTTTATAAAATTAAAATATGTTGCCAAAAGGTAGTCATTGTTTACAAATCAATATACAAAAACGAGATCTTGCAGTATATTTAACAAAAATATAAAAATTTAAGCTTTTTTTGTGGATTAGACCGCGTTTGCATCAGTGTGCCCTAAAAATTCTTAACAGGAATGTGAATTAGACCTGGAGTACAATACAATTAAACAATATTATTGTTGAAAATATGCTTTATTAAAAACAAAGTAACAAAAATACTTAATCTTCATCGTTAATGAACTCTTCTTCTTGCTGTATAGTGGATCTTATTGTTCTGGTGCTTGTGTAAAATCCATGATGTATTGGAGATATAAATGAAAGTAATTCCAAAAGACCTTTTTTTGCTTCGGTTATTGGGCGTCCATCGGGATAAAGATAATTTAGCTATAAAGTATTTCCCTGGATGTCCTCTTTATGACATCTAGTGAGTAAAAGAGAACATCTGCATTATTGCTGTATTTGTAGTAAATTGTAAATGGATTTATTTTCTTATGCCGGGTCCAGACCAAGCAGACAAAACGATAACACAATTCTGAAACAAAAACACGATAAACCGGCGACAAAATTTGTCGTCAAAAGACAAAACAAAATTGAGACCAAACTGTCCACACCAGAACAACAAAATATAAAAACAAATTCAGTTGGTGACGTTGTTGTTGTGATTAGTGTTGGTTAGCCATGTGGCGTTTTAATCAAGAAAAAAATGAAATGAAGATTTATTGCTAGCCGCAAGTTTTTTTTTGCTCTCATCATCGTCCCAGGTTGCTAAAAGAAAACCCAAACGTTTTTGGATTAGACCAAGCCTAAAAATGCGAGGAAGTTGTTCGATAAACAAATTGTTAGTTCAGCTGCGAGCAGATGATATTGGACTAAGTGGTGAAATTCGATCAAGCTTCAAAATTTTTTTAAGAATGTCCACCGAAGATTTTGAGAATCTAATATGCCTTGTTGGTCCTGCAGTTGCAAAAAGACATACTAACTTTAGAAATGCTATGAGTGTAACAGAAAGGTTAGCAATCACTTTAAGATTTTTAGTAACAGGTGATTCCTACCACAGCCTAATGTATCTTTCAAAAGTATCAAAGCAATCAATATCTGTAATAATACCTGAAGTATGTAAAGCTTTAATTAACAGTCTTAGTGGTTATGTACAGGTATGTTAAACTTTTTTCATTGCTATTTTTCTGTTAATTTCCCTTAAAAATAAACTCCATATTTATTGGTTAAATGTTTAAAACAAAAGAAGTTGACGATAGGTACATACTGCATGCAAAATAATGACGAGTCTACTTGTTTTTACATTCAAAAAGTTCATCATCAATTTCGTTCGTTTTCTTGATCTGAATACTGAGAAAGCTCTGTGTCAATACTAGGTGGATGTGAAAATAAAGGTTGTGTGTTGGTGTTTGGTGGATTTAAGTAATAATTTTGTGGGTCAGCACTGGGTGGATTTGAGTATGAATGTTGCGTGTTGGGTGGATTTGAGTATAAATGTTCAATGCTGGGTGGATTTGAGTATAAATGTGTGTCAATGCTGGGAGGAGTTGAGTATGAACGTGTGTCAATGCTGGGAGGATTTGAGTATGAATGTTGTGTGTCAGTGCTGGGTGGATTTGAGTACAAATGTTGTGGGTTGGAATTGGATGGAGTTGAAGTGAACATTTGTGTTGAGAATAAGTAACAGAAAAATACACTTAATTTTGATAAAAATTGTACATTCAATTTCTCCTACTGTTTAATATAGCTTAATATAGTCCACACTGCGCCGACAACTTGTCGTCAAATACACAGACAAAACACAGACTTTTTGATCTTTACCGACCTGAGGCGGGACCTGAAAAAGTTTTCAAATTTGCAAACAAAACAAAATTGTTCAGAAATGTCTCAACAAATGTTTTCGATTTGTCGCCACTTTGTCGCGAAACATGAATGTTTTTGTTTTGTCTGTTTGGTCTGGACCCGGCATTATATTGCAACCACTAAATCTGTAACGATTGGACTTTTGATTTTCGTGTATCAAGTTTGCGGTTTGTTATAATTCTTTCTACCTTCTTAATAGAACAGAAAAAAAAAATTTTTGGCTTAGTCATTACTCCGAAATCTTGGTCACAGGCAAGGTAAGTATGTCCGCTGACTAAAAACTTATGATAAATATTTTCCACCATAATATCAGGATGTGACACAATAAAATCACAAAGGACAGCCATTTTAATGTTACGGTTCTGACCTCGGCGTTGATTGGAATATAGTATTACATTTTTTGTTGTAACATTTTTAAAATAATGCAGTAAATATAATCCTCGTGATGCTTTTGTCTCGTTCCAAACATATATATGAGCATTATTAGTAGCCAAATTATGGACTACTAAGACGTAAGTCCAAAACTGGAGTTTATAGTAAGAAATTTCAGTGCTGATAACTGGTGTGGGCAACGTTCGCATTCAGTCAAATTCAATCACTGTAATTTCTTCAGGATTTTGTTTTGCATACTCTGCATCTTGTTTCATACCACATCTAGAACGGTCTGCCTTTCGTTGGTGAACCTCTAGTGTTACTTCAAATTCACGTTTTTCTTGCTTGAACTGTTGAGAACTTTATTTTATTGTTATTCAAATCACATTTTTTGCACGAATCCGTATTTAGTGCATGGAATCCAATATTAAATTGGGTATTAAATATTTTTCGAAATATGTGGAATGAGACAGGATTACTAGTAATAGGTTTCCCAATAGAGACGTCCTGTTTTTGAAATGTGATAGCGGTCATTTTGAAAATGGTAGGAACTGTCACTTGGTAACGTTTGTATTTAGTATACTCTAACAAATTACCAATGGCAAGATATACGCTTGAACAACATTTGGAAATTATCCTAAAATTTTATGCTAATAATCGTTCTTTTGTGAATACCTACCGTACATTACGTGAAAGTTATGGACCAAATAATCGTCCTAATGTGCGTGTAATTCGTCGAATCGTGGAAAAGTTTGAACGTGAATTTACTTTGCACGATACGAAACCACCAACTAGACGCCGAAATGCAAGAACTCAGGACAATATTGCTGCTGTAAGAGCCAGTGTAGCGGACAATGCAAATGTGTCCGTAACAATTTACGGACACATTTGCATTGTCTCAAGAACTTGGACTCACCAGAATGACAACTTGCAGAAACTTGCACTTACAAGATTGTTCTGGCTCAAGAACTGAAGCCACTTAACCATCATAAGCGTAGTTTGTTCGCTGATTGGTCTCTAGACAAACTCGAAAATGATGTCGCTTTTTTCAAAAAAATATATCTTTCCGATGAAGCTCATTTTTGGTTAAACGGCTTTGTGAATAAGCAAAATTGTCATTTTTGAAGTAAAATAATCCACATAAGATTCTTGAAAAGCCTTTATCGAAAATCCAGAGTTTATGGCATGGTGGCATCATCGGACCTTATTTTTTCGAACATGGTGTAACAGTCAACGGTGAAAGGTACCGGACGATGATAACGGATTTTTTGTGGCCTCAGTTGGATGAAATGGATTTGAATGGCATGTTTTTCCAACAGGACGGTGCCATATGTCACACTACTGCCCCAATCATTTATTTATTAAGGAAAAAGTCCCCGGAAACATTAATTTCTCTTGATGCCAGAGATCCCAGGAGAATTCAGCAACTTTGACCAGATGCTTGGCCTCCAAGAAGCTGCGATTTAACACCGTGGGATTATTTTTTATGGAGCTATGTTAAGTGATTGATCTCTGTGAACAAACCACAATCTATTAAAGACTTGAAGAGGAACATAGAGCACACCATTTGTGAGATTAATGCGGATATTTTGCACAAAGTGACCGAAAATTGGGTTCATCGGATGCACTCCTGCAAACGTAGTCGCGGTGGACATTTGAATGATGTGTTATTCGAAAAATAATTGTTATCTATTATATTTTCAATAATTTTTTTTATTTACAGCAATTTTTACCGTTTTTGTTAAAAAAACATCAGGACATTCTATGTTATTTTCTATAATGCAAAATCATCTTACTGGAGAGATTTATGTTATAATATATGAAAATAATGGTTAGACCAGTTTTGCTTTAAAACTTTAGGTTGATAGAAGTGATTGCAATCTATAACTCAATTATCAACAAAATGTTGGTTAGCCACTCTTGCTCTCATAGCCTCAATTGTAGTTTCGCATTTAATTAATAAATATTTCAACGTTTGCCTCTGGTTGATTGTCATAAAAGTTGACGTTTGTGTAAAAATAATTAGAAAATTGAAAAATGTCATCTTTTTGACAAGTAACCAAAGACGAAGGTTTTAATATTTATTAATTAAATGCGAAATTACAATTTTAGTA
Source organism: Diabrotica balteata (assembly GCA_918026665.1). Taxonomy (NCBI): domain Eukaryota; kingdom Metazoa; phylum Arthropoda; class Insecta; order Coleoptera; family Chrysomelidae; genus Diabrotica; species Diabrotica balteata. The sequence goes on from OU898278.1 coordinate 40,721,532, forward strand.
TTTATTTAATTTCTTTATCAAAATAACTTAAACTGACATAAAATTAGTATATTTGAATAGATATTTTCAATGCCTTTCAAACGAGGTATCACTTGCCATAAGATCCTATTTCAAATTATCTGTCACAGTTGCGCTGTAACGTCATCTATCACCATTACGTTACTTGTTATAATTAGTTATACTCGGTTCGCTATTCCCAGTCCGAACTGTCTAGTGAAGTTAGTTACCTTTTTTGCAAACTTATACTAATATTCTATTATTCTTATCAGAAACTAGTTTTGGACGACCGGGGATTTTACCTTTTTTATCTAACGTACTTTATTATGTGGATTATATAACACAATATTGAGTATATTTTGTGATTATATATCATTTAAAATATTGCTTATTCAGCGTTATTATCATCACTTTTAAAAGAGCTTATTATTAGCTGGATAATATTAAAATTTTTTCGTTTATTGAAACTATTCTCAAGAAACTCAAGCTAAATTCTACCAAAAACTTTAAGTTGGTTGCCTACATTTGGCGCAACTTTTATATGTATTAGAAACTTTCTTCATACATGCGAAAAATTTCTAATCAAATTTAATTTTTGATGCTGGTATAATTTAAGTCAGTCGTTAATTTCCTCTTGTCACGTTTCTTCGTAAAAGTGAGGGTTTTATTACGCCCAACGCTATATTTAGGCACATTTTTTGTGAGACTTTCAGACATTTGGATGTTAACTGAAATGTTTTTTGTTATTAAGAACATCTGTAATATTTACCTAATTCAATGTATACATTTTATTGATCAACTTACATCAATAGGGTTTTCATTCGGCCATTAATTAACCTTCCGCTACCGGAGGGGGGTACAGATTGTACTTCAAATTCGATTTTTCATGAATAATTTTTAAAAATGTTGGAATTTTGTTTAACTGTTCTAGTTACTTCTTCATTGGGATGTGTAAAAGCATATCCAACCATTTGTTTTTAATTTGACATATTTTTACTTATGAAAAGTGCGGCACTGTACTTCAGGTACAAGTTGTACCTCATGCGGTCGACGCCACTGACTAAATCAGACGTTTTGCGCAAGGCACCAAACCTGTTGTTTGCAATAACACACAAATTAGTTCTGTGGATGACTTAGTGCTAACATACCGTTTTAGTTTATCCATTTGTGATTACAACGATTTACCGATATGTCGAAAAAAATAAAGTTAGACCTTCGGAAAGAACAGGGTCTTGAAACTGCAGTGCAGTTCCTCTAACCACTGCAGTGCAGTGGTTAGAGGAAAGTGATGATGATTACCTTTCTAAAAGAGATATATTTATCGGATGATTCAGAATTAGATGATAATTTAGAAGTAGCGGAATATGAGCCTGAAATTCTGCAGGTAATTTTTATTTTTGTTTTATGTACGATATTTCTATCTTGAGTTTATTTATTATTTTAGTCAGCTGAGAGCGACATTAATGATTCTGATAAAACCAGTTTTGGGGCAGTAGATTTCACATTTATTTCCAAGAATGGTACAGTTTGGAAAAATCGTCCTTTACGAAAAACTAGATGTCGCACAAAAAACTTGCTCGAAAAACCAGGGCTTACAGAAAAATCTAAAAAATGTCGCTAAAATCAGTGATTGCTTCAAATTGTTTGTAGATAAGAAAATTGTAGAGATCATCATCAAATGTACAAACCAGAAAGCGGAGAAATACTTTCAGGATTGGAATGGAAAAAATCCTAATAAAACAAGAACCTGGTTGCCCACTGATTCAGTGGAAATTTATGCGGTCTTGGGACTCTTGATTACGGCGGGTACGCTAAAGGCCAATAGGGAACCAGTGCACTTTTTGTGGTGTCGAAACCCTTTAGATTTTTAGATTTAATTTCACTTATGCGATTCGATAATTTAAACACTAGAGAAGAACGTAGAAGTTCTGACAAACTAGCAGCTTTTAGAAAAGTGTTTACAAAGTTTGTAGAACACTGTAAAGAAAGTTTTAAGTGCCACTCTCATCTAACTGTTGATGAACAACTTGTAAGTTTTAGAGGTAAGTGTCCATTTAGAGTCTACATGAAATCAAAACCAGCCAAGTATGGCATCAAAATATGGGCTCTAGTTGATGCAACAATCACCTATGCTGCTAACCTTCAGATTTATACTGGAAAAGATGGCAACAAACCAGAAAAAGACCAGGGCAAAAGAGTAGTACTTGATTTGGTCTCATTTCTACTGATAATTTCTTTACAGTGTTCCCTTGGCAAAACAACTCCTAGATCGACAAATAATATTATGTGGAATACTTCGAAAAAAAGAAGCAGGATATCCCTCCAGCCCTACTACCCAATATTTCTAGACAAGAAAAGTCCTCAGTTTTTGCCTTTACTGAGGAAATAACACTGGCGTCTTACGTTCCTAAAAATAATAAGGCAGTAATTTTATTGAGTACAGAATTAGAGTACAGATAAAATTACATACAGACAGAATTAAGTACAGACATAATCTTGCATTACAATTCTACATAAGGTGCCGTAGATACTATAGATAAGATGGTAAAACAATAAAACTATATTAAATAAAATAAACAACACGAATAATACAAATATTTACTACAATATTTTAAATAATTGAAACAATTCAAATATTATATTTTAAATATACAGGGAAATTTTGATGGATTTAGTATACACTTCCACTATTTAGAATAATTCTTCTTTTTTCAAAGAAAGAAGTCTGCAATAGTAGTATACTTGAGCTATTAATACTGAGAAGTAGGAATTTTGTGTTGTAGGTTTCCTACAAATGAATCTGTCAAAGTCTGCCCGAGCATTATAAGCGAATGGAATATAAGAAACCTGCGTCTGTTTATTGCTGACCTCCAAATTTCACTAAGTATAAACCGTCCATAAGATACGAGGGGAAGAACGACTATCACTGTATTTATTGTTATACCTATATACAATTTTGTTTTATCCAATTTGTCTAATAACACCTTGGTAATTGCTTTTACTATTTCCGCAAAGAGCAATTAAACAAATGCTTTCCGTATAAATTCGATTTTATTTTGTAGAAATCTTAGCTCAAATGCGTGGCTATTATACCGGAAATACTACAAAGACCTCTAAGTACGATATCGAGAAACTTTCGTAAACAAGAACTTAGCAAAGCCGTATATTTCAAAACAAAATATGGAAATGAACCTCTATACCCAATAGCACAAAACCGCAGCGATATTTCCTTATGTACGGTATTACGTGCAGATTAGACAAATAGTCGAACTTAATGGATTTGGCTGTATAAATATGAAATGAAACAAAGGGTTTTATTATTTTTTTTCAGAAGAATTTTTCACTAAGTAACAAAAACAAAATTTGTTTAATTTACTAATGTTTGTATTTTGAGAACGATTACCGAAGTGGAAATTAAAACGTCAATAAACGTACTGTAAACTTAAAAAAAGGGTTTTATTTTAATAAATATGATTTTTTTAAAGAAAATCATACCACAAATATCATGATTTTCCCAAGAGCATGGTAAATATTTATCATATTATTTAAACTCCGATGTTAGCTACGTTGCATAAATTTTTAAATATTAATTTAAAATTATATTTTTTTATAACTAAGTTACCAAGTATAATCTTCTAGATCTGCTTTAACCCTTTATAGGGCAACACTTTTCATTACAGTATTAGATCATTTTTATGAATTACTGCTGCAGATAGGATTCAATGTATGTCATAAAAATGTTTAAAAAATTCCAAGCTTACACTGTGACAAATAATCAGTCGCTTTTCTTTAAATTTCCCAAAAACTCAAATGTTGTTTATCAATTTCAATGTTTAACAAAAAATATTACCGTATGGATTTTTCAGACCTGTCGAGAGTTCGTCCAAAAATGCTTGTATTGATGAGCTAACTGACTTATCAATCCATGTTTTTGATTTATTATGACCGGCATTATTTCAAGTCTCATCTAAATAATTTATTCTAGGATTGTCATTCCTATGATCTTTTATCTGCCATAAAAATTCTATTCTCCAGATTACAAGGTCATCTCTGTCCGTAAGCATACTGTTCCTGCCACGTTTTTCAAATTTGAATTGAAGTTTTTTCAAAAGCTTGTAAAAAGTAATACGTTTGAAATCAGGTAGATTGGGGTCGTCGTTGACCTGTTGTAGAACTCTATCTATCGTGGGAATTTCATTTCTAAAAAAGAAGTGCTGCACTATTCTTCTTATCGCTACCTTGTCAAAATAATCTATAAATTCGAGTTTATAATGTTTATAATGTATGTGTAGTTTTATATTCTCTAATAACTAAACACAGAACTATCCGGTACTCCAACTTTATCAGCTACTCTTTTCTTAACAGCGGACAATATTAACGCCGGATTTTCTTGTAACTCGTGCTTATACACGTTTACAATTATTTCTTTAACGTCTACGCTTCAATAGCCTTTTTTCGATATCTTTTTGGGGAGAGTTAAAGGTATGTTTACGAGTTCATCGGCAGAATCCGTGTCATACATATTAATTTGTTTTAGTGACTTTATATACAAACCTGCAAAGTATTATTTACAGGCTAATATTGTAATAAAATAATAAATAACAGATAGATAATAGATAATTGAACAGATATATTAAAAAGGTCAATACTCACAATCTAATATTTATGTTCAAGGAGTTTCAGAAGCGACCGATTTCGAGGCTTACAATATTTGCCTCATCCTCAGGCAAAGCAAAAAGTCTGTTTTGTTAAAAAACCTAAAGGTCTTCACCTTGTAAGACCTTTTATTTACATACATATATAATGATCAACATATCACCTCACTACAATGATAGTGTCATAAGGAAAAGATGAAGACAGACAGTACCCTGGATGTAAGCGGAAAACTTCTCATTGGCGATATCTATATTATTGTTTTTTAACAAAACAAACTCTTTGCTGGGCCTGAGGATAAGGCGAATATTGTAAGCGTCGAAACATATCGCTTCTGTAAAACTTTGAAAGTAAATATTAGATTGTGCGTATTAACCTTTTTAATATGTCTGTTCAATTATGGACCCACACTTGCAGCCCTTTTATCATCATAATATATAATTATTATAATAGTCAAAATAATATTAAATTTACTTACTTAAGTTGATAAAAAAAGCAAACACCTTAAAAATGTTCACAGTTCTAAGTTTATTTAAATAACACTATAATTATACCAATACACATATATAGAGCTATTAAAAGTAAAAATTATATTTATATAATTAAATTTAACAGACATAAATGTGATTTGTAAGAATTACTGAATCCATATTTGTTAAAGCTGCTAATTAAACGTCTTTGTTTAGAGATGTAAATTGTCGTTACTTGTGAGTTTCTACTTGTTACTTTTTACGCTTTTGTATATAATCAGTTACAGTATAAGGAATTTTGTAACAAGTAGATACCTCTTCAGCATCTCTAGATATTGAGAATGAATTGATCACGCGTACCTAGTGTTTATATTCTACTTTTCTGTAAGGCGAATATAATATAAAACCAAATTGGGTATCTTCAAGATCTTCTTCGCATTTGCGTCTAATTTTGTTGTGAAGTATTCTGAAGAAAATTTTAAGAGTGTGGCCCATTAGGCTAATAAACCGATATTTTGAGTATTTTCTCGCATTTTGTTTCTATGTAACTTTAAATGTATCTGTTAATTATTAAAATAAAAGTTTTGGTAATTATGTTTACCAGTAGCCCAAGGTGCAACCTTTGGTGGCCCAAGGTATAATACGTACGTATTGTACCTTGGGCAAATTGTAGGCGTTCAGGATTTTTTTTCTTTTAAGAAAACCAACTAATGTAATCAGTTGTTATTTTTATTTTACATACTACAATAGTTTATACCTATTTATACCTAGCCCAGTGTAAATTTTAAAAAGATAACTTCAATATTGTATTTGTAATACCTGTTTAAAAATATCCTGCCCAAGGTACAAGCCTCTCGTCTATTATTGTTAAAATTAATTAGGTTTTTCCTTAAATATGTATAAACTCTTATTTAATTTATTAGGTATATTATATTTTATTTAACATCGATTTTTAGAGCAAATTATATATTTAAATTTGTGGTATTCGTTAGTATCCTAGTCCTGTCCTAAAATTTCAAAACAACGACTTACGTTTCGTTTCGTCTTGTTGACACTATTACTGAAAAGGGTCGTGTAACCTCCTGCCGTCGCGCGTCGTCTACTTATTCATGATCGTTCATCGAGACGCAACTTTTAATGGATTCTGAAGTGGAAATTTCTGTTTTTCTCTCCGACGAATCAAAAGAGAAGACTTGGAGCTTTATACCCCTAATGGATCATCTATTAAATATTTTTAAAACGAAGTCGCCTTTAGAGCCGAACCTACAAAACTGCAGATAAATCAATGTTTGCAGTATACACAGTGCAAGAAATGATTAGGTTGAACAGAGTGAGTTTTATATATGGAACGCCTCAATTATCTCGGAAATGGCTTAACTCTCTACTACATGAATTATTGCAAACATGAAATAAAAAATATTTTTATGTATGAGTATTGTCATTTTTATTAAGGCTTTAAAAATGCATTAGTACATTTAAAATAACTGTTTAGTCCTATACATAGATTTTTTTTGTAAACCCATATATGGTTTCATATGAGGCGTATAAATGCAAAACTTGCTTTTTGCAAAAAATACCAAATATGATTTGACTGCAGTTTAAAATCCATTCACCAACGTACATTTCGAAAAGCTTACCCAATATTTGCAAAACTGTCTCCTTACCGGTTATTTTGTGACGTAAAAATCAAAGAAATATGCAAAACTATCTTTTTATAACGTTAAAAGAGATGCAAAACTCATTTTTGGCTATGTAACCAATGAGAGCAGCCGCCACACGTCATTTTGCTAGAGAACTTTCTTGTAAGTACTTAGTATTTTTTGTTTTGTAAATGTGTAAGAGTACTTTTTATTAAAATATGGATAATATAAATGTCACAAGTACGCCATGTACACGTGGTAAAGGTCGTAAAAGAATTTCAAATGTATCAAATACAAAAAGATTCCGGCTAAACGAAGCAAGGTAAGCTTTTTACATCATTATTTAGATATCGGGAGAGGGACCGCAGACGTTCGGATACAATTAGCGTCTCTTTGTAAAGACAATGAAGTCGACTTTACTAAAGTAACAAGACATTTACTTAACACAGACACTACACATTACTCCCCTGAGTTAGTGATAAGTTATAGTCTAAAAAAATCATTGTAAAATTGACTGGCCATTGGTTGTGAAAACCAGAGCCAATAAAACACAAAACACACACACGCACACAAAACGAGTATAAATATTATATCACATAGATATTATGTCAAATCTGTGTCACTATCACTGTCGTCTCTTAAATTGATGATAATATTTTGTATATTATGTGTAGGAAAATATGAATTCTCAGCTTTCGTGATATGTGAGGCATTTTTCCAACTTTTCGCATCAATGTTGATTATTTATCTTTCAATTAGATGCAGGAAAGATGCATTTAAATTTAGCGAAGTATTATTTCTTCGAACTCTTGACTTGGGTTGATGCCACATATGTTCGATTGGGTTAAATACACAGTAATATGGCGGAAGTCTGCCCATATTTTGCGACGTATGGCCCATATTTTCGGCATAATTATCACAAAACTATTCTTTTTTTAATGCGGAAGTTTCTAAAATGTCCAATAAATCCTTCTTAGTATTATTTATGTAAAAATATATATCTTTGTAATATAAGTAATTCTGTATTGTTATTTTCGTATCGCTTGAACTGGGAATTTTATTTAACTGCCTGCTATGATATGTTGCCTTGTCTATAACTATAACACTATTAGGAGGGATATTGGGTATTAACTTATTTTTAAACCAGTCTTCAAATATATCTGAAGTTGTGTTGTTATGGTAATCGAGACATGAATCACTGATGTTTTTAGCTGATAGAGATAAGGAATTTGGAACAGATCCATCGACTGATCCAGCATAGAATATTGTTATTCTTTTTCCTCTATTAGAAGGCGCTTTTGTTGAACAAGATTGACTATTATCTACCCAACCTTTAGATGGCGTATTGTGGGTATCAAACCACGTTTCATCTAAAAAAATAAGAGGTGGATTCTCTCGACGATACTGTGCCTGCTATGATATGTTGCCTTGTCCATAACTATAACACTATTAGGAGGGATATTGGGTATTAACTCATTTTTAAACTGGTCTTCAAATATATCTGAAGTTGTGTTGTTATGGTAATCGAGACATGAATCACTGATGTTTTTAGCTGATAGAGATAAGGCATTTGGAACAGATCCATCGACTGATCCAGCATAGAATATTGTTATTCTTTTTCCTCTATTAGAAGGCGCTTTTGTTGAACAAGATTGACTATTATCTACCCAACCTTTAGATGGCGTATTGTGGGTATCAAACCACGTTTCATCTAAAAAAATAAGAGGTGGATTCTCTCAACGATACTGTTTAATTTTGTTTAAATATTTCGTTCGACATATCCATAAACGATATGATTCCATAAGTACCTGTCTTTTATCTACTTTTGCAAACGCTTCCAAACAGTTGTTCTACCGCACTTAATTTCAGTATTGTCGACGTGGAGCCTGTCAACTAATATATTTAGTATGGATACAATTTGTTCTTCATACAAGGCATACACTTTGCAACTAATGAGATCTTCATCTGCACGACCGAGCTTCCGACAAGTAGTGTTATCCTGTCTTGTTAATCTTGGTATAATAGGATTACTTACAATTTTTCTGACTGTAGATAATGGCCGGTCCAGTCAATTTGACTAAATTAATTTATGGCGTATTTTCTTCGTTGAGACTTAAAATAATGATTAATCAAAGAATACAATAATTATGGGAAATTTGTATGTTTATAAAAAGAGTTTTTTGACATTACACTTGAATGATAATACAGTGGAACTCGCTTATTACGGCCTCGGTAGTTACGTCATCACGGTTATAACGTCAATTTTTAATAGGTCCGGTCAAAAACTATTCCATAACGTTATTAAAAACTTGGTTTTATCGGCTAAAAATAACCTAACCCTCGGTTATAGCGTCATAAAATTTTATAGTAGGTTATCCTTTTTTTATTTTATGAAGAATAAAGTGCAATGCGTTTCTGGCTTTGCGGCATTTGTTCCTTCCAAGAATGTAAGAAAGGTCCATTATCCCTTCTGTGTACAGTTATGTTACCTTGACAATCTATAATTTCGCATTTATCAGTGCCGTCCTAACACTCCTAACAGTCAAATTTTCTGTTTCGGAACAGTCGGTTTAAGAAATTTTCGCTACCGTGAAATTGTGTTCGGATCGTTTTGTTTTTTTTTTATTTTAATTTGGTAATTAGCTTTTATTTTTTAATATGGCAAGTTGTAGCACTAAAAGGAAGGTTTTGCCTATTAAAGAAAAGTGCGTGTTATAAGAGCATTTGAAAGTGATCGAAAAATTGCTGATGTATGCCGGCAATTTGGACTTGTTAATTCGACTGTCATGTCGGCTCAATCATAAAAAACAAGGACAAAATTTTAAAAGCCTTTAAAGAGGACGGAAACAATGTTAAAAAGATTAGGAATTGTATTCGTGGTGATGTAGATTCAGCTCTACTCAAATGGTTCAAGCAGTGTCGCAGTTCTGATATCTATGTGTCCGGGCCACTTTTAAAGGAGAAAGCTACAGAGTTCGGAAAATTGTTTGGTGAAGATTTCACATGCTCTAACGGCTGGTTAGATCGGTTTAGAGCCAGGCACTTAATTTCCTTCTCGAAAATTGTTGGAGAGGCAAAATGTGTGGACGAGAACGTAACAAGTGACTGGTTACAAAACACATGGCCACAACAAAGGCAACCATACAAAGATGAAGATATCTTTAATGGTGACGAGACAGGTGTTTTTTATAAATTAACGCCAGACAAAACTTTAAATTTCAAAAATCAAAAATGTGTCGGTGGAAAACTTTCCAAGCAAAGAGTGACGGCTTTTGTTTGTGCAAATATGACAGGTACAGAGAAAAGAAAGCTTTTGGTTATTGGGAAAAGTTTACATCCTAGATGTTTCAAAAACATTAAAACACTACCTGTAAACTACACAGCCAATAAAAAAGCATGGATGACTTCTGCTATTTTTGAAGAAGAATTGAGAAAGTGGGACAAGGAACTCTCTTTCAAAAAAAGAAAAATTCTTCTCCTAGTTGACAACTGTGCAGCCCATCCCAAACTTAATTTGACCAATATAAATCTAGTGTTCTTACCAGCCAACTGCACGAGTGTCTTGCAGCCTATGGACCAGGGAGTCATAAGAAGTTTAAAGTGTCATTATCGAAAACAGCTTTTAAAAAGAATGATTTTTTGTATGGATAATGGAGAACCTGTGAACATTACCATCCTGGATGCTGTTCAGTTTTTAGACAATGCGTGGAGTGCGGTTACGTCAGTGACAATTCATAAGTGTTTTCGTCAAGCAAAATTGACTGTAGCCTCTCTCAATGTTGAGGACGTTGATAAAGATGACGAAATGCCTTTGTCAGAGTGGATACAAAAATTTAATGTGAATCAGGGAGCGTTCGGAACTGATCTTGACTCCTACATTTCAGTAGACGATGAGGTGGAAACATTTCAAGTCCTAAGTGATAAAGAAATTGTTGAACTGGTGCAAAACGTGGAAATGGATGTCGATGAAGCTGAAGAAGAAGAAGACATCGTTGCTTGTCCTACAATCCAAGAAGCAATGAGAGCTGCTGAGACCATATCCAGGTTTTACCAGTTCAGGGAGGCATCCACAAATACCAAAGAAGCAGCTCAGCTTATTAAGGAAACAACAGAAAAACTTTATTTTTCGGAAAGGGTTGTGCAAAAGAAAATAACGGACTTTTTTCAGCAATAGAACTTTTTTACACAATGTAAGTTTCATATACATACATAATATGTTTTGATTTTTAATTGTTTTTTATCCTAAAATGATTCTTGTTCCTTTTTTTTTTAATTTGACTTAAGTAAATGTTATATTTTCGGTATATCGTAAACTATGTTAAATTATCATGTTTAGGCCCAGAGTAATTAACAAATAATATATCTACTATACCCAATAATGCTGTAATAATATTTTCCCTCATTAAAATTTTATTTTTCTCAACCTCTTTTTTAACGTCACTCTGATATAGCATCATTTTTTTATTGGACCCTTCAATGACGCTATAACCAAGTTCCACTGTATTTGATTTGATTATATGTATCTACCTACAGTTGACTTGGCCATATGCTGGTCCTGGCAGCTTGGGTAGCTGTAATAATTATACAACAATAGAGTATTTACAAGGGATTATTCAGTTTTACAGCTGTTATTAAAATAACTTTTATAATGAGTCACTAAATTTCTGGATATACTAGAAGATATATTAGAAGAATAAACATTATTCGGCATCGATATTAATAATTTTACAGTTTATAATTGGTTACGCAAACTTTAGCCTTTTGTTTTCTCAAAATGGTTGACTGTCCAGATACAACTATATTTTCTAAGCGGACGAATATAAAAATTGCATATGAGTGCTGCATTATTCACCTTTAAAACGAATTTTGCGTTTACGATAAGACATTCTGATCTAAAGTTATCAAATTTTTACCGTCAAATTAATAAAAAATTTATGTATCTGACATTTCTAATCAATTATAACTGACTTTTAAAATCGCCGGTCGCGTTGTTGTTGTGTATAAAGAGTGGTGGGTTTTTTTAAAAGGCGGAGAGCAAAAAGACAAAGAAGGTGGCTACTTCATCTATTTATTGAAGACGTTTTGCTTTCTAATTAGAAAGCATCATCTGTTCGTCTAAAAAGAACAATATAAAAAACCAAACATCCATAGAAAAGTAATTATAAGTATGTTACCTCAAAAAGTTATGTAGCAGTCAATGATATTAAATATGTAAAAAAGCTTACGACATTGGTCATAAAATGATTATGTTTTATAAACATTTAATTGAAACTAAATAGAGTTTACAAATTAACTCAAACAGCACAGCAAAATACCATGTGGTAATTGTACATGTATATAAAAAGTATGTAAAAACCTTATGTAAAAAACACTTATTTGCCGAGAACTAACAAGATCGTAAGATCACACTTCCAACAATTTATTATTAGTTAAATTTAATTTTTACTTTAGATAACATTGAAATGATTTGGATTGAAATATAGTAATATTAAAAAGAGTAATGAAATTACCACTTTTGTCCTCCTTAGCTGCTACCGGCAATGTGGGAGCAACAAGTTAGAAACCCCAACCATCACGTGAAAAGACAGTGGCCTTGAGGTCAAAATATGCCAATATATGAGGACCTCAAGGCCACTGTCTTTTCAAGTGATGGTTTGGGTTTCTAGCTTATTGCTCCCATTAGTGTTACCTAAAGTAAAAATTAAATTTAACTAATAATAAACTGTTGGAAATGTGATCTTACGATCTTGTTAGTTCTCGGCAAATAAGTGTTTTTTACATAAGGTTTTTACATACTTTTTATATACATGAACAATTACCACATGATCTTAGTTTCAATTAATTGTCTATACAACATAATCATTTAATGTCCCATGTCGTGAGCTTTTTTACATATTTAATATCATTGACTGCTACATGTATTTTTGAGGTAACACACTTATAATTACTTTTCTATGCATGTTTGGTGTTTCATATTGTTCTTTTTAGATGCACTGATAATGCTTTCTGATTAGAAATCGAAACGTCTTCAAAAATAGATAAAGTAGCCAAACGTTATTTATTAAACAACGAGAAAGAAAAGAGAAGGAAAATGTGTTTAATTAGTAATAAAAATTTATCGATTTAATCATTTATATTATATATTGATATTAAAAACCTAAACCAATCAATATAGCTAAGATTAAATTGTTTTTAATTTAAAACAAGTATATTTAATCATGTTTTTTTTTCAGAACTTGTTAAGCTCGACACCGGCGCCCCTTCCGGAATATAAAACAGCTTCGGTGAAGAAAAGCAGATTTATAATCTCTCATTATGGCATGTTTAAAAGTGCCTGGGACTGGCTAATATTAATGGCTACGTTTTATGTAGCTGTAGTTGTGCCCTATAACGCTAGTTTCGAAACCGAAAGACCATCTGTGGTCCTCGACGTCTTTGTAGAAGCTTTATTTTTTATAGGTAAGTTACCTTTTCTTTTCCTTGAGTGAAAATATTCACCGAAAAGGATAAAATGTTTATGTTTGGTTTAAAAATCCCAAAGTTTCTTGACAAGTAAAATTTACGGAAATAAGTTCCAGATAAGTCAAATGTTTCTCTTACTATTAGTAATAATAGCTATGATCACTTAAATTATATCTGTTATATTTGCTGTACTTAACCCTTAACTGGTGATCCTATTTTTAATAACATAAATGGTGACTGTGAGTCTGACAGACTCCTGGCTAAAAAAGATGTTTTTGTCAAGCTGGCACCTAAAAAATTCATTAAAACAGTTTTTAATAATTAAACAATATTGTAATCAAACTGTAGGACTTACTTGTGCAGCATTGTACAAGTACTTGTAACAAACTAAAAACACAGAGTTAATGAAATTTCTTGTGCAGACTGGCCTCGATCTTATATAGGTAACAAATCGTAGAATCCAAAACAGGATTTATGAAAATTCCACTTGTGTTTGCAATTCCAATTCAATTACAGCTCTTGGTCAACACCATCTTCATGCAGATCCCAAAATTGATTATTGAGAACTCCAGAACCATGGCCCCCATCAGCTTCTATAAACCAAAAATTATCCGAGAAGCCATAAAAATTTAAAAAAGGCCAAATTGTCTCAATAAAAGAGATGATGGCATACGGTTACCTTCGACATGGACACCTTTAATAAAGAATATCCTATTTAATATTCTATGATTTGTTTGGCCTATATAGAATCGGGGGCAGCCTGCACAAGGAATTTCATAAAATCCGTGTTGTTCATTTATAGGGTTGTCTTTGACTGATCGGACAAGAGATGAAAGTTTTTGTTGGAGAGTAAATATTGTTTTTATTCCTCTTATTTAAGAATTTTGTCTATTTTGTCAGTGACACCATTGGTGTAAAGAAGAAAAGTTTCGTATGATGAGAGTCTAAGTCTTTGGATTAAGGTTAAGTGGGAGATTGAGGTCTGTAGATGCTCGTATTGATGTGATTTTTACGATAGCCGTTTTAAATGAGGACTTGTTTTAAATAAGAGAGCTCAGCAAGTCTACGTGCATCATCGGCAAGGCGTATTGATCTGAAGACAAGGGTATTAATGATTGAATTAATTTGTGAAGGTGGATGATGAGAGTTGGCAAGCAAGTAAAGATTGGTATGTGTGGGTTTTTGTCAAAGAGAGTAATGAAAACCTTGGGATTGGTTTTTCTTCCTGATAACGTCATGAAATGGTGATGATATATCAGTTTTCATCTCCATCGTGAACTGGATACTAGGATGTATACCATTCATATGGGTTTGAAAAGACACCAAAGCATCCCTGCCATGGGGCGGAATAACGAATGAATCGTCAACATATCGTAGCCAACATGTGGGTTTGAGCATTGATGTGAATAATGCTGGGGTTTCGAAGTCTTTCACAAAGATATTGGCAATTACTCTTTAGATAGATAGAGGGGAGCCCATTGGGACACTATTTGTTTTTCTGTAGAATTGATTGTGGAAGATGAAATAGTTTTTGGACATGGACATACAATGTTTAATGGTAGATAAATAGACTAGAAAGATAATTACGACCTCCAAAAATGAGACATGGGACAGAAGGTGCAGAGAGATAGAATCTTATATTTGAGGACGAAAATGCACTGAGGCATGGAAGTTTATAAACTCTGTTAAGAAGCCGACTAACGAGAAAGTGATTCTAAATCCCATAAATCCCGAGGATTGGACACATTATTACAAACATCTATTAAATGAGAACAGAGACGAATTTAAAGAAGATATGAACTCATCAAGAATCGAAATTCTGGGAGACCATATTACCATAGATATCAACATAGTTCAAAAAGTTATAGCAGGGATGAAGAATGGGAAAGCAAGTGGACCAGAGGGAGTAACTACGGAATTAATAAAGAATGGCTCAGAGAAATTACACAGAATGATCACGGTGATATTTAACAAATATATTAATGGACATCCAACACCAGATGAATGGAAAACAGCATATATGACTCCAATAGATAAAAAAGGTGACAGAAGAAATTGTAAAAACTATAGGGGGATATCGGTCACAAGTTCAATGAGTCGACTATACGGTCTAATACTACGGGACCTGATAGAGAAAGATTATCAATCGTCTGAAGACGAAGAACAAGGAGATACAGACCAAGGGTTTATGTACAGATAACATCTTCTGTCTTAAACAAATTATAGAAAAGAAAATTGTGACAAATAGAGAATTATATATGACTTTTGTAGATCTGGATAAGGCATATGACACAGTCCCGCTAAATAAACTATGGGAAGTCCTGGGCACATCAAACATAGATCAAACATTGGTTAGTGCTCTCAAAGATCTATATTATGGTTCAAACTCCGAAATGAAATTCGGAAACCTCTTAGCTAAAAAATTTGCAGTTACTAAGGGCCTCAGACAAGGATGTTGTATCTCTCCGACTCTATTTAGGATTTATATCTCTGCAGGTCTGAAACAATGGAAAAGGAAAGTCAAAGGAATAGGAATACAATTGAACGATCAGGATTACATATATACTTTACAGTTTGCAAATGATCAGGTGGTGATCTCAAATGACAAAGACGACATGGTATACATGCTTAGAAAACTAATTGAAGAATACCAGAAATGGGGATTAAATATCAATTTAGAAAAGACATAATATCTCTCAATTGGAGCTGACGCAGAATAACTCGATATCGATGACAATCAAAAAATAAATTCATGTGACGAATATAAATACCTGAGCGTCATCTTCGACCGTAGTGGAAAAGACGAACGAGAAATAGAACATCGAATTGTACAAGCACGAAGAGCTATAGCATGTTTTAACGGAGTTCTATGGAGTAAAGAAATATCAAAGAAAAGAAAATGGAACATCTATGAGATAATTAATTACTATTTAACTGGGAATAAGCCACAATTAAAAATGAAAATACGTTTATATAAAATACTGTTTGTATTTTGAGAACGATTTCTGAAGTGGAAATTGAAACGTTAATAAACGTATTTTTATCTTTAATTGTAGCTTATTCCCAGTTAAATAGTAATTAATTTAAAATGCCACAAGAAAATAGTTTCAGAACAATATGAGACAGTGATTAAAACTAGCCTACTTTATGGAGCTGAGACATGGATAATAACCGAGAAATATAAGAAAAAGGTCGAAGCCACGGAAATGGATGCCATCAGAAGATCGATAAGAATATCAAGAGCCGACAGAATACAGAATGAAGTGCTAAAACAACAAATGGGTATAGAGAGCACTATAGTTAAGGATATTGAGAGAAAACAGATCATATGGTATGGGCATGTGAGCCGAATGGGGTAGGAAAGATTGCCTAAAAAAACGATGATGTAGCAACCCCCAAAGAAGAGGAAACGAGGAAGACCACCACAGAGCTGGAACCTGGGAGTTAGGAAAGCGATTAGCGCTCGAAATCTGGACGAAGACCTAACTCAAGACAGAATACAGTGGCGTTTGGGAGTCGGACAATATCGGAGTCGGACATTGGGAGTGTCGGAGTATATATATATATATATATATATATATATAATATATATATATATATATATATATATATAAATATATATATATATATATATATATATATATATATATATATATATATATATATATATATATATATGAATAGTCTTGTTGGATACTGTATTTAGTTTTTTGAATGTTTAGAGTTTTTTCTATAGGAATGTTTGTGAAGAGTGAAACAATATTGAAACTTACTAGAATACGGTACGGTAATAGAGTACGGTGATAGGGTTTTGTTTAAGAAGTTCGATGAAATGAAAAGAGTTTTTAAAATACGATAAAGCATTTTTGACAAAAGGTTATAGGGTTTTGGCCAAATACTTGGCCAAGGGTTGTGTAGGGCAGTTGTATGCACTCTGGTATGCAAACGGACGTATAGTAATATCGGTTTTGTGAATTTTGGGTAGGTCATATATTCGAGATGTTCTGGAAGACTTTTCACGAGGATTAATTTTAATAATAGTATTAATCTTATATATATATATATATATATATATATATATATATATATATATATATATATATAATATTATATAATACAGAAAGTGTAGGGCCACAAAAAAAGTTTTAAGTGTAATTTGAGAACAAAATTTACAAAAGGTCTCTTAGAATTTTATTCGTTTGCGTTTATTTGTTTTGTATGTAACAGAAACTCGAATTCAATTTATCCGCTGACCTAAAGTAATCAAATAGACTGTTGAAAATCGTTGAGAAGTCTCTCTTTGCAGATTGGGATCTAGGAGTAACAATAAAATGGGATATCTTATATCTCTTATTATGTCTAGTACTTTTATTACAGAATTATTTAAATTTGAGAATTGAAATTTATATTGCATATTACTTAGACCATATAGCAGATTTAATATTAAAATAATTATTGTAATTGGGTTTTTAGGAAAAGTCGTAGTCATGTATAATATCTAATATAAACAAATAATCCTTTAAAATTAATATTAAATCCAAAGACCAAATAATGTAAAAAATAATTTTTATTTAAAAATCATTTATAAATAGCATATAATTAAAAAAAACCCTTTGGGGATTTTTCATACAACTTTTTTGGACTAACAAGTCTATCATCGGTACTTTTACCAGGTATACATAAGTAAAGCCTATAAGTGTAAGAACTATTAAAATGGTACAAAATTTGTCATTTATTACATCTTTGTTAGCAAGTTAGTGTAATGCTAAAATTTTTAACAGATATACTTGTTGTTTTATATATGAGTTGTTAAACGTATAAAAACTTACAACATGAGGTTAAACCATTAAATTATTAAATTCACAAAACATTCTTAACTTATCTAAATTATATTTTTATGTAAGTACAATATTTTAATTTTGAATATAGTATGACATTATTAGTATAATAATAATATATTATAAGTATATACATATATATATATATATATATATATATATATATATATGTATATATATATATATATATATATATATATTATATATATATATATATGTGTATATACTTACATAAAAATATAATTTAGATAAGTTAAGAATGTTTTGTGAATTTAATAATTTAATGGTTTAACCTCATGTTGTAGGTTTTTATATTAGTTTTATACAATGTTTTTTAATTCTAATTTCATTGTATTTACCATAACATATTTTAGCATATCCTGATGAAGCAAATAAATTTTGCGAAAGCTTGATTTAAGAACAAAGAGTTTAACTTATCCTGCCCTACTTAAATGACTGCATCCTCAAAATCAAACTTTATTTTACATAACGTGTCAGTCAATAATACCTAACTACTTTATATATATAATATATATATATATATATATATATATATATATATATATATATATATATAGTAAACTCTTAAATATTGGAGAAATCTGCAAGAAAAACTGTTATAATATGACTGATAAGTATCAATTGTTTCGCAGAACGTTTTCGTCAAAGAGAATAATTTGGCATTTGGCTTCTTCTTAGGGCTGAAAGGGACTAATACCAACACTAAACTTAATGTGGCTTATAGATCAGCCCTAACAATTAATAATCTTTATTCTAAGATCAAAGATAAGCCTCCTATAGATATGCTTAGTAACATTGTCTACAACATTCCATGCCTCTCTTGTAACAATTCCTACATCGGCCAAACATCTCAATTATTAAAATCACGTATCACACTACACAAAAGTGATTTTTGACTTTACCCTGACCGCTGTGCATTAGACAAACATGTCCTTTCCACTGGTCACCTCATGGACCATACAAACACTACAATTCTCCACCGTGAGAACAGTAAATCTAAATGAGAATTCATTGAAATATATATATATATATATATATATATATATATATATATATATATATATATATATATCTATATATATATTTTCATATATTTTCCTTTCTCCATCAATGTTAAGAGTGACATTAAGAATCTAAGCGATATATACCACTTCTTACTTCAATCAGATACCAATAACAATACAACATAACAGATAACTAAATTGACTGATATATCCATTAACAACTAACCTACTTAAATAATAATTTTCATGAATTAAAAAAGATAAGATTCCCTTGCTTTTCTTAGATACATCTCAATAAGATATTATAATAATAATACATGAACAATATAATATAATAAAGAAATTTTCAATTAAGAAAATCTAAAATAATAATATTTCCCTAAACTGGAATTTAACTTTAATCTGTTTTACCAATGAACTTTAATGACATAAAAAAGCATAAGAACTACTTTGACTTGTCAGCGCATGCATTCTGATAAAACAGAGTCTTACATTTAAACTTTCAAACAATCAAAAATTTAGTTATTGTCGACAATTCAAAGAACTAATTCCTTCTAAATGTGGTTACATTTGGTTTTTTTATTAACCTTCGATACACCTTTCCCTAATAACTTGATGAACAATTTACAACTCGCTAGTGTCATTCGTAAAAAAAGGGGTTTTCTTTTGAATGTCTCTGAGAAAAAATGCTGCGTACTAGGAGAAATCTGGCAGCCCTGCCTTAGGCATCAACTCTTCTCTCTCACCCCACCACTAACGTTGCTAAGTGCCAGCTTAGCCTCCTTTAAAGATGAATTTTCCGAAGCTTTGTCTTTGACCTATTGGCATTCTTCGTCAGTTAATCGAAGTTTATCGGTAAAAGTGCATACATGTTCAACTTGTTCGTAAATGGTGTAGAGAATTCAGTGAAAGCCGAACAGAAATTTACGATAGGAGGCAGAGTGCAAAACATTCAGTTTCAGGAAAAATTGTCAAAATAGTTAAACGAATATTGCTTCAAGATCAGAGGTTTACCATTAACGATCTTGCTTTGCGTATTTCTAAGACTTCTTACACCACAATTCATCTCTAGTAGTGTGAGGCTTCCTCATGACAACGCCCGTCCTTATGACGCACATCAAACTGAACAACTACAAGAGATTTTGACCAAACCGTTGTGCCCCATCCCCTTTCTACACTAGTTCGGAGCTAGCACCAAGTGATTATCATTTGTTTACAAAATTTCTACTGAGAAACTCTCAAGTTTCTAACGCTTTAGTAACGATATCGAGTACCTCTGCACTCGGAGAAGAGTTCCATGCTGTTCTCCGAGTGCAGAGGTACCCTCTCACCGGCTCTGGAACCAGATTGAGCCATGTGTTACCTATAGTCTAATTTAATACTGAACATCACAGTTATTTTACAACAAAATGTACAACATTTCATAACTAAATGTAATTTAAAGGGTTTTTAACCTAGTATTTTGGTGGCTCAGGCATTGTGACCTAGCAATTTTCGATTTTAAAAACCTGATGATGAACTGTGTGGTCCGAAAACGTTTGTTTTATTGATGTGGCCCTTTTAAGGGTTTTTTAATAAATATACCCATTTACAAAGATTAACCTCTTTTTACTTATTAAATGGTCACTTGTGCTGAATCCCTTTCTAAAACCAGCCTGTTCTTCCGACTGGTATCCATCGAATTTTGTCGTCAATCTATTGGTTAAAATTTTTGTTACGAGTTTATACATTACATTGAGGAGTGTTATAGGACGGTAGTTTTTTATATCTGCTTTATCCCCTTTCTTGTGTAGGATAATGGTTACTGATTCCTTTCAGTTGTTTAGGATTCTTTTTTCTTTTAATATCTTGTTAAAAAGGGAATGTAGAGTATTAATTACCACTTTTCCACCATATTTCAGCATCTCTGCAGTTATTCCATCTTTTCCAGGCGATTTGTTGTTTTTCATTTCTTTCAATGCCTTCTTTATTTCTGATTTGCTTATTTCGGGCTGCAGCTCTGAGTTGACATTTTTTATTTTGATTTTAAGTCGGTTTTTAATTTCTTCTGGTGGTTCCTTTTTTGTTTTATATAATTCTGAGTAGAAATGGTGGATTATATTTATGATGTCATCTTTAACGTTTGTTTCTATTCCATTTACATCTTTTATTTTGTTTATTTCAAACTTATCTAATTTCGGCCTTAAGCATTTCATATTTTTGTTGTTTTGTATTACTTCTTCTATTTTTATTTCTTGTTCTTTTCTCTTATTTTCTTTTATCATTCTGCTTATTGTTTTATTAATTTCTACATATTCTATAGATTTACTTTTGCCTTCTTCGTTCAGCTTCCTTCTTTTATCCATAAGCTTCTTTGTTTCTGTTGATATATAGTTGTTCTTTTTTAGATCTTTCTTTGCTATTTCTTTTCCTGATGTAATCATTGTTGCTGTAAGTATGTTGTCTATTTCGTCTATATCTTTATCGTCACTGTCTAATCTTTGAGTAAGTTGTTCTTTTAATAGGTCTTTGTAATTGCCCTAGTTTGTTTCTATCTACTAGATTCCAGTTTCTCCTTATTTTTCTTTTCATCTCATAGTTACCGTCAATACTAATTTTTGCTCTGACCATCCTGTGATCGCTACCTGTTGTGAATCTGTTAAGAACTGTTACATCTTTAATGATATATCGTTCCGTGGACAGTATGAAGTCGATCTCATTTTTTGTGGATCCATTAGGATGTCCACTTTTGTTGGGGCTTCTTTTTGTAAAAGAAGGTCATTGCGTATAGATGCTTTTCTTCTAGGTAGTTCATCAAAGTATCAGCTCTATCATTTCTCTGACCATACCCGAAATCTCCTATTTTAGTTTCTTCTTTGTTTAGTTTTTTACCCAGTTTGGCATTGAAATCTCCAATTACTAGTGTAAGATGATTTTTATGTTCTTCCATAGCCTTTGATATATCTTCATAAAATAGTTCGATATTTTCTTCATCATAAGCTGTCGTGGGGGCATATTCCTGGATAATTTTAATTTTAATCATTATCGTTATGATTCTATATATGGCTGGTGTTTAAAGATGTAGTCAGCTTAAGATTTCTGATTTATTGGCCAGTGATGGAACCGCACCTAAATTCTTTGCTTTAGTACTACGAAAAAAGGTATAATTAACATTTCAACACAACAATGTAAAACATATTTTAAAAAACCTCCCACATAGGAAGACCAGGAAAACAATACGTGTACAAAATATAGGAACATTGGGATCTGCAATAAAAATAACAAAAGATAAAGTTAGAAACGATGTTGTTTTTCATATAGAGTATTAATAAAATAATATAATGTACGTGACAAGTTATTTGCTCAGTTGCCAAAACTATTCCAAATATGCATTTAACTGTAAAAAAAAATAAGCGATAAATAGAATATTGATGGTAACCATTGAGCTAATGCAGTCATCAATACAAAAAGAAGATTATAAGTAACGGTTTGAAACAAAAAATACGCACCAGAACAAAAATACATAAAAAGATTACAATTTTAGATATAGAAGATAACCAGTAAGCTTTTAATTGCATTAACTTAAATAATAGAAAATTTGTTTATCGCGAGAAATTGCATATTTTATTTATTGATATATAAAGTATCTGACAGCCTTTTTTTAAATGGATTGATATAAGGTTGAATGCTCGAATAAACTTTGATCAAATAAAAGGCAAATATCGAGCACAGTTTAATTAATTTAATCTTGCCCAAGTACTTTCGCTCCCTAGAGCATCTTCAGAGCATTTCGTCAATCGGGGCCTATTTGACAAGAATAAAATGTTATAAACATAAAATGATACATTACACATTGTTGCAAGTTAGAGTGGCGCATTCAGGTGAGGTTTGGGAGGTTAAACCTCCCTGGCTCCTATTCTGACACTGTTACCCACAAATGTTTAAGGCCTCAAAATAGAGGTAGCATAAAAAAAATTTCGGTGCCCAAACGAAACCCAAAGAGAAAGTGAAAATACCGTATAATATATCAATGTAATGATATTAGAGAATGTAAATATATGCATGAGCAGAGAGAAAATTTTATTTACAGAATTTTATTGACAAACAATTTTTTACCAAACTATTGAGTCTATGTAGACGTATTGCCTAATAGAGTTACAATAAATGCTAAAACTTTTTTTGACACTTGCAGACCAACTAACTATCATCAGTCTGCTTTAGAGTATTTACATTTATATTATGTTGTTCTTTGTCTCGATTACTAGATTTATCCAACAACACATTTTAAAATTGGATTAACTGTTTCTCACTTACTTTAGTCTGAGTGGCCAATTACGTGTGTGTCTGTGTGTGTTTAACACTCTCGACTTTAATCAGATCAACGTGAATTTGTTATTGGAATTCGTAGGAAGGCACGCAAAACAATGTAACCTGCGATGTTGGGGTAGAAATGTAAACATTTAGTCGATTTATTTAAGTAAAGCTAAAATGTGGGACTAAAATGTTTCTATGAATTCAACATTTTAAGTGAGTGATCCAAAATATTTATTTACTAGATTTATTTATTTTTTTACATATAGAATGGCAAGACTACAATATTTGCAAAACGTCACAATAAGGCAAATAACAAAGGTAGAAAAAACAGTCATAAAGCGAATTGAATTGCGCGATTTAATTTGGTGTGGACATGTCATGCGGATGAGGAGCAACGATAGGCAAAGAAAGTCCTAGACTAAGACACTCAATTCTGTAATGGTCAATTCTAAGCTAGTATCTGAGTAGCAATGCTACGGTAGTCCACGAACCCGGCACGGGGGTCTTATAGGGAAATATCTTGTAAAATTGTGGTAGAATGTTATTTAGTAATACGGCGAAAAAATGACATGGTTTTTCGAATGTAAAATAATAGAACACACCACGAGAACCAAGTATGCATCTCATACACGGAACTTACTAACGCAACGGGAAGCACCGTTGCATCTCATACCCTTAGTGTATTTTAGGCTGCGTGATACAAACGTGTTTCACAATATCTTTTTATTTATGTGGAATACATTTTCTCAGTAACCTGATATTTTTTTATATATTTAGCCTGCTTTTTATTGCATCTGCATCTAAACTATTTAGATGTTTAGGACACGAGTGTCTAACAATAAGACAAATATATTATTATATAGCGTGGAACTAAGTTTTATTTATATATAACGCAAACAACTGTTTTTTAAATGTAAAAGATCAATAAAAGTCCTTTATAATTAGCAATACATGTTTCTAGTTAAGAAATAGAGAAATAGAAATTAAGAAAAAAATATAATATTTGTGTACAAAATGTCTATAGTTTACGTGAATGAACCTTGCAAAAGCACGTAATACAATAGAATTTATTGCACTAAATGCATCTAAAACAAGAAAAGGGAGGTTTAGTTTGTGTAAATGTTCTACCATTATCTGCTGAATTTTTTTCATAACACGTGACGCGTCTTTTTCTGGCCGAACTTTACTAGACTATGACATCTGTTGCTATAGATAAGTTACTCTAGAGAAATCTATTAGTTGACAAACCAATTATTCCTTGAAAGATGTAATGGACATATTATTGTTCGTTCTTTCTTCTTCTTCTACGGCAGTACGGCTTGAATTGGCATTGGCCTCCTTGCTTGTCTGTGGCTGATCTCCATACACGGACTCCTGAAAGGTCTTGTGCGTCGCTTTTTGCTGTGTCTTTCCAACGCTTTTTTGGCTTTTCAACCGGTATCTTTCCCTGAATTTTAGCATTCACTGCTCTTTTTGGTAGCCTATCCTCTCCCATTCTTATGTCCGTCCATTGCAATCTTTGTATTCTAATGAAGTCTGACAGTGCTGCTCATCTTTGTATTTATGTTGACATTTTTAGACCGAAATATACGGGAGAGGACAAAATAGGCTCTATGTGCCTGTGTTATTCTTTTCCGTATCTCTCCATCTTCTGGTCCGTCGATATTATAGTTAGTTACTTTTGGTAAATTACAAATAGCTGACCATGGAAAGAGCTTAATTGCTATTTTACGACACCCTTTTACTGATTATAGGATTATAGGCTATAGAGTAGGACTTTCTTTGGTCGGGTATAGCTATAAATCCTTTGCTCTTATTGACAATAAAAACTTGCTATTCCTCTCCTTTGATGGACGTGTACCATTTCAGCCGTATGCTTTGTACTTAGCATAGGCACTTTGCATTTGTCCTTTCATTTAGTTAATACTACAACTGTGTTATTCTCCAACTCAATAGTCTTCCATTTCTTTAATTTTGCACCTGTTGCTTCTGTTGGATTGTTTTCTTTTTTGCATTAAAGGTTTCTCTTAATTTGTATTTTTGTTAAGCAATCTAGGTGCAAATAATCCGCTAGTATGAACAATATTTGTGTATATGGTACGTCCAACATCTAATAAGTTATTAGCTAAACGAAACACAACACTATCCGAAACTGAAATATTTTCAGTTGTATTATTACTACAATAAATGTCTAGATCATAAGTACAACTTTCACCTAAAGATAGTTTGTATATCTTCAACCTGAACTTATATCGCTTGTTTTTGATATACTGAATAAATGAGAGACGTTTCCTAGACAAAACAACAGTTTTATCAATGCAGAGATCTTTCGCGGCACTAACACTCTTTAAAAATTTGATACCACCATTTTCAGTAGGGGTGATAGTTTATACAATTAAAGTTCTTTGTTAGTCATTCACAAATAGTTGAAAATAGTCGAGGGCTTTTTTATCATATATCTCAAAAAACTCTGCTTTGGTTCCTCTTGACTCTTGAACACCAAATGTAATATTTTTCAAGTTCTGAAATTCTTCTATTCCCGTGTCTTATTATTTTGTGAATTACTTTGCATTTTTGGTCTTCTATTTTTTTGAACACCTTCATTTGACGAAGAACTACTTATTTCGCGATCACTGCATTATTAATTTAAACACTGTCATCACTGTCTTCGTCTGAAAAAACTCTTTCACCAGTTTTTGTAAACGCTTCTGCTCATTTTTACATGACATATTAAGAATTAATAAGACACACTGTACTACTACCTCACTTATTGACAAATAATTAATTAGAAACACGTAGTGCATTTGTCTAGCAAATGCAACCTATAAAATAAACAAGTTACGACAGTTTCGTTCTTGTCTTATACGAGAAGTGTGCTTCACATGGCTGCATGAATCCAACAGTTATTTGTGGCCACGAAATACACAATAACTATTTATAAAATTCGTAAACTAATACAGTAAACTTGTTTAATATTTTGGCCCACTTCATTTTTTTTACTATGCATTATGGCGTTTAACATGTTAAGTCACACCTGTCGATAAATCGGAAAAAACTGTAAATACACTCACCGGCACGAAAAAAGAGGCACTTTTAAATACAAACGAAACAAATTGTTTAAAATAATATCTAGTCAAAATTTAACTTTTTTGAACAAAGAACTATTTCAATAGATATCAAAATAAAAATTAAGAAAAAAACGTAAGTAAATGTAACAAAATGACGCTAAATTAATAAAAACTTAAATCATGTGTCCAGACAAACTGATTTTAATAATGAATGTTTCCTCCACGTGCGCAAATTATTGCCTGAATTCTCCTTGGCATACCTAAAGTCAAATGAGAAAGATCCTGTTAAGTTATAGGTCCTCATTTCTTCAAAATGGCTTCTTGTAACCGCTTTGAGGGGAAAAGGGCAGGCACACCACTCTTTATTTCCTTCATTTAAGCATGTCCCAAACATATTCCATTGGGTTGCATCTGGACTTAATGCTAACCAATCCATTACATGAGTGTTTACTTTATTTGAAAACTGTTGAGTGATTATCGCACTGTAAGGCTTGGCATTATCATGCATCAGAACAAAGTCATTTCCAATACAATCAGCATAATGTACAACACAATCTTAAAGAATTTCATCAATGTACCTGTAAATTATTTACAGTAAATTGAGCACGGTTTCTGGCAAACTGAAGTTGCGCAACTCGATGGCGCCTGAGAAGTTGTAGGCCTGTTGCAGGTCTCCGACTACTTAAATTAGTTTCTCCAAGCCTTCGTCTAATTTTTCGTTCGCTTAAGTTAGTATTTTGGACGTAATGAAGTTCATTACGAAATTCTACAATCGTGGCACGACGATCTCACAGACTTTGTAAGAAGATGAAGCAATCATTATGGGCACAAATTCTTCGTTAGGGACCGGTTCCAGGTCGTCTAGTGTAAGATCCTGTTGCCAAGAAACCTGTAAACATACGGTGCACAGTACCATTGGATATTTGATATTTTTGAGCAACATAACGCTTATTGCTCCCGTCTTGAAAAGATTGAAAGGATCACTACAGGAGCAATGCAACCAATTTGTGAAATTAGAGTTAGAAGACCCTGATGGTCTCCAGGGCAACCACTAACGCCAACCACGGAGGAAGCTACACCTACCTGGGGAAAGGAATGCCAAACGTTGAAACGTTTAAAACAAATGGAAACTTTGTTTCTTATTTTGTCTCGTCGTGTTATTCCTTTGACTCGTCTTAGATATTTCATATCAATGTCTTTTATCTTGCTTTTTAATTGCTTTGTTAAAACCCAGCTCTCGCTGCCATATATCAAGATAGGTCGGAATACCGTCTTATAAACTGCCATTTTGGTTCTTCTGCTGATTTCCAGTTTACCTATGAATGCTCTACTAAGATTATGGTACAATTTTGAGGCACTACTTATTCTTTCTGTTATTTCATTCTGCATGGTACTGTCTGGCATGTCTATTATAACCCCTAGGTATTTGAATGCATCTACTTGTTCTATGAGTTGTTGGTTAATTTCTATGTGAACATTTCGGATAGTTTTCGCTATTAGCATCACCTTGGTTTTCTCAACATGAGTCTTTATGTTTCTATTTGCCAGCTGCGAATGCACACTCAGCTATACCAACCGGTCGTAGTTTACTATATCCGATATGTACTTTATGTATACTTGCTTTTGTTGCCTTTACTATGTCGTCAATAATCAATATGAACAGTGTGGGGCTCATAACACCTCCTTGTCTTAGACCATCGTTTATGGCAAACATCTCTGATTCCAAGTTATCTTTACGTACATAACTCTTGTTATTTTGATACAGACTTTTGATAGCACCTATTAGTTGATGGTCAATATTTCTATTTTGCAGACTTTTCCAAACTGCTTCCTGGGACACTCTTTCAAATGCTTTCTCAATATCTAGAAAAGCCATATATATTCCTGTGCTCTTTATTCTAGCTTTCTCAATTATTTGTTTTAACGTAAATATATAGTCTTGCGTATTGTGTCCCTTCCTAAACCCACTTTGTACTTCATCCAGATGTGGTTGAACGATGTGTCTTAATTTCTTTTCTAGGATGCTTTCATATATTTTGGAGACGATAGTATTGTCTCCATCTTTCCATAATCTCATTTGGTCTGATAATCAGCGTGCGTCTTTACGTTTCACCTGTTCATCGTTTTTTCTTTACCTTTTCTTAGCGTCTTTAGTGCCTTGTAAAACAATTTTTGGTTACCCCGGCTATCTGCCTCCATCTTCATTCCAAACTCATCCCAGGCTTCCTTCTTCTTCTTCAGCACCATTTCTTTCACCACCTTTCTTTGTCGTTTATATTCTTCATAACTATTTTTTGTTTTCTTGTTTAAATATATTTTCCATTTCTGTTTTTTATATTTTATTTTGGCTTTTAATTCATCGTCTCAATATCGTGCTTCCTTCTTATTTCTGTTTACATGGTTTATTCCACACGTGTCTTTTGCTGTCGTCACCATGGTTTCTTTAAATTGTTTCCAAGTTTCCTGTAAGTTGTCAGTACTGTGTGCATTAGACAATTTGGCTAGTTTTTCTTCTATTTTACTTTTGAACATGGCCGCGACTTTTTGGTCATTTAGTTTATAGTTTTATATATTCTCGTTCACTCTATTATTTTTCGTTCTTTGTTTAGTGGTTTTAGGTGTTTTTTTGGGGTAATCTTATCTTTTCCACTACCAGATAGTGGTCACTATAGATTTACGGGCCTGTTTTAACTCTGACATCAGTGACCTCTTTCCTAAATTCTCTATTAATTAGAAAGTAATCTAGAATTGATTTTTCATTTCTGCTCCTGACTTCTCTCGTGAACTTGTCTATATCCTTGTGTTCAAAAAATGTGTTGGTTATGATCAAATTATTCTCCATGCAAAAGTCTATCATCCTTCTTCCATTATCGTTTCTTGTATCTTTCCCCTGCATACCCAAAATATCTATGTTATCATCGTTTCTTTTACCAACTCTGCTATTCATATCGCCTAGAATGAGTATTCTAACTTTCACATTTTCTATAGCATCATTGAGCTCTTCCCTTGAAAACAAAAAATACTTTTCATAAATACTATTTTTATTCCTTTTTAAAATTTTTAACTGTTCAATTGCGTTTTTTTAAATATAGTCGGTCTGTTGAATAAAAATAAGTGTTACCTTAAAAGTAGTAACTTTTAAGCCCAACTAATACTTATAAGGATAAGATATTACTTATTTTTATTTGAATAAAAGTAAGTGTTTTCTTATAAGGTAATACTGAAAAAATATTCTAAAATTTAAGTATATACTTATAAGTATTAACTCATGCTTGTAAGTATTTACTTTTAAAATTGTCTTGTGATGTTTTTATAGCTGCAAGACAAGTTTTAACAAGTTTGTAAACGTCGCGTACGTCGTTGAGATTCTGTGTAGTAGGTACATCATAGAGAAATAAAAATAAGAGGTACATCCACGCCAGTTGGCTTATATTTGTAAAACTAATGAAAAATCATACGGTTCTTTTGAACAAATCAATGGTTCCGGCAATTGTTAAAAGTTAAGAGACGGCATGGAACGGGATAAGAGATCAATTTATTAAGGCTTCTGGTACAAGTGTTCTCAAATCAGATCTACAGATGAATTAAAAAAAAATCTCAACAACATGAAAACCGATGTAAAGAAGAAAACGGATAAAAATATGAATGGTAACAAAAAAATTAAATTGCGCGAGTGGGAAAAGAATTTCTGAATATATTGAATTTTGAAAAAAATCCAGTATTCACGAAAATTCTTGGGGGATGTTCCATTGGAACTAACAATGGAGAAGCAAACAATCTAGAAAATACTGGATCAGCTAGTACCAATTCACAAATACCCACATTTAGAGACCGATGAAACGGAAAGTTTACCAACACAAGAGTTGCAACGACTTGTTCTTCTTGAACAATTAAATGGTGCTAGACTTCAAGTGTATTTGTAATTTCCAAATATGTACTGCCATTTTTAATGTATTTGTAATTTCCATATATGTACTGCAATTTTTAGTTTCACATTTTCTGTTTTTTTAATTTTGTATTAAAAATTTCAGTTAATTTAATAGGTATGAAAACAAAAATACTTGTTTGATATTGTAGTGTCTATGGCACCAAAAATTGACAATGATATTTAAGTAATCAAATTAAAAACAACGTTAGAAAATTACAAAATCAAGTAAAATATTGTTTTTAAATATGATTATTAAATATTGTTAAATATTATGCAAAACAGCACAACAAACAATGATCTTTGCAACTTTTGCCAAAGATACTCTTACTTTAGACCCTAATATAGGAAATCTCTGCTTTAACTGCCCAAATACTCTTTCAATCGTCACCCTTTCTCTGGAATGAGTGACATTAAATAATTTCTCGCTTCTGTTTTGGGGGTTTTTGAATGAGCATAATAACCATGGAGAAATTCCATATCCACTATCTCCTAAGAGGCAAAAATTGCCTCTAAAGCTATGTATAACTTGATAAATCGAACTTTGTTTCCAAATCCTCGAATCGTGAACACTTCCAGGCCACTGAGTGTCCACACTTGTAATCACTTCATTTGCATCACACGTTATTTGTACATTTAAACTAGGAAAACCTTTTTTATTAATAAATTCGTCACCAAATTCTGAAGGTTTTTTAATTTGAACATGGGTACAATCCAGTGCGCCAATAACGATAGGAATTTGTAATCGATTTGCCCACTTTGTCCTTGCTTCTTCCATACCTTCCAGGTCAGACGGAAACTTTATCCACTGATGTGATTTCTTAAAAATTATGTCAGCAACATTATTTATGGATTTACATACAGTCGTATGGTGAACGCCGACATCTTCAGCAATACCTGCTTGAAATCCAGTATCATGCAGATGCAGATGCAGAAAAATCTCCATCCTTTGTCGATAGCTAAGGGCACCTCCTCTGGTTTCATCTATCTGGCTCTAGCTCTTCATCAATCTATGAATTCTAATCTCTGAATTGAAGATAAGTCTTCTTACAAACTCCTGATGGCGGGCAGACCCAGAAACACGTGTCAGGGAGTGATAAGAGACTCAAATTAAATCGAAACGCAACCTTCTTCGTATAAATACTAAATTTCTAACCGAAATATGAAACAATAAAAAACTGTATATTAAGGAATTGCCCGTAGGTACCTTTTTATAAAACATAATAATTATTATATTGAAATTGAGTTTTACACAGAAAAGACGAGTCGCGTACAGTCCTCGAGATGCATTAATCCATCGTGCATTCGATATTTTCATTTTATTTATCAAATATACTCTTTTTCAAAGTATTTTTGATGTATTGGTAAAATAATTGTTTTTGATGATTCCCGAGAATACTGAAAATAAATGTTATGAAATGTGACCTTCAAAGTCTTGAAAAATAATCTGTTCTTTCCGGAGGCTGTCTCAATATTTGATTTATGTGTTTGCGGGTATTATTGACAAATTGTTGGAATATATGTTTGAAACAATATTATTTTTTAAAGAAAATTCGTTTATTTCTTTTAATACTATAAAGGAGAATTATTATTTTTAAAAATTGTTTAGATTAAATCGACAGACACTTTTTTTATTCCCTTTGACCATTTAACATTCCCAAACAAATTTAATAAATGATGAACGGTAGTTTGTTGTAAAAATAGAGCATTCGATAATAAGTATATATCCTTGACCTATTATATACGTGATTCTTTGCAATTTTGTTATTCATTCATCACAAATAGTATTTTTCTTTGTGTAATACAATTTTTTTATATTTAATTACTAAATAACTAATTAACATACACGAACAGTTATAACTTAACTAAAAATAAATTGAAGGCCATAAAAGACAATGACGTACGCCAACGATGAAAAAACTTATCTAATAAAATTATCACTATTAGACTAGACGGGATCTGTAAAAATTCAGACCATAATGAACATTTTCCATAGGAAGCTATTTTTTTGCTGGAATCCCTTCAGGATGGGCTCAATATCGATAATCACGATATGCGCCAGTCGCAAACCCTGTGCTAAATTTTTTATTTAACAAAATTTGAAAACAATTGAAAATTTCTCATTTTTTTGCTCCTATTTTCGTTTATAATTCGGAAAATATAGATCCTAGAGAAAAAATTATAAAAAGTTAAAAGTTTCGTTATTTAATTTTACACAATCTGTCGTAAGCTAGAAATTGAAAATTTAATGTTTATTGTTGAAAATATAGCAATATTTGGGAAAAAAATACAAAAAAATTAAGTTAATCCTTTAAACGTTTTTGACTTTTTAAACTTGACTTACAAACTCCATATTCCGCCTAGAAAAACTTTTTAATATGTTTAAAACGTGTGCTAAATTTTTTTAAGATCGGTCGGATAGGTTTTGAATAATAATTTTGCAATCCAGCCTACTAAAAAAAAATCGCAAATTTTCAAATTTATAGTAGGCCCTAAATAAGGCCCTCAGATAGTTGCAATTTTTTTTTTAATATAAAGAAAGGCTCAAACTTCCAAACGCTTTTTGTAAAATTCAAATCGGTTCACTAGGAGAGCCTAGAATTTTTTTTAAAAGTTTTAAACCTTTTTTAGGCTTATAAACAAATTGAATAACTTTACGAGCTTTAAACATATCATTTTCGAATCAAAATATATTTTTAAATCAAATAATGTCATTATTATGATCAAACTGCAGAAATTAATTATTTTAAAAAGTTTGATTTTTACAAAAAAAAAATTTGTTCGCCTTTGTTTTAACAATTCAAATTATTACTGTTATTATATATTGTTACTTTTTGTAAACAAATATGTATTTATAAATTGTTAATAAATAATTTGAATTGTTCAAACAAAGGCGAACGAATTTTTTTTTGTAAAAATCTAACTTTTTAAAATAATTGATTTCTGCAGTTTTATCATAATAATGACATTATTTGATTTGAGAATATATTTTGATTAAAAAATGATATGTTTAAAGCTCGTAAAGTTATCCAATTTGTT
Organism: Diabrotica balteata; assembly: GCA_918026665.1. Taxonomy (NCBI): domain Eukaryota; kingdom Metazoa; phylum Arthropoda; class Insecta; order Coleoptera; family Chrysomelidae; genus Diabrotica; species Diabrotica balteata. Next base: position 40,754,942 of record OU898278.1, read on the forward strand.
TATAAGTCTAAAAATTGTTTAAGATTTTAAAAAAATTTCTCGGCTCTCCTAGTGAACCGATTTAAATTTTATAAAAAGCGTTTGAAAGTTTGAGCCTTTCTTTATATGTAACAAAAATTGCAACTATCTGAGGGCCTTATTTAGGGCCTACTATAAATTTGAAAATTTGCGATTTTTTTCCAGTAGGCTGGATTGCACAATTATTATGCAAAACCTATCCGACTGATCTTAACAAAATTTAGCACACGTTTTAAACATATTAAAAAGTTTTTCTAGGCGGAATATGGAGCTTGTAAGTCAAGTTTAGAAAGTCAAAAACATTTAAAGAATTAACCTCATTTTTTTGTACTCTTTTTCAAATTATTGCAATTTTTTCAACAATAAACATTTAATTTTCAATTTCTAGCTAACGACATGTTGTGTAAAATTGAATTACGTAACTTTTAACTTTGTATAATTATTTCTCTAGGATCAATATTTTCCGAATTATAAACGAAAATATGAGCAAAAAAATGAGAAATTTTCAATTGTTTTCAGATTTTGTTAAATAAAAAATTTAGCACAGGGTTTGAGACTGGCACATATCGTGATTATCGATATTGAGCCCATCTTGAAGAGATTCCAGCAAAAAAATAGCTTCCTATGGAAAATGTCCAATCCAAAACAGATCCCGTCTAGACTATATCTTATGTACGTTAGTGTGGTTAGTCCGAAAATCATATTAAAAATGCTGTATCACCCACCATTCTTTTGCAATTTAACATTTAAAATTGCATAATTACATTTTATTTTGTTTAACAAGCAGAGAAATCTGATGTTACTTGATTGGTAGCACTGTTAATGAATTGTACAACACTCTTTGTTCTTCTTTATAAACGCACACACTCATAACTTTCTTCTCCTAGTGACATAACTAGCATAACTAAAGAATCTACTCATCGTGAATAAACTAATATCCATGCCGGGTTTTCCAAACCACAAAGCAAGAAAACTTACACGGTCAAATTGTGACTCAACCCTATCCGAAATGGCAAAAACAATTATACGCGAACTTTACAAAGAAACTCCACAAATATTCATAATTCCAGCAGATAACATAATTTCTCTTTTTTAAAACTTTTACGGTAGTAGCGATTCATACGCTGAAGCATTAAAATTTACACCAGACATCAAATTACTTATTTCTACGTTATACCAAATCTATCTTAACCTTAATAAGAAATCAACCAAAAATAGAATAACTCATCTTATTAAAAAATGTTAATGACAAAATCTTACTCTTAATGGGCAATTTTACAAAATTACCTCTCACTTCTCACACGAAACTACTGATGCTAAGTATCTCTGATACATCTCAAAACTCACAGACATCTCAAAAATCCTCTTATTAACAAATTCATAATTAATTGATAAGGTGACAGTTGATAAGATAAAGTTGTAAAAAAAAGTAAATTCATAATTATTCAATGGAACTGCGATGGATTATATCCTCGCCTAGCATGCATACAAAAACTTATTTCTGAAACCAATCCTGACATTATTTGTTTACAAAAAACAAATTTTACAGAAACACAGAACCTTCATCTAAAAAACTTTGTTAGTTATTACCATATCAGAACTACACACCGACGCGCTAGCAGAGGAACATCAATTTTCGTATCAACTGAAATTTTTCCCCGCAAACTTCACCTAAACACTGCATTAGAAGATGTTGCTGTAACAGCTTGGTGTCCAGAAAAAATCACAATACGTAGCTCATATATTTCTCTTAATTATACATTGACAAGCACTGAATTAGAAAACCTGATATCTCAAATTTCTGGCCCATTTATTATGGTTGGAGATTTTAATGCACACAACGTGGGGCTCCAAAAATACATATGGTAGAGAAAAAATAATCGAAAATGTCGTTAACAATACTGATATTAACTAATTAAACACGAAATAATACTCTATCTATCTATCTATCTAATTAGCCTTCTTCGGTCCATCTTTCACCATAGACACCCCCAATCCTTTTCCATTCTTCTCTGTCTGTCGCTACAGTCATCCACTTTGAGCCCACGTGTTTCTTGATATCATCTGCCCATCTCATTTGGGGCCTTCCTTTGCTTCGTTTATATTCCCACGGTCTCTAACTTATAAGAATTTTGTTCCATCGGTCTTCTTTTTGACTTATATTGTGTCCGGCAAATCTGCATTTCAATTTTGCAACTTCTTGTTTAACATCCCTCACTTTTGTTTTCTCTCTTATCCACTCGTTTCTCTTTTCATCCATTAGTCTTATGTGCAACATTTGTCTTTCCATTGCTCTTTGAGTTTTTATGATTTTGTCCATGTTTGCTTTTGTAAATGTCCACGTTTGGGAACCATAAGTAAGAACAGGGAGTACGCATTTATTGTATACTTTGGTGTTAAGAAGCTGTAAATATCTTTTGTTTTTAAGAATGTAGCTTAGTTTGCCAAATGCCGCCCATACCAGTCTAACTCCTCTTTTTACCTCTGCTGTTTGGTTCTCTTTGTTAAGTTTTATAGTTTGACCAAATAATGTATACTATATATATATATATATATCTATATATAACATATATATTATATAATATGTTCTATTTCATCTTGCCCGATTCTCATTGTGATGTCTTCATCTGCATTTGTTATGGTTTTGGTCTTGCTGTAATTTATATTAAGGCCTATCTTTCCAGCTTCTGCGTCCAGTTCTTTTATTATTTCAAATAATTCTTCTTTTTTATCGGTTATCAATACGATGTCATCGGCGTACCTTGATGGTACATTCGTACCTTAGTCTAAGGTACGTAATATTACATACTTTCATATTTAGTCAGAAAGCTTCTCATAAATAGACTTAAGCTTATGTGATCCCAAAATACACCCGTTACTAATTTGGTATACTCTAGACAGCTTATTCGACAGCAATCATTTTTCCATTATCATTTCTAACAATGCAGTCAAATCGGAATATACAAAACGAGATGGAAAATCTCAGATGCTAATTGGGAACTCTTCAAACTAACTGCAAACGGACGCACATATATACTCAAATATCAAAACAACATATATGAAGACATAAAACAACTAAACCATTGCATAGTTTTATCCGCAGAGGAGTGTATTGGTAAATACAAAATTAACCCAATAAAAAAACACGTTCCCTGGTGGAATGACTCATGCAAAACAGCAATTAAGAAAGCAAAAGTGCTTTAAACAGATTCCGAAAATCTCGCACTCTAGCTGACTTTATAGATTTTAAAAGGCTCAGAGCAAAAACAAAATGCATTATAAAAAACAGTTAACAAAATTCATAGAATCACTTTACCAGCTCTATTACCAAAGATCCCCACCGACTCAAGTATGGTCAAAAATAAAGAGAATAAAAGGACATTACACATCATACAAAATTCCAGCTCTCACCATTCAGGACAAAATAATTACAGATGACAAACAAATCAGTGATATGCTTTCCCAACACTTTCTCAATAAATCAAATAATTATACTAATCCTTAGACTGCGCTATCTAACAAAAATAAAGTCGTTGCAATCTTCCTTGACATCGAAAGCGCATTTGACTCTTTACCTATTTCTGTGATACTAAACAAACTAAACCAGAACAAGCTATCCGATATTATATATTTGTTTATAAAAAAATTTATCACAGAGTGATCCTTTAAAATAAGTACTAATGGTAAAACTTTTTCACAACACACAACTATAAACGGTGTCCCACAAGGGTATCTCCTAAGCAGCACACTATTTCTCTTTAGTATTAACGATTTTAGTTCATTCATAAACGACGCTGTACAATACGGAATGTATGCTGACGATATAATATTCTTCGGTCATGGAAAGGTCACATCCAGCACAAATACTTTACTACAAAACACGGTAAGTAAACTAAACAACTGGACCAGTCAATACGGCCTTAACTTGTCTCCATCCGAATCCAAAGGTATTCATTTTACCATAAGACAAAATACTCAATCTCCAACCATTGCTCGAAATTGAAATTTTCTCCAAGTAGTAGACCACATAAAGCTTCTCAGCATTATTTTTGATAAACAACTTTACTGGAGACCACACATTTGGGAAGTTAAGGGTAGTAGCTGCCTTCAAAGAGTGAATCTCCATAAATCACTAGCTCATTATAGTTGGAAAGCCGATGAGGAACCACTACTAAAAATATATCGAGCTCTTATTCGCTCCAAACTTGATTATGGTAGTATTCTCTACATGTTATCAAGTAAATGACTACTACGTTGACTAAATGTATTTCAAAATACTATCCTTTGACTTTGTTTAGGAGAATTCCGATCCAGTCTGGTGGAAAGCATTCAGGTAGATTGTTTCGAACCTTCGCTTTATCTAAGACGACAACAACTTCTACTTCTCGATTTCGCTAGAGTTTCAGCAAATCCCACAAGAAACCTGATATGTAAAAGACACTAACCAGTTATTAATAATCCTAGAATGGTACCGTCCACTGTTTAGATGTTAATTCCTTATTTAGATATCAATCTGTTGTCGACCAGCTCTTTCACAGTTCCTCAAACTTCTCTATGGGTATGTAAACTTCCAAATTTCAATATCGAATTATTCAAATAGAATAAAATGAAATATCACCTTTCATTGTCAAACAAAGATTCTCCTCCTCCTCAGTCGTAATCCCTTTTGGGATGTGGTGACACCATCAGGCCTTCACAGTTTTTTTAGGATTTCCCTCCATCCTTCTCTGTCCTGGGCTAGTTGTTTGGCTTCATGTAAACCTTGGTTAATCAATGTTTTTGTTTAATTTACCCAACGGCTTGAAGATCTTCCCCTAGGTATTTTGCCTTCAACTCTACCCTCGACTATCAGTCTTTCCATCGTTCTCGTTCTTCTAGCAATGTGTCCAAAATACTGCAAATATCTCTGTTGTATTTGTTTAAGCAATCTATCCTCTACTTTAAGTTGTTCTAGTATCGATACGTTAGGGCGATGATTATTCCAGGATATTCTCAACATGCGGCGGTATACCCACATTTCAAAAGCGTCCAGTTTATTTTTATCCGCTTTCTTTAAGATCCACGTTTCGGATGCATATGTGGGTATGGGAAAAATGAGCGCCCTTACCAGCCTTAGTTTTGTGTGTATTGTTATGCTAGAATTTTTCCAAATTGCTATCAGTTTCATCATGGCTATTCTAGCATAAATTCTATGAACTACTATATCAATGAAACTTCGATAATATCCTTTACTTACATAAGAAACGTACATTCTATCGACCCAATAGTTTAAAAAATCCAAAGTACATGTAATCGTTTTCAAACTGTTGGAATTACAGTAACAATATTGTGCATAAAAACAAGCATGTTCTCTTAACGTAACAACAGACATTCAAACATCATCAGATCTAAAAAGAACCTTCCATCCCATCCATCCATCATCTCATCCATAAAAAGAAATGACAAATCTATCATTCGAAGATTGAGAATAGGGCACACACGCCTTACACATGGACACCTTAAGAATTCCAGTAATCAGATTTTGTGCCAGTACTAGTACTGCAACAGCACGACTTCCGTAACACATGTACCTCTTGACTGTCAACACTACCTAGCAGCAAGAAGAAAATATAATCTTTGTAACAACCTAAAAGACATACTTATCTCAAACAGCAGCAACTACGAAGATGTATTAAACTTTTTAAAAAGCACAAAGTTATACAATTTAATTTAAACAAAATGTATTATAAAAAATGTACTGTAAATAATTTGTAAATAAAGATTTGACCATGTAAACATGGACCTCAAAGATGTCGTGATATATCTGTAGACATTTACTGTTGTTTTATTGACTTTCAAAAGGCATTTGATCGTGTTAAGCACTCTATATTGATCGAAGCTCTAAAAGACATTGGCTTGGACGGCAGAGATGTTCGAATAATTGCAAATTTATATTGGAATTAAACAACATCAGTTTTAGTAGATGGTGTGGAATCACAAGCTCTCAATATTAAAAGAGGAGTACGGCTGGGATGCCTCTTGTCACCCCTGCTTTTTAACGTTTACTCCGAAAGAATTTTCAATAAAGCACTTTCTGAAAAACAAGAAGGAATACTTGTGAACGGCGAAGTCATCAATAATTTGCGATATGCGGACGATACAGTACTCCTAGCTTCTAGTCAAGAAGATCTGCAAACACTACTTGATAGTGTCGTTGAGAGTTGTAGGGAGGCAGGTCTGGATCTTAACATAAGGAAAACCAAAATACTCGTAATAAGTAAACAACAGAATATAAAACCGTCTATATATGTAAATAATACCAAGTGAACTTGAACAAGTTGATAAAATCGTCTACCTTGGACAGCAATTAAATTGTAATGCAGAAAATCACGGCAAAATTAGATCCAGAATAGAGCAGGCTAGAGCTGCTTTTAGAAGGATGTCCAAGGTGTTATGTAACAGAGACCTAAAATTGGCATTAAGGATCCGTCTACTTCGCTGCTACGTGTTCTCGGTCTTACTTTATGCTGTCGAGTCCTGGACTGTGAATAAAATTGATCTAAATCGCCTTGAGGCTTTCGAAATGTGGTGCTATAGAAGAATTTTAAAAGTTTCCTGGGTGGAGAAGGTTCGTAACTCCACATTACTAGAACGTCTCAGCAAGACTACTGAGATCATAAAAAGTATCAAGCAGAGAAAGCTGGAATATTTCGGACATGTAATGAGAGGGCCCAAATATAGATTGCTACAAAATATCATGCAAGGAAAAATAGCAGGCAAACGCAGTCCAGGACGAAGAAGAACCTCATGGTTGAAGAACTTGCGAGATTGGTGTGGTGTAGATACAAGCATGCTATTTAAGGTGGCAGTGGATAAAATTAAAATAGCTATGATGGTAACCAACGTTCTGAAAGGACATGGTACATGAAGAAGAAACATGTATGTAAATTGTACCTTTGTCAATGACCATTAGGTGTTGAGACACATATTTTCTAAATAAAAAAAAATAAATAAATGCAATTGTGTGCAAATTGATAACAAGACAAAATATTATAAAATATTTAAATGTCTTAAATTTGCGTTCTTTTAGATTTTACGTTGCGTATACATATATAGAATATCTCTAAGTTACCGCATAAACCATTCTTTTGGCGGAGTAACATTTAAGAAACACTTAAATTTCATAGTTGAAAGTACACGCCCATCGCTTGCAGAGAGATCAGCCCTAAATTTTAAAATACGCCATTTTTGATAACCCGTTTTATGTAAATCCGTACGCCTATCATAAACTTCAAAAAAGATAAAACCTATCTAAGCTTGAGGCACGCTCCAATATGGAAAATAAATTTATTACCATTTATACGTCGACTTATAAATTATATTCTGTTATAAATTGAAATTGAATTTTTAGTATTTATTTGAAGAGACCGAAAGTTTTAGGAAATAAGTATTAACTGACTTATTTTGAAAAATTTCTTTAAAAACGCATATTAATTACAACATTCTACAAAACCGATACTCACTTTTACTTTATCGTGTCCGGACATGTCATTCATAGAATTTCAGCCGAGTATTGGGCTACGTCGGTTCCATCTTTGTTGGCGAGCCACAAATCTTCAAGGGTACATCGATGAGTACATTTTCTGCATGTAAGAAGATGTTCTGTGTTTCTCCACAGTCACAGTTCACATCATCTTGGTCTATTTTTTTCATTGAGCACAAAGACAAAAGAGGGAATCTAATCCTTATGAAAAGCAGACCAAAAAAGTGGCCTCTGATGGCGGACGTATCCGGAAATGCGAATGCGCCAAATTTAAATTTCCGACACTTATTAACAGTAGCTATATAATATTTTTTAGAATGTGTCTTAGACGAGAAAATTTTAATTAATTATTAACGATAATAGTCTAAAATGCGACACAATTGCTAAAAAACTTCAATATAAATAAGATTTCATGTGACATTTGGGACAAACAATAACATAACCCAACTAAATTTGATGTCAAACAAGGAGAGAGACTCTCTATCCTTGTTTAATGTGGCCTCTAAAAATCGCACTTCCTGTCTAACAATATTTTTGCCCCCACTACCTTTACATTCCCTCTTTTATCTTTTTGCTCGATGATTTTTTCCCATTCTGCCATGTTTGATTTTACTGTAACGACTCCCGTTCTTATCATGTTCATAGTTCTCTACGTTTTAAAGTATAGGGACTGGCATGTCCATTGAACCTGGGAAAGAGGAAAATACCCAGGCCGTTCATCCTACCGCGTTCCAAAGAAGCTTTTCCTAGATTTTAGTCGCTTTCTTGGTGTTCGAGCTTTGTATAGGGCATGCCGCTCGTCCGCGATCTGTTTAATTTTCTTTATGTGTTTTGCAACACCTCTGCGTGTTGAGGGTGCACCCTTAACACGCAGTGTTATAGGTTCATGCGCCCCGTTACTATTCGGCATGTCTCATTAAGCGCAGTACCAACTTGTTTATTCAGATCTGCCCAAAACGGACACGCATATTCAGCAGTTGAGAAACACAGTGCCTGTGCCGTTGTTCTTAAAACGCCAGGACGTGCGTCCCATTTAATTCCCGTTAGCTTTCTGAGTATGCTGTTTCTAGTTGTTACTTTCCCTCTCGTTTTTATGCAATGTTGTCTGTAGGTAAGGAACCGGTCCAGAGTTACTCCAAGATATATAGGTTGGTTTGTGTGTTCTAATGTTTTGTGTCTTACTGCGTCACAGGCTGCTATCAGATCTACGAAAGCACCCTATGTTAAAAGTTTTTCTTTAAAGCCCTCTTCAATGTATTCTGTTTGTGCAAGGACTTGACCGGTGCAAGATTTGCCAGGTCTAAATCCTTCTTGTTGTGAGATGAGGTGCTTGTCGACATTTTTTTTCTATTCTGACGAGTATGAGTCTTTCGTATAGTTTAAAAAAGTGAGACAATAGCAAAATAAGTCTGTATTTACTGGGGTTTTCTGGATCCGTTCCTGGTTTTAACAAGGCTATTACTTTATATTATCTCCATGATTTTGGAATTTTGCAGGTTTTGCAGCACATATTATACAATTGCAAGATCCAGTTTTTTGTTTCTTGACCTAGATGCTTTATTTGTTTACTGCATATATCGTCTTTTATGCATCTTTCCCGTTTTTTAACCTGTTTATACCATCGTGGAGTTCTTTTGGTGTAAAAGGAGTTCCTAGGTGGTTTGTCTCCGAATCCAGTCTTCTCCTAGTGTTTGGGCCCTTATATCGGTTAGTACTTCTTCCATTCGTAAGAAGTTGAGCAGCGACTTGGTTTGCTGTAACCTTGCAAGGTGGTTTATATTCTTTTGGATCACCGCTGAGTTTTTTTACAAGGTTTCATGCTATTTTGCTACTATGTGTCATGTCCATTTTTTTCAGGGTCTTAATCCACTTTTTCTGTCTGGCTTGACTTAGCTGTTGGAGTAGTAGTGCTCCGCAGTCAACCGTTTCTTGGCTAAAAGGGTCAGTGAAATAGAGGGTTTCGTATGTTCTCAGTGATTCTTTGGACTTGCTGGACATCCCGGGAACATATTGTTGTCTACATCCTCTAGGGATAGTTTTTCTAGACACATTTTTGAGTACCTCTACAAATATTTCGGAGTTCTCTATTTTTGGTTAAAGACGTAGCAGCTCAGAATATAGCATATCTGCATACTATTGTCAGTTTGCTTTTTTGAAGTTAAATCTCCTGGTCTGGCAATTGGAAAAGATATTTATACCAATTTGTCTATGCTGAGTTTTTGGTATGGGGCCATATACTACTTTGGTACATCGATCTTCGAGGTTGTTACTTCGGTATCGGGTAAACGGATATCCGGGTTATATCCTCTTTTCCAAACTTTGCTCTGAACAGATGGTGGAAGTTTAGGATCATGGATTAACGTGAGGCCAGTAGTTTCGGCCCATGCTTCTACTGCGTCTTCATTTGCGTTCGAATCTGCATAGCCCCAGAATAAAATATGACTGTTAAAGTCTTTCAGTACAAGCTGATTGGGTTGTGATTGAAAGTTAGTTGGAAGTAAAAATATAAAAGGCTGGTTTGGTGGCTTGTATACCGAGGTTATTGTGCATTTTCCGATCTCAGTGGTTATTATCTCTATACCGTGTACATTTATTGTTCCCACAGATGAGACTATGGTTTGAGTTCTCACAAATACGGCGCTCCCATGGTTATTGTGTGGTATCTCGGCAATCAGTTTTATACCAGAGACTTTCGGTCTCGCTGCAGTTGTCTCTGTGGGTTTTCTGGATGCACAATACCTCACATTTCGTGTTCTTGCAGAATTCTGATAAAATGTCTTGTTTGTCTGTAGTGATGCCCTCGATATTTATGCTCGCTACTGTCAGTGTAGGCTCTGAGAAGAACCATTGTGGCTTGATGTTTGCCATCTAATTTGGTTTGGTCCGGTGTTGAAAAGATTAGCCTTTTACTAGTAGACGTTTCCAGGGGACGCCATCAATAGTGTTTACTTTGCAGTTAATGTGGTACTATTGATCTCGTGGAGGCTCCTTCCTTGTCCCCTCAAAACCGATAGCTCGGCTGTCCCATGGCAAAACACAATAATTGCATTTTTACAACAATGGAGAATATTCGAGTTTTATAAAAAGTACAAGCCGTAAGAATTTAATGAATAAATTCAAACACAAACTTGACGGTGTATTAGACAACCCCTATTCACGTTTTTTAAAATATTATTGAAGGGAATAATTCGCCTTAGAAGTAGCAATCGCAAGTGAAAACTAATTTTGCATAGATTTAAAAAAAAATTAAAATCATTTTTCCATACTCCGTTTTCTAGAACTGCACAAAATATAGCATTTTTCATATAAAAAAGCTTGCACTTGATTCAAGATTTACGACGTCAGAACTCAACAGCGTTTCCAAAACATCAGAATAGTGAGTAAGTAAGACATTTTTCAAATGTCAACTATTTGTCAAACTATTATATTCACAGTAAATACACTTAGTTTTAAGACTACTGCAACACATTAAAATACATCAGAAAATATTTTAATACAAAATTATACAGTGTGTAAAAGCCAAATAGAATAAATTTATTATTTAGGTTACTGTACATATTTATAAATTTAAATTATAACTTGACATTCTTTAATGTGAAAATGCAACCCTACCTTCTACCCCCTTAGAATGACCGGTACAACGCCCAATTTTTAAAATAGGAAGTATAGGCTTGTGATATATCGTTTGTAAGGTCTTTTCATTCTCCATTTAAAAATGTTGTCGCTTTCAAGTTTATTAAGATTAATTAAGATAAAATAAATTAAAATCATGTGGTTACCGAAATTCGCTACAATACAATCAAAAACTAAAATGTAATGCAAAACGTAATAAAATGTAGAACACGAAAAAGAACTATAAATGTTAATAAAATAGATGTTCAAAATGTTCACCGCGAACGTCTTGGCAGCATCCTTATCTCAAATAAAACTGTCTTTTAATAATATTTAACAGACCAGGCGTGATTGACCTAATCGCAAGCGTTATTCGTTCTTTTAAGTCATTTAAATCAGAAGGTTAAGTTTTGTACACATGGCTCTTCAAATATCCCCATCAAAAGAAATCTAATAATGTAAGATCAGGTGATCGCGCTGTCCATTCAATCGATCCTCGCCTCCCTATCCACCGATTGGGAAATATTGTATCGAGGTACTGCCGGACATTAAGTTGGTAATGTGGTGGTGCTTCATCCTGCTGAAACCATATCTTATTTGCTGGAACTTAAGGGTTTCCTGGATCAGGATATAAATTTGCCAACGTTGGAATGACATTATTTTGAAGTAGTGCCAAATAATTGTTCCATTCAAGTTGTCCTAAATGAAAAAGGGACCAATGATATTGTTTCCTACAATCCCTGCCCAAACATTAACCTTTCGAGGGTATTGAGTGTGTTCTTCTCTCATCCAGTGAGGATTTTCCGTGGCCCAGTAGCCGCAATTTTGCCGATTAGCATGACCGTTAAGTGAAAAAGTACACTCATCAGAAAACATAACGTATTCTAATTGGTTAATATTGTTATCCAACATGTCCATCATTTGCTCACAAAAAAAGTTCTCCTATCAAAATTGTCTTCCATGAGCTCCTGAGTAGGTATCATCTTACAGGGATGATATTTATTTTCTTTAAATATGTTTACTATCGATGTATGGCTAGCATTGAATGTAGTGGATGCCTGTCTACTCGATGTATGTGGATTTTCCTGAAACTCAAGCAACACATCTAATTTGAATTAATCACTCAGTGCATTGGTAGCTGCTTTTTTTATCTGCCTTACATGACCAAACTCGCGAAACTGCTTCTCTATTTTACTTATTGTTCCTTGGGATATAGGCCGTTGGAAATTTCTCATGAAATAGGCGAGTAACTTCCTGTTGTGTTCGGGTGTTATCTCCGTAACCAATCCTTTGTAAAACTGTTATTTTATGCATTTCCATCAATCTAATCATTTTTCAGAATTGAATTGAATGAGCTTTTTACTTAAATTAAAATACTGACAACTTAAATAAAACAATTTACAAATGCATGTTAAAATAATGTTGCCACGGAAATTCTGTTTTAATGGTTACCATCTAAAAACCACATTGCTATGGTTTTTGTTCACTTTCTCATTATCAAGACCTAAACGGGAAATAAGTTTTGAGTATATTGAGCGTATATTGAGCGTTATTATTATTATTGATATATGAGCGTTATTATTATATATTGAGCGTATATTGAGCGTTTTGAGCGTATTTCGGTAACGATATGATTTTAATTTATTTTATCTTAATTATTCCTAATAAACTTAAAAGCGACAACATTTTTGAATGGAGAATGAAAAGACCTTTCAAACGATATATCACAAGTCTATACTTCTAATTTTAAAAATTGGAGGTTGTACCTGTCATTCTAAGGGGGTCGAAGGTAGGGGTTGCATTTTCACGTTAAAGAATGTAAAGCTATAATTGAAATGTTACGTGTTTCGGGATTTTTTATAAATATGTACAGTAACATAAATATTGAATTTATTCCATTTGGCTTTTACACACTGTAATATTCTAAATTTTAAAGTTACCTCTTTTAGGGCTTTAATAGTAAAAACGCCCCGCCATTATTAATTGTTCAAAATAATCTATGTTATATGAAAGCTTTTCAGCTTTCTACAAACTATTTATTTTTTTTTTCGCATATTACAATAACAATACACAACAATAATTAGTTCTTAAAGCTATTAATCTAAATTTAATATGTATTTATAAATACAATTTAATAATATATAATATATTATGATCAAATTGTGTAAGAAATCAAAACATAAATAAAATTTCTACTTTAAAAAAGCGGCAACACTTTTGCCACACGCTGAACTGTTAATAAAGTTTTAAGTATTTTCGTATCAGTTGCATAAAATTATTGTCTAATAAATTTAATTAAAATTAATATTTTGTGCAATATTAGACTTAAAGAGTTATTTCATAAAATTTATATTATTAAAAAATAACAAATGTTTTTGGTTATTTAATCTATATAATTCTTAAATTTTCAATACAATAATGATAATATTTTTCTGATTATTACACCATGTTGACGCCTATGAAAGATCGAGCAGTTCCGTATGGGTTTTGTATTATTAGCTGCGTTAGAAAAATTTGAACTCTAAGGTTGACGTTTTTGGAATTTTAAATATAAGTAACGTCACTTTATATAAATTGTGACGTGCAAGCATTTTTATATGAAAAATGCTATACATCGGTTTGGTAACAGCCGAAAACTAAACAGTAGAAACGAAGTAAGCAAACGAAGCGATATATTTTATTTAAATATTAGAATCAATCAACATCCATTTGTTTATGCTCCACTAAGTCTAAAGAGGTTTCTGAATCTGGTAGGCGTTGGCAAAAGAACTTTCGGTATTTTCGAAAATAATAGATATTTCTGTTTCTTGTTTTAACACCCACATCCCTCAAACAGAGGGATGTTTTGTTACAAAATCATCAAATATTTTCTTATATGTCAACTCTCTCAGTAAATACCTAATATTAGGAGCATCTACGATACTGACTCACTGATGGCTTAAATGACTCAATATAATCCTTTATTTAATTACTATTTATAACTGGGAATAAGCCACATTAAAGATAAAAATACATTTATTGACGTTTCAATTTCCAATTCGGAAATCGTTCTCAAAATACAAATAGTAAAATTAAACAAATTTTGTTTTTTGTTACATAGTGAAAAAATTCTTCTGATAATTTAATTTTATCTGACTCATTTATATTGACAATTCAGACATACATTATGCATTTTAAAGTAGACGACTTTAAAATGATATTGCCAATATTGTTGAGTTGCGCTCCTGGGACGACTTTACTTATAAGATAGTTCATTTCGATTACATGAAATCAACTTTAACTTGAGAATATCCGTCAGAAAAAATCATAGCATGTAATTCGTCTTTAAAAAGACAAACACATGACATGATGACAGTAAAATTCTCCTGTTAGTGATTCCATAGTAAATTATGAGGGAAAAACCAGGAAAAAAACCTCATAATACTATCCCGACATTGTAAGTATTTGTTCGTGAATTTAGTTTACCTTCAACAAACATCAAAATTCTGATTTTATGTTACGTTATTTAAAAAACATAAATGATGTATCCTCCATATGTTACTGACTTACTAATACTGGTATTTTCTTATTAATAACTTCCTCTTTCAATATTGGTAACCAGATCCTACTACATTCTGCCGAGGAATTTGCGACACAATTGGCCTCATTTAACATAATTAGAGCCGCTTCTTTGATTTTTCTTTTTTTACCATCCGTTTCTTTTAGGACTATATTTGAATTATTCCATTGAACTCTATGTTCATTATCCCATGCGTGTTTACATATTTGAGATCTATCAAATTCTCTATTTTTAATATAAGATTGATGTTCACTTATTCTAACATTTAATGGCCTTGATGATTCACCTAAATAAAACTGATCGCATTCACAAGGTATTTTATAAATGCAATTCTTTGTCCTTTCTTGTTCATTGTTAGGTTTGGTTTTGGACAAAAATAGATCTCAACGTGTTTGTTGTTTTGAATGTTGTTGAAATGTTGAATTTATTTCCTATCCTTTTAAGTTTTTCTGATAATCCTTTTATGTATAAAAAATAACGATAGAGCCAAAATTACTTGTTCTAACGAAAATTCGTTCTTGGAGGAGAAACATTTGTTAACATCTGTTTTATTAAAAAATGATTATCCTTTATCGTTTATAAATAAGGAATTTTCAACAATCGATCGAATAGAACAGAACAACTTAGAACGAGATCCTACAGCATACACAAGGAATAATATGAGGAAAATAACAATACCGTACATAAAAGGATTATCAGAAAAACTTAAAAGGATAGGAAATAAATTCAACATTTCAACAACATTCAAAACAACAAACACGTTGAGATCTATTTTGTCCAAAACCAAACCTAACAATGAACAAGAAAGGACAAAGAATTGCATTTATAAAATACCTTGTGAATGCGATCAGTTTTATTTAGGTGAATCATCAAGGCCATTAAATGTTAGAATAAGTGAACATCAATCTTATATTAAAAATAGAGAATTTGATAGATCTCAAATATGTAAACACGCATGGGATAATGAACATAGAGTTCAATGGAATAATTCAAATATAGTCCTAAAAGAAACGGATGGTAAAAAAAAGAAAAATCAAAGAAGCGGCTCTAATTATGTTAAATGAGGCCAATTGTGTCGCAAATTCCTCGGCAGAATGTAGTAGGATCTGGTTACCAATATTGAAAGAGGAAGTTATTAATAAGAAAATACCAGTATTAGTAAGTCAGTAACATATGGAGGATACATCATTTATGTTTTTTAAATAACGTAACATAAAATCAGAATTTTGATGTTTGTTGAAGGTAAACTAAATTCACGAACAAATACTTACAATGTCGGGATAGTATTATGAGGTTTTTTTCCTGGTTTTTCCTCATAATTTACTATGGAATCACTAACAGGAGAATTTTACTGTCATCATGTCATGTGTTTGTCTTTTAAAGACGAATTACATGCTATGATTTTTTCTGACGGATATTCTCAAGTTAAAGTTGATTTCATGTAATCGAATGAACTATCTTATAAGTAAAGTCGTCCCAGGAGCGCAACTCAACAATATTGGCAATATCATTTTAAAGTCGTCTACTTTAAAATGCATAATGTATGTCTGAATTGTCAATATTAAATGAGTCAGATAAAATTAAATTATCAGAAGAATTTTTTCACTATGTAACAAAAAACAAAATTTGTTTAATTTACTATTTGTATTTTGAGAACGATTTCCGAATTGGAAATTGAAACGTCAATAAATGTATTTTTATCTTTAATGTGGCTTATTCCCAGTTATAAATAGTAATTAATTTACAATGCCACAAGAAAATAGCTTCAGAACAATAATAATCCTTTATTATTTCTCGATTGGATTGCTTACGGCAGCCACCTCTACGTTCCTTGATCTGATCTCCACAAGGTCCTTTTTTAATTACTGCTACTAATTCGGTTGTTACAGAATCGTTGGTATACCCTAAGGTATTCAAAAAAGTATGTCTGCATACCTCTATGTCAGTAGAATTTTGTAGCTGTAAAGTGCATTGCCTTGATTCATACCTTTTACGTTTTGCTGACTGGGTTTTACGTCTACAGATATTGTTCTAATGTTCTTCTGTTATTTTTTTGCACATCTTAGCACATTTACCTTCACTACGGCTCTTATAGGATGTTTTTTCTTATATTTTTTTCTTTATAGGATAAGGCCCACAAAAATACTAATTTTCTTACTTAATAACTTTATTCTTACCATCATCATCAACCTGTATTCGTCCACTGCTGGACATAGGTCTGTCTCAGCTCTTTCCATGTTTCTATGTCTTGTTCGGCTTGCATCTAGTTATTGCTAACACGCTTCAGGTCGTCAGTCTATCTAGTTGGTGGGCGTCATCTGCTTCGTATTACTTCTTGCCTTGGACTCCACTCTAAAATATGTGTTTTTCTATCGGTTGTCTGATAATCTGGCGACGTGTCCTGCCCAATTTTAGATTAAAAACGCGATTTTTATAATGGTGTCTCTTGTTTTTGTTTTACGACGTATTTTATCGTTTTGAATTCGGTCTCTCAGAGAGACTCCCAACATCTGGCGCTCCATAGCCATCTTTGTCAAGCAAATTTTATTAACAACCTTTTTTGTGAGTGTTTTTCAAAGATTTTGCTTTTGAGGCACATGGGTAGATCCGATTTAAATACATAGTTTAATTTATCAAACGCTGCCCAGGCTAATCCTATGCGACCTGGGAGCTCACATGTCTGGTTACCTCTGATCAACCGAATTTTTTGTCCTATGTACTTGTTCTATGTACGATGTAGTCTGCACAATCCTTCTTTCATCAATAGCAATATTTGGATTTAGCACCAGATTAGTCATTATTTTAATGACTAATTTTAGAAAAAATATTATTTTTTCAAAGATTATTACATCATTCATATGGTAGGCTATAAGGACGATGTGATCTACAAATCTCAAATGCCTGAGCTTCTCTCCATTTATGTTAATACCATGCTCGTTCAGATGTGCCTTTTTTACAAGTATGTTCTAAAAGCGTCGTGAATAGCTTTGAAGAGACTATGTCTTACGCTAGCTGTAGAATTTTGGTAGCATGATCTATTCGGCATAGACCAAATGGCTAGGAAATACAGTTCTAAGAGATCTACACGAAGGTGGCCATTGTCAATATTCTGTACATTATTAGACATTACTTTCTTAAAACGCATTTCCTTATTTACACTTAATCGCCCATATTGGATTATAAAAAAAAACGTAATAGAAGGGTTCTTTTTCTCCAGGAGCTATAATAGATAGATATAATAGGCATTGAACTAATAAAAGCTCTTTTCCAACGAAAGGCTTAAGATCTTTAAAAGAGGTTGCATCTTCACATTGTATTTGCAATGGAGGATATCTTGAAGCAAAAACTGAAGGCGTAAATGAAACTAAATCTGATGATAAACCTCACACTACCAAACACAGAGTTCCATTTGCACCAAAGAAGCTACTGATAGAAATAAAGGTGTAAAATAACTGTCAAAGATAACCATAGTGTGTGCGAAGTATAATCTATGTATATATATATATATATATTATATATAATATATATTATATATATATATATATATATATGTATGTATGTATGTATATGTGTCACAAATATAGTGAAAAAATCAATTTCTATTTCAGTTGCAGTTGAAAATTGGGAATCAGATTAGTCTTCTTATTCCAGATTGTTTTTCTAATAGTTCGTTAGTTTTTTAAGGTTTGTACATCGTTTCCGAAAATGCCGTGTTTATTTAGAATAAGATTCTTATGTTTAATCCATTTCTAACATTTGTAACAAATCTCAATAAATATATAAACAATTTTCGAGGAGGACATTTTTTACCCAATCTTGGGCATACATGGAACCTACATATTGTTGGACGTTTAAGGGTTAATATGAATAATTTATTTACTGAAAATTAATTTTTACTGTTTTGCTAAATTTTAGATTAAATGGGTACACACAAACAGGGCTTGTTTGTTTTTATTAATTTAATCTCATATTTTAGAAAAACACTGCGTACATTTGAAAACCGATACAGCGACAAGTGACGATGGAAATAATAATTTGATACTCTTTTAATTTCCCATTTCTAGCTTTCTCCGTTTACAGTAAATTTTATTACTGTAATTTATCTGAACAAAGCCTTTAAAACTGTCAGAATTAATTACAGTAACAACAGCGTGAATAGAGCAACCACAATCACGTTAAAATTTGTTCTTTGTACACGGCATTCTTGAATATTCATACATATTATTAAAACATGCAGGCAATTAAAACTGTATGCAGTTCATACAGAAACTGTTTACTTTTAAAATAATATTATTGAGTTAAATAAAATACCTTACGTGTTATTCATTCGAGTAACTTTACCAAAATATTGTGTTTCGGTTTATGACCGTAGTTGAAATTTTAGTTCTTCTTCATATTAATGTTTTGTTTACTTAAGTTTTTTACATAATTTTTATATAAATGTACAGTACAACTACCACATGTTCTTTTGCTGTACTAAGTTTAAGAAAACTGTTAACTGTATTAAGTTCAATTTATTGTTTATACAACATTATCTTATAATATCCATTGTCATAAGCTTCTTTACAATTTTAATAACATTGACTATTACATGTCTTTTTGAGGTAACACACTTTATAACTTTTCTATGGATGTTTGGTTTTTCATATTGTTCTTTTTAGATGAACTGATGATGCTTTCTAATAAGAAAGAGAAACGTCTTCAATAAATAGATGAAATAGCCACCTTCTTTGTCTTTTTTCTCTCCTTCAATTTGACCGAAAAATCCACCACTTTTCGAGTGATCCTTAATTTATATATATATATATATATATATATATATATATATATATATATATATATATATATATATATATATATATATAATAAAATTTTGCAAAATAAAGTTTTATTTTGAGGTTGCTATATATATATATATATATATATATATATATATATATATATATATATATATTTGAACTGTACTTATAAGTTTAATTTACTTACTTTATTTATTATAAAAGGTTCTACTCTTTTACAACACTTACAAGTTTATTAAACTTTTTATTTATACAATATTACACTCAATTATTTTACACTATAATTCTATAATTTATTTACATTTATTACAATTTATATTCCGACAATAATGCAAACTCGATACATTATATTCAAACTAAAAACTAACTGTTTACAATAAAATTTCCTCTTTATGTATAAAACACCATTAATCGGGAATCCCAGCGACTCCTCCTGAATAAACTGGAAGGTCACGCCGCACAGGATTTTAGTGGAGCGGAGGACTTCTAGAAAATACTTAGAATAGAATTAGAAATAATATGTTAACTGTTATGAGTCATATTTATCGTAACATTGCCCCCCTTTTAAAAGATTATTCCTTCTGGAACCTTGTCGGGACTAGAAATAAAAAGGTATGCTGGTATTGGCAACTGGAGCCTCTTTTGCAACTTCCAGATGTATAAAAATGACAAGGGACGGTTTTCTGTCCGCACCAGTAACTATGCGGATTGCAACAGACTAACATCTGGACTTCGGTGTCTTTAAAGATCTCCTTCACCATACTTCGGATAACCCTGCAGTCTAATTGGCGGCACTCCAATTTTGGTATAGCTAACTTTTATACGTCGGACGTACGTCGCAGTACGTGCTCTCTCAATTGAAGTAAGGCTTCTCATACATCTCGGTAGGTAGGTTGATCTTGTTTTCTTCGTGCCTAGTCTGTCACATATTCCTTGGAATAGATCGCTTTTGAAGTTCCTTCCTTGGTCACTATGGATCTCCAAAGGCACTCCAAATCGGCTAATATATTCTTGGATCAACTTATCTACAATGTTGGAGGCCTTCTGGTCTGGAAGTGCGTAAATTTCGACCAACTTCGTAAAGTAATCCATTACTACCAACATGTACTTGCCTCCATTATCACTTTCTGGGAATGGCCCAGCAATGTCCAAAGCTGTTCTTTCAAACGGGCTTCCAATATTATATTGTCTCATAGGAGCTCTCCTTTTTTGGTAAGGTTCGTTACTCGTAGTACAAATAGTACGTTTCTTACACCAGTTGTTTACGTCGTCGGAACTGTTCATCCAATAAAATTATTCTCGAATTCGCTGAAGGGTTTTCTTTACCCCGAAATGCCCTTCTGATGGACTGTCGTGTAACTGACGAAGTACTTCGGCTATTCTGCTCTTTGGTGTTACTAACTGTCTTCTTTTCTCTGAAACGTCATCATTTTCCAGTACTCGTTTGAGCAAGCGATCTTACATGATAAATGAGTCCTACTGGGCCCAATACGTCTTAAATACTGAGCATAGGTTTTATATTTCTTGCCAAGGTGGTTGACGGTTTTCCTCTTTCCATTTTCGAATATTCTGTACAAATGGATCTCTATCTTGTTCTACCCTTATCTTAATAGGCGTCCAGTCGTCGTTGACCAACGTTATTCTTAGCACTGCTGCTTCCTTGGATTTCGTTTTGTTGAAGTGGGAACACTCTGCTGGGCATGTCCTTTTGGAAAGAGAATCAGCGTTTCTGTGGCTAACTCCAGCCCGGTGCTCAATCTTGAAATCGTATTCTTGAAGTCGTTTGATCCATCTAGCTGTCTGCCCCTTCGGATTCTTAAACTGCATCAACCACTTAAGGGCGGCATGGTCGGTTCGGATTAAAAACTTCCTTCCATAGAGGTATTTATAAAAGTGCTCTACTGATTCCACTACTGCTAGAAATTCTCTTCTCGTGACGCAATAATTCCGCTCAGGATTTGAAAGAACTTCATATCCCTCCTTGAATCTGGGATAGTACTCCTACAAATTCCACATTACTTGCATCTGATGCACAAGATGAACTCTCCATCTGGCAGTGGATACCATAAAATTGGTGCTGTGATGAAATGCTTGTTCAAGGTCTCAAAGGCATTTTGGCAGTCTGTATTCCACCAGTAATCCTTTTCTTTCTCTGTAAGTCGCATCAATGACTTAGCGATATCTGCAATGCATCTGCAAAATAATCCATAATAGGATCTATAGGAAAACAGACGTAGACATCAGTAACACTCAGATGGGATTCAGAAAAGGCTGGGTACAAGGGAGGCTCTGTTTGCAATGAACGTTCTCTCACAGAGATGCTTAGACATAAACCAAAAAATTTACGCCTGCTTTATTGATTTCGAAAAGGCCTTTGACAAAGTACAACATGAACCACTAAGACAAGTTCTAATAAAGAAAAATATAGACAGCCGAGATATTCGAATTATATGCAATCTATATTGGAATCAAACAGCAAATGTCAAGGTTGAGGGCAGACTAACAGAAGAAATTCAAATCCGTCAAGGAGTCCGGCAGGGATGTATCTTATCGTCACTTTTATTTAATCTGTATAGTGAAGCTATCTGTGAACAAGCACTCGAGGAAGAAGATCTTGGTCTGATAATAAATGGTGAGACGATCAACAATATAAGGTATGCTGACGATACAGTTCTCCTAACGGGAACGCTAGTAGAACTACAACATCTCGTTCAAAGTCTCAATATATACTGTAACAGTTACGGCTTGAAAATTAATTTGAAAAAAACTAAATTTATGGTAATCACGAAATCAAAGAACATCAGAGCTAATCTTGTAATAGACAATACAACGATTGAGCGTGTGCCCTGTTATAAATATCTAGGTGCTTGGATCACAGACGATACTGATCAAACAAAAGAGATTAGATGTAGAATGGAAATCGCTAGATCAGTCTTTAATAGAATGCGCAAACTCTTTTGCAATCGTGATATCAATATAAAGTTACAAAGTGCTATAGGTGCATTCTCAGAATATCATGGATGGACCGCGTCACTAACACGCAAGTACTCCAAACTTTAGACAAAAGATACGAAATTCTAAATGAGATAAAAACTAGAAAGATGGAATACTTGGGGCACATTGTGAGAGGTGAAAAGTACGAACTTTTAAGAAACATCATGCAGGGCAAAATTAAGGGCAAAAGAAGTGTGGGAAGAAGAAAAATATCGTGGCTTCGTAATCTACGTGAATGGTTCGGGTGTAGTTCGATTGAACTTTTCAGGCGCGCTGCTAACAAAGTCGCAGTGGCCATGATGATTTCCAATCTCCGCTAGGAGTGGCACGAGAAGAAGAAGAAGATATCTGCAAACTTCTTAATAAACCTCCGGTAGTAAGTACATAGTCCAAGAAAACTTCTCACTTGATGCTTGTCCGTTGGTTCTGGCCATTCCTTAATGGAATCGATTTTTCCCTTATCCACGGCCACTCCTTCTTTGTTGACTATATGACCCAGATAATTGACTTTACTTTGAAATAGTTGGCACTTCTTGGATTTTAACATCAATTGGGCAGATTTTTAAATCAAGTCGATTAAAAACGTTTTCTAAATTCTTTAGATGATCTTCAAATGTCTCTTCCAAGACGATTATGTCATCTAGATAAACCAGGCATGTTTTCTAAGATTCTCTTAACATATTTTCAGACATCTCTGACATGTCGCAGGAGCATTACAAAGTCCAAATGGCGTAACGTTGAATTGCCACAATCCAGATCCTATGGTGAAGACTGTCTTCGCTTTATCTACTGGGTTCATTTTTACCTGCCAGTATCCAGACTTTAAATTTGTCCAGCCAATGTGTCGTCGATCCGAGGCAGAGAAAAACTATAATTCTTGGTAACTTTGTTCAGCAAACGGTAATCCACACAGAACCTCGTCGTTCCGTCTTTCTTCTTAACCAGGACCATCAGAGAGAGCCATGGGCTCATAGAAGGTTCTATCACTCCGTCTGTCTTCATTTTCTGAATAATCGTTTCAGCTTCCTCTCTTTTTGCCTGTGGTACTCGTCGAGCTGTTTGACGAATTGGCTTAGCATTACCAGTATCAATTTTATGTTTAACAACGGTAGTTTTTTAAGTCTTTTCTCCTTTCGGTACAAAAATATCACGGTACCGTCGAAAAAATTCCATTAATTCCTTTTTTTCCATCTGACTAAGAGACTGCCTAGCAACCATTTGGTCGAATTTGTTGTAGGAATTATCAGGTGTTGTCGTCTGATGGATTATGGATGTCACAGGTACACAAGTTCCTACTTTTGTCTCTTTCTTGACCGTCCCTAAGGCCTACCCGGTCTAGTTTTTCTGATGGTGAGTTTCTTGATTTACGTCGTACCCAGGGTGCTTACATGAACTTCGTACGTGTCCATTCATTACAATTTACATTCCCGACAATAATTCAAACTTGATACATTATCTTCAGACTAAAACTAACTGTTTACAATAGAATTTCCTCTTTATATATAAAACACCGTTAATCTGGAATCCCGCCGACCCCTCTCAAATAGACTGGAAGGTCACGCCAGATAGGTTTTTAGTGGAGCGGAGGACTTCTAGAAAATACTTAGAATAGAATAAAATTAGAAATAATATGTTTACAGTTATGAGTCATTATACAGTGCGTCCATAAAGTAATGCTTAAATCCCTTATTTATTATTAGAAGAAACAACAGTATTAGAAATTCCCGAAACATGTCGATTTTTTATTTTAATTTGCTATTTTTTTAAATTATAATTTAATACAGGCTGAACCGCCTTAGTATGATGACATATAAGGGAACCACTATTTTTTTAATTTATGGATTTTTCTTACTTGTAGGTATCTTGGAAAAAAATCCAAGATACCTACAAAAGAATAAATTAAGGATAAACATAATAAACACATTAAATTAAATTACATATTATTATACAAGTAGTTTATTATTATGCAATTTCTAGGATACATTAACAACAATAATCAAACGAAAATTTACATTATATGTTCAAATTGTTCTTCATTGATCGTGAGACACTGATTGAACCGGTCATTACTCTCGTCTTTAACATTCTACAGTCTTTAAATAAAGCCATAAAAAGAAATCTAATGAGTTTAAATCAGGTGATCTAGGGGGCCATTCCACTGATCCCCTTCTGCCTATCCACCGTTATGG
Organism: Diabrotica balteata; assembly: GCA_918026665.1. Lineage (NCBI taxonomy): Eukaryota > Metazoa > Arthropoda > Insecta > Coleoptera > Chrysomelidae > Diabrotica > Diabrotica balteata. The sequence continues at coordinate 40,779,635 of OU898278.1, forward strand.
AAAAATTCTGTTTAAAAATTCGCGCACAGTTACTGCGAAATGTGGCGGTTCACCATCTGATTGAAAACTGATTCTGCGGTCTAAATTGGTGGGTATTTATTGGTGGTATAGGAAATCCAGATATAATGCTCAGTTTAAATTTTCCTCAAAAAAATATGGACCAATAATTGTATTTCTCACAATACCAGCCCATAAGTTCGTTTTTTGTGGTCTTTGCGTATGGAACACTTGCATCCAGTGTGGATTTTTATCACACCAATAACGGGTGTTTTGTCGGTTAACATAACCGTTCAAATGAAATGTTGCCTCGTCCGAAAAAATAAAACGTTATTTTCATCCATCTCATGCATAAGACATACTTTATAAGTATGGTATTTTACCTTTTTAAAACATTTGTTATTGAAGACTTCCCAACAACAAAATCCCTATATAATTCTCGCACTGTACAGTGTGGATTTTCTACTGCCGCCAAAATTATGTCTTATTGAATATTTTCATTTATTTTTGGCCTACCATGCTTTATTGTATCCCTCACATGGCCTTATTCTTTGTATTTTCGCTCTATTCTGCTTACCCTAGATTGGGAAATAGGTTCACGATATGGATGCCTTTCATGAAAAAATAGGCATACTTTTTAACAGTTTTTAACGTTAAATGACGTTTAAAAAATACTGTTAAACATTAAAAATATTTTTATGGTTCAGGGGCTTGGATTACTAATAATAGCTGTTAGAGACAATGTTACACTAATTAGGGGACAATACGCCTCCACGAGATCAATAGTGCCACATCAACTACAAAGTAAACACTGTTGACGGCGTCCCCTGGAAACGTTTTCTAGTAGACGGCTAACCCTTAAAACACCGGACCAAACCAAATCAGATGGCAAACATAACCCACAACGGTTCTTTTTAGAGCCACTACTGATAGTAGCGAGCATAAATATTAAGGGTATCACTACAGCCAAACAAGACATATTATCAGATTTTTGCAGGATCACGAAATGTGATTTGCTTTATCCAAAAAACGAATAACTACGGAGCAGTACTACTACAACACCGGTTGTACAACAGTGGATTGAGACAGTGGAAAAAATGGACATGACACATAGTAGCAAAACATGGAACCTTGTAAAAAAACTCAGCGGTGATCCAAAAGGACATAAAACACCTTGCAAGGTTATAGCAAAGTGGCTGGTCAACTCCTTATGAATGAAAGAATTACGAACCGATATAGGAACCCAAACACTTATGGAGTTGTGACTCGGAGACAAACCACCTTTTACACTCCTTTTACACTTAAATAACTCCACGAATGTGTGAACAGGATAAAAAACGGGAATGCTGCAGGTGTGGATGATATTATGCAGTGAACACATAAAACATCTAGGGCAAGGAGCAGAAAACTGGATCTTGCAATTTAATAACATGTGCTGCAGAACCTGCGAAATTTATAAAAAAAATTCATTTTAAAAAAAAAGAAAATATAACCAAAATTAAAGCAAAAATAAATAAGATGAAGATATAGGGTTGGAAAGTAAAAGGAAGGAGATTTTAAAGATAAAAAGGCGGGTCACGATTTCCGGCAAATATACAAATTTTTGTTTTTTCAGGAAATTTGATAAGACCTTACCTTGATATATTCAAAAATCACCTACATTTTTTTTATTTAAATGTTTGCTTTTCATAAAAAATCGATGTTCTTTTTGTTTTTGCTGAAACCTTTTTTTCCTGATGGTGTAAAATATACATTGCTATGGCGACTTTTTTAATCCTTTTGTAAAATTTTAAGCTAGTTAATTTAATATTGTTCTGAAGCTATTTTCTTGTGGCATTGTAAATTAATTACTATTTATAACTGGGAATAAGCCACAATTAAAGATAAAAATACGTTTATTGACGTTTCAATTTCCAATTCGGAAATCGTTCTCAAAATACAAACAGTAAATTAAACAAATTTTGTTTTTTGTTACATAATGAAAAAATTCTTCTAATAATTTAATTTTATCTGACTCATTTATATTGACAATTCAGACATACATTATGCATTTTAAAGTAGACGACTTTAAAATGATATTGCCAATATTGTTGAGTTGCGCTCCTGGAATGACTTTACTTATAAGATAGTTCATTCGATTACATGAAATCAACTTTAACTTGAGAATATCCGTCAGAAAAAATCATAGCATGTAATTCGTCTTTAAAAAGACAAACACATGACATGATGACAGTAAAATTCTCCTGTTAGTGATTCCATAGTAAATTATGAGGGAAAAACCAGGAAAAAAACCTCATAATACTATCCCGACATTGTAAGTATTTGTTCGTGAATTTAGTTTACCTTCAACAAACATCAAAATTCTGATTTTATATGTTACGTTATTTAAAAAACATAAATGATGTATCCTCTATATGTTACTGACTTACTAATACTGGTATTTTCTTATTAATAACTTCCTCTTTCAATATTGGTAACCAGATCCTACTACATTCTGCCGAGGAATTTGCGACACAATTGGCCTCATTTAGCATAATTAGAGCCGCTTCTTTGATTTTTCTTTTTTTACCATCCGTTTCTTTTAGGACTATATTTGAATTATTCCATTGAACCCTGTGTTCATTATCCCATGCGTGTTTACATATTTGAGATCTATCAAATTCTCTATTTTTAATATAAGATTGATGTTCACTTATTCTAACATTTAATGGCCTTGATAATTCACCTAAATAAAACTGATCGCATTCACAAGGTATTTTATAAATGCAATTCTTTGTCCTTTCTTGTTATATATTCTCAAGTTAAAGTTGATTTCATGTAATCGAATGAACTATCTTATAAGTAAAGTCGTCCCAGGAGCGCAACTCAACAATATTGGCAATATCATTTTAAAGTCGTCTACTTTAAAATGCATAATGTATGTCTGAATTGTCAATATAAATAAGTCAGATAAAATTAAATTATTAGAAGAATTTTTTCACTATGTAACAAAAAACAAAATTTGTTTAATTTACTGCTTGTATTTTGAGAACGATTTCCGAATTGGAAATTGAAACGTCAATAAACGTATTTTTATCTTTAATTGTGGCTTATTCCCAGTTATAAATAGTAATTAGTAAATTTAAGTAACAAAATGATTAATTATTGTAATTTTGTTTAGGAAATAGTTTAAAAATAGATATAAAAAACAAATTTAGAACATACAGTTAAAAAAATGAAATATTAGCATTATTCAAAAACAAATGCAATAAATATTAACATATATATTCATGGAAGCTTGATCATTGAAAAACATGCGAATATTTGCTGAAGAATAATATTTATGTTGGTTTTAAATCAATGTTTGTTCAAAATTTATTAATGAACTTTTCCTGGTTGGTAATTAATTACTTTTAAAAAGTATACATAAAATACGAGTATTGTTAGCATTTATGTAAAGAAAAGGCAGAAAAAGCTATAAATATTACGTTCAAATTAAATTATGTGGCGCAAAATTGTTTATTAACTGTTTATTGAAAAATTCTAAAAATGTTTTATACTATACAGGGTTTTTAAAAAAGGTATGTCATAAATTAAATCACGCATTCCGGGGACAAAAATAAATTGGTTGAATCTAACTTACCTTAGTACAAAAGTGTACACCAAAAAAGTTTCAGCCCTTTAAAATTACAAAATAAAAAATAAAAAATGTTTTTTTGCATTATCTCCTAAACTACTTGACATTTTGTAATAAAGAATATCACGTTACTTTATTGTTCTGAAAGCATTTTTCATAAACAAAAAAACAACAAAAAGGGGTGTTCATCCCTAAATCCCCCCAAACTTTTAAGTACGTTCAAATCAAATGAATTTTGTGGCATCATTAGTTTAACTTACTATTTAAAAAAAAATTTGCCTCATGTCACTTTTCTTGAAAAACAGTTTTTATTGAGTTACGGCCCTTTTCATTAACCTTTAAAAAATTGCGTGCAACTAAATAAATGGCTTAAGTGAATTAACAAGTACAAAAAATGTCTATAATCTCTAATAATATGATATTACAATAAATGTTTAAAATGACCCCATTTTCTTCAATACACATTCGGAAGGAAAACCGAATGCCCTGAAAAATCATATTTTTCTGATGAAATTGATTTGCAGCTTCAATTATTCTAACCCTTAATTATTGTTCGTCCTCTATTGTTACAGAATATACTTTCTCTTTCATAAACCCCCAAAAGCAAATGTCTATGGGGTTAAGACCTGGACTTCTGGGTGGCCAAGAAATAGGTGCGTCAGGACCCCTTCCAATCCACCGACCAGAATACTGCCTGTAGAGGTATTCCCGGACTTTATTACTGTAATTCGGTGGAGCGCCATCTTGTAGAAACCACATATTTTGCCTTATTGCAATATTTACTTTTTCCAAATACTCGTGTGAATCGTTTGCCAAGAACTGCAAATAATTATCACTATTTAAATTGTTGGAAAGAAATACTAGGCCTATTAGATTGTTATCCACAATTCCTACTCAAACATTAACTTTGAAAGTCCTTTGGTGATGAGTCGTTTTTTAGAGCGTGACGATTTTCGTGGGTCCAAATGTGTTCGTTATGATGGTTTGTTATTCCATTTCTACTGAAGGTAGTCTTGTCGGTAAACAAAAGATTTCTAATAAAATTAACATTTCAAGTGTTTTCCATTAACAACCAATTGCAAAATAGCTTTGTTACTCTTAAAAACGTTTACTGCGTCGCTGCTACCATTAGCCTTGAGTGAAAATCTGTTGCTTAACAGTTGCACAACATTTCAAATTTTGTGAAAATCAGCAAATCGTTTTTTAAATCCCAAATTAAGTTCATTATTAAACATAAACGAACTTATAGTTTATTCGTCTTCCGGGTTTGGACCGTGTCATTTGTGAGTGACCCAAAAGTGGGTTCATCTCGACGTTTCGCTACAATTATATGTAGCTTCTTCAGGAGAACAAAGAAAAGGAAAAAAGAAAACAAAAGAACAGATAAACGAACTTGATTTGGATGTGGGTAACATTAATATTTTTATTACTATCACAAACCGATTTAAGAAGAGGAAAATGCAAAGTTCTACCTTAATGTCCTCAGAAAAAAGTTCAATCTTTTTAGAAAATCTTCTTATATCCGACAGAAGTTCACAAACAAGATTTCCCTTGCATTGTAGTTTTAAATTCAAGTGTTGATGGCAAACGTTGTTTTGCTAAATAAATTTTTCCAGTTAATACTTGTCGCATTATTGTAAGCTATTTCTATTCCTACCAACAATGTAATTTGGAAGCAAAAATTAAATGTGCAAATATACCTATAACAATACCTAACCTAACCTAACCTAACCTAACCTATACAATAACAATTTTCAATTAAAGGTGACTCATCTATAAATCGATCTGAGTAATAACTACAATAATGTTAAATTTAAAACAAAATTCTTACCGGTACTTACTGGGGTTATTTTATTGTGTATGCTTCGCCAATGTAAAGAAGTGAAAAGTTAAAAAGGTCGGAAGATCATGCACTGACGCTATATTTATAATGAGGCATGTGCAAGAGAAATCATTAGAATACAACAAACTGGCATATCCATGTTTCGTGGACCTTAAGAAAGCATTTGACAGTGTCAAATTACTAATAATAATCAAAGAGAGGAAAACTCGTGGCAAAAAAACCTGAGGAGATGGTACGATCGCTCATCCGCAGAAATCTTTCGCGCAGCAGTTTCCAAACCTACAATTGCTATTTGGATCGGCAACCTTCGAAAGGAGACGGCGCAATGAAAAGAAAAAGAATGCAAGTTACCAAACTAACCGTCTAATGTCCGATGTTGTCAAACCATAATACCCCTTATGCATATCCAACAATAGGAAATTAAATTTTTTTCTAAGCTTAATGGAATTACGAATCTTCGGCCAAGAAAATCTGGTAAGCTGCCTTTTTCTACATACTTCTCTAATGTTAATTTCAAGACTTTAAACATGGGACGCTTTTAAATAACGCATTCTTTTCTTTTTACCGCCTCCACAGCCTCTAACATAGTTGCAGCCGACCAAGATTGGGATTTTAGACCACATACATCTGTTCGAAAAGCAGCTCGATATTAGCTATTCATCGATTATTCGAATATTACAAGAAAACAAAATACATCCCTATAAAATTATACACACTTAGGAGCCCATGGAAGACGATTTTGACAGGAAAACGTATTTTTGTGAACAAATGATGGAAATATTGGACAGCAATATGATCCAATTAGAACATGTTTTGTTCTCTGATGAGTGCACCTTTACTCTTCACGGTCATTCTAATAGGCAAACTTGCCACTATTGGTTCAGGAAAAATCCTCACTGGATGAGAGAAGACAATACTTAATACCCTGAGATTGTTAACGTGTGGGCAGAAATTATTGAAGATTAGATCATAGGTCCCTTTTTAATAGGTGGCAATTTGAATGGCGACAATTATTTAGCATTGCTCCAAAATAATGTAGTGCCAACGTTGGCCAACTTGTACTCTTATCCAGAAAACCCACAAGTTTGAGCAAATATATGATTTTAACAAGTTAGAGCACCACCCAACTACCAAATCCATGTCCAGCAGTACCTTAACTAAATATTTCCAAATCGGTAGATAGGAAGGCGAGGATCGATGGAATCGCCACCACGATCCCCTGATTTGAATCCATTAGACTTTTTCTTATGTGGATATGTGAAACATGTTGTATACAAAACTAAACCCACTGACTTAGCTGCCTTACAAAGACGAATAATGCTTGTGGTTAAATCGATCACATCTGAGATGTTGAGCAACGTTAGAAAAATGTTGCCAAGACGTGCATGAGGAGCATTTTAAACATCTCCTACATTGACATTATTGTTTAGATTTGTATTATTTAGAAGTTTTTGAATATGTTGTAGCGACGTTCGGCAAATACTTAATTTTCTTTTCTAAATGTGAATTTTTGCATTTTACTTTAATTTATTCGAAACAGTCAAAGTTAGATATGGGACATTATATTCAAAAAATGTCTAAAATGATCTGAGGAGTCTAAAAATTAATTAATATATAGGGTGTTCCATTTAAAATCAGCAAGTTGGTATTGGCCACCGTTATCTGATACACCCCTTATAAAAAGTTTTCATGAAAAAAATGCACAACTATACATACTAACCGACGTATTCGACTGTTTTTTGAAATAGTCCCTCATTTATTTATTAGCGAATTTATTTCATTTGGCTCACACACAGTGTATATGTTATGGACCATATGATTAATTGGTCATTTTTCATAATGCCCGGGCTATATAAAAAATGCCCAATACTGTCGGTCAATATAATAAATACTATTAAATTCATCACATTGCCCGGGCATTATGTATAATGCTTGGCATCTACTAGACAAGATGATTAAAACTACTTTTATTTTTATTAAATATGAAATATATTTATTTTGATACAATCAAGTATGTAGTAAAAACTAAAATATTTCTTATATACTAATGAAAACAGTCTTGCAGTCTTCTGTGAAATGGCACATGAGTACATTTAATGAATAAGTATACATAAAAAATATAATACGTATTAACGGTAATTGAGGAAACCAAAAAAAGAATTCTGTGTTTTTATTTGCATTTTTTTCTAATGACCGAAATCGATGGTAACACACAAAGCGGCCAGTGAGAAATTAAATCGTTTTTCTTCTAACTCAAACTCAATTTTAAATAAAAATACACTTACCACCTTTGCCTGCTACATCATCGAAATTTATTTTGTATGAATGATTTACAATACATAACTATGCCACATGCTACACCGTTGTTGAAACATGTTGCACTAGTGACACTTGGAGTCACATATTTTTTTTTCTTTATGACACTTACACTTATCGGATTTACACCCACCTTTACAACCGCACCTACTGTATCCTTGTCCCCCACAGTTAGAAGATTTTCTTGCGCATTCTCTAAGAGATATCTCAGTGGCTGGAATCTCTTCTATGGAGATAAACTATTCTTTACAAACGGTAAACTGGTTTCTTAAATATACCTGATTTAGTATGCCATATTTTGTGCCTAGTTTTTAAAGCTTTTTTCAGTTATCTCTGTCACGATAGCTAGTAGATTTCTTTGATCACTACGAGCTGGGTCCACATCTGGCACTCGTATCCTAACTGTTTTACCTAGTTTAGTAGATGGATATTTGGAATTGGAAAATTTTAACATCCTCTCGGCTTGTTGTTCTAGATTCGTCAAAGCCAATTTTCTTTTCTTTCTTACATCGTTTATTCTAATATCTATATTGGAATCCAGATTTTCATTATTTTCTAAATTACCTACAATAGCCGTTTCTACCGCATTTGTTAAAAATTCTGGAACTTGACTAGATTCACGAGATGAATTTTCATCAATTAAAATTGCTCAAATTTTTTGAACGTCCAGGGTGTAGCCAGATGATATGGAACTTGATTCGGGCAACATTATTAAAGAGTCCACATTTATATTATTATTTTGTATTATATCCGGTTCTGTAGATAGCCCAGCCTCTTGATTTTTGAACAGGACCTCTAAGTCTTCCTCCGAAGACTTAGAGGTCTTCTGTAGAGGACTTAGAGGAGTCTTCCTTCTAAGTTAAACCAACTTTCAACTTTGTGCCGAACATGGCTTCATATGGACTACAACCTATACCAGTGTGATGAGCTCTATTTTTTCATTAGTTAAACAAAACGTAAGTCTTCAGACCATTTGTTTGTATTGTTGTCTTCTAACCACGAACTAAGCATATTCTCTACGTCTTGATTGGCCCTTTCTATAGATCCTTGACTCTGAGAATGCCTGGGTTTGCCATGTACCATTTTTAACTCGGGCCACATGCTACACCGTTCTTTGATAATATGGTTAGCGAATTCTCTGCCATTATCACTATGAAGCACACTCGGCGCCCCAAATATTGTGAAAATATCCAAAAGTACATGCGATACTTCTTCTGCTCTTTTACTTGTAAGAGGTCGAAGTTGGACAAATTTGGTAAGATGGTCTTGATAAACAAGCACAAATTTATAACAGCCATCGGCTTGTGACTGCATATCGATTAAATCGACTTGGCATCTTGAATTCATTTCCTTGCTCAATATTGGTTTCACCACTAAGCCTTTCTTTGGAACATTATGTTTTTTCTGACAGGTCATGCATAAATTTAAATAGATAACAATCATCTCCCTTGTAATATTTTTAAATTTAGAATGTACTTCCTTCTCCATTCGGTTTCTACCACCATGCCCGATAGTAATATGAAGATCGCTCAATGTATCAAATATTTCTTCTGTATGGACGTAGTATTTAATTACGTTATCTTCTTTCACAGGAACAATCAATTTTTCTACTTCTCTAATCGTCATAACGTCGAATCTTCGTAAGCGCTGATAATCACTCGGCGTTTTATTTGTCTGTTTACTTTTACAGTTTTTTACCTTCTATATTATTTCCATGTAGGCTGTTTTTGTGAAAATTTGTGAATTTTGACTTTTTGCTGAAATTAATTCAGTTAACCGATTGTTAAATCGATTTTTCATATCACTTAATGGTTCTTCTTTTTCCATAGTTCACTATGCAATACTTTATAAACAAAGAATTAACAAAGAAGTCACAAACAAACCACTTGTTGTATATACCATTACTAACATTCAACTGCAATATGATTTATAAATAATGGCCGACGCGCTTCGGTGACTGTAACCTTGGATACAGTGCGTTGATTCGCTGCTGAAGATCGCATGATTTACTAAGAACGCCGATTTATCACATTGCCCGGCCATAGTATAGCATTTTTCATAATGACCAGACAATATGATAAATTGTAAAAAGTTATCAAATTGCCCGCTGAAGTTTGTCATTATTAATAATGACCGGGCATTATACATAATGGCTAACATAATCACTTTGTCCATAACATATATACCTTATACCATTCGAGAACATACTCCATTCGGCTGCTTTAAAAAAATCTGTTTTCATTGTAACCAACTGGACAAAGAGTGGCACATTTTCGATGTAGATTTAAATACTCATTTCCTACTATAGTACACTATCTTTATTTTTGAATTTTGCTCTCTAAAATTTTCACGTGTAATAAAGCGCCAAATAAATCTTCAAATAGACAACTCATCACATCTCACAGCCCCAGATAGCGCAAATATCAATATAATTTTCGTTGACAAGTACTGCCTACTTGCAGTTTCACCTAAGAACTTAATTTCGCGTAAAAACACTTGATCTTTTAGGCCTATAGCCTTCACCTTTTTTCAAAAAAGCACGTAGTTTAAGATACCTGCTGATATCAATATTCTGCCTGATATTCATTAACGATGGTATCATTTAGAAATACGCTAATAACACTTCTTCGGAATAACATTTTATATTCTTTTCATCACATCATTGCACAACACGACAATACGAATCTTCGGAATCAGACATAATACTCATACTTTTGTCTGACAATAAGCACAAACGTTTACAGAACAACGACTAGAACAAAAATCGATCGTTTTTTTTTACTTTTCAAAGTGACAATTAGTAGAAGTAACCATAGTAACATAGAAATTATTTGCGATGTTTAAAAAAATAAACAGTCATGGACGTATAAACATAGATAGACACAGCAATAAGATACCTTTAACACACAATGTTTTGAAGCTTCGATAGAATGTGATGCTTCCGCAATGAGCATAAGCGTGCTTGAATTTTTACTCGCGGGTAATTATTCAGATTTTAAAAATTGGAAGTAGTAATAATGTATAAAAACACGTTCAAAGAATTGAAAAAACGAGAGTTTAACTATTAACAAATCACGTCTTTATAGAAAAATTAAAATACAATTTTATTTGCTAAAATTAATACAATAAAATATAGTTAAATTCAAGTTAATTTTTAATAGGTATCAAAATAATGCTACAATAAAAATCTTTATGTGTTCTCCTAAATTTGGTACCAAAATAGTTCGATCGTCAATATTATTTGGAAACCTACATAGAAAAATAAATGAGTTTTATTCATTTCACTAATTTATTTGCCTCCATGAGAAATATTAAATTACAAAAGTACTAAATAGATCTTTTTTAATCAGATGATGTCTACTTACAATTTAAAAATATCTACTAATTTCATGAACTTATATCTTATTTAATACATTAATGAACATGAATAAACCCAATGATACGCCTATTAAAATGTAAACAAACACACTTCCTCATTTCCTCATCTTAAATAATGTAAATTTTATGTACTTACAAATGAAATGAGAGATCGGGATGTAAATATTTCGTTTATTTTATTTCACTTTTTACAGATATCACTCAAATTACAGCAAAAATATCGAAAAACAACTTTTACTAAAAAGTAAACAAACATGGAACAGCATTTGAAGTTTGACGTAGATCCATAAGACAGAGAAATGTAAACAACCGTTGCCATTTATAAATAGTTTTCAGTGCTTCTACATATAAAATAATTGATTGATATCTAAATTATACGTTATTATTAAATGATAATGCACACTATGTGCACACTTTATATTTTGATTACAATTAACCCGTAACTGCTACCGACAAAAAGTTATCTCGCAGCTGCTATTGACGGGTCACTGTGACCCAGTTTTAAAATTCTGAAATAAAGAAAAAACATTAGCTAATACATTTATTTTAAGTCATAAACACTTTTTTATATAACGGTAAACTAATTTAATGTAAAATAAATTCCTATTTACAATTTGGGCATATTTTTAGAGCACATTGTAAACATATAGGTAATTTGCACACAAAACAGTATGTATTTGTTTTCCGGTCTTTTTTTCCAGGACAAATTGCGCATCTCTTCCTTTTAGATATATTCTGTATTGGCAATGGTGCAGGTGTGTCATCTATATCTACTCCAAGGATATTCGCTGCGAGACATCGAAGTTTCCGGGGTACATTTACGTTGTAAAGTCTTTTCTTCATATGTGGCGTGTACAGTGCAATGCCTAGTTCTTTTAAAAAATTGTAACGGGATATTTCTTTTCCTCGGGAAAACTGATATATTATTCGGCTGTTTACACCAGACACATTTAAAATACAGTGAAAAATTGCCATAGGCCATCGACGGGTCCTTCGAGAAGTGGAATATGTTGCACATTTTTCGTCCAAAGCATCTACACCTGCTTTGGTTTGGTTATAAAACATAATTATTTCGGGTTTCCCAGTGCTCTGATCAACAGTACTGTCGTGATGCATTGACGATATTAAAACAACAGATTTTCCCTTTTTTGGGACATATGATACCAGAGTATTGTCTGATGTAAATCCGAACTCTGAAGAACTAGCAGGTCTCTTTCTGTCGGCCATAAATTCTGGAGGAATCATTCTTTTATTTTTCTTCACTGTACCTACATATGTAATTCCTCGTTTTCTTAACTCGTTGGTTAATTCCATTGATGTGTACCAGTTATCTCCAGTGACATTACGGTTGGAATTTTCAATACATTTTATCATTCGAAGAACAACCTCAGTTGGATGTGAAAATAGCGATTTTTGTTTCTGTTGGAGAATTTTTCCTGTATAGACCTCCGCGTTATACATGTAGTGTGTTTGGGAATCGGCTAAGATCTGCACTTTTATACCATATTTCGCAGGTTTATTAGGTATGTACATTCTAAATGCACACCTTCCCCTGAATGGTACCAGCATTTCATCTACTGTTACGTGAGGACCTGGAACATAGTTCTGTTGGGAGTTTTTTACAAAAGTTTCAAATAGGTTGGATATAGCTGCCAATTTATTAGTTTTCACTCTTTCAGACCTTGTAAGATGATTGTCGAATCTTAAACAGCTTAGCAAAAATAAGAATCGTGCAAGTGACATCGAACATCTAAACAAATCTCTCCCTGTACCATCTGTTGCCCATAATGATTTTAAATCTTCATGGTTAGACTTAAATATACCTTGCATAAATAAAAGTCCAATAAAAGCTTCTATCTCAATTTTATCTGTTCTTTCAATGAAAGTTGGGGCAAATTTTGAGAAAGAGTTTTTACGTCAACAATGTCATCAGTTATTAACAATTTCCAAGCTTCTTTAGGACACAGTGGTGGATTCTGACGGGTAGAACCTTTCAGTCCTGGTAAAACTCTTATAATGTTATGAGATTTTACTTTGGACCTTTTTGGCGATTGTTTTGCCCATTTTGTAGAATCTTTTCCATACCAAGCTAATTTTGAAATGTTCAAAGTAGCTGTTTTGTTACTTGAAGCGTTATTCGTGGCATCATCTCTGTCTAAGGTGTTTTCATGCGATAGTTCAACCTCAAATTCACTATCAGAGTCGTGTTCACTGTAAATTTCATTGTCTATTTCATCGCTGTCACTTTCACCTGAATAGTTAAATAATTTGTGTGCAGCTTGCTCCTTATTTTCTACTTCTTGGAGAGTATCTGTCGTTTCATCGGCATCTTCCAAATCTTTCCAAAACTCTTCACTGTTTAGAATGTCTTCCATCTCAGACAAAGTTAAATGCTTACTTGAAGAAGCCATTTTATCTAAAAGAAAAAATGTGTATTAAGCAAATGATATAAATATTTAAATTATTCAAGCCGTTAACATAATAATATATATATATATATATATATAATATATATATATATATATATATATATATATATATAATAATAAAAAATAGGTACATACCTTTATAACCAAAAAATATTATGTTACTTAAATACTATAGACGGGTCACCGTGACCCAACTACGTAATTATTTCGAATTTGACACGATCAACCAAACTGCTCACTTTGCCTTTTTATAAAATACTAACTGGCCAGAGAATAGGTGGACAGACAGCTCCCCCACTATCAAACTTAAATGGGTAGGGCGGTTTAACACTATTGATGGGTCACGCTGACCCTGTCGGTAGCAGTTACGGGTTAAATATATTTATCTAACCAATAAATTATTATTTTGGTTTGATAGCACCTGTAGAGTATAAAATACGGAGTAATATTTTCAGCGACTCGCGAATAAGAAATTTTAAGACAAAACGTGACAACAGCTGAAAGTGCTAAGAATGTGACCTATTCAAATTATTTTGACTTCACAATTTTATGTAAATAACTGAGTCCATCTGTGTTTATACGTCCATGTAAACAGTATATTCTATTCCGAGTAAAAATGACTTTTTGTTTCTCGGCTTAATGTCGCACTCGCTGTGTTCGTCTGTCAAACGACCAAACGTATCATTTTTACTCCTAATAAAACAATATACCATGATATACTTTTAATAATATTGTCCCTCTAGTATATCGATATAGACTACAAACATACTTAAATTTTTTTTGATTCGACATCATATATTTTTTCTTGTTACAGACATATTATTGAATTTTCGTACAACGTATGTAAACAGAAAAGGCGAAGTGGTGTCAGCATGGAAAACGATAGCCATCAACTATTTACGAACGTGGTTCCTCGTCGATCTGCTCGCCGCCCTCCCCTTTGATTTATTGTATGCTCTTTCTGGAGCCGAAGTAAGTATCCACTTAAAAAGAATCAAATATTTAGTTTGGTAAAAAGGAATATGATAAATTTAAAATTAAATTTTTATTTAAGATTCGAGTATGCTATTTCTTGTTTATAAATATCAAGATGGAATCATAGGCTGTTTTAATGAAAAAAAAAAACAGTTTATTTAAAACAAAATTATTCTTCTTCTTCTTAAGGTGCCGTGCATTTCTACGTAGGCGTCCACCGTACATCGTCTTGTCAGGTGAGATGTTAAATATTCTGGATTAAATAATTCTATTTTTAGCAGCATAGCGAAGCATTTCATAGCTGTGGATTCCTGTCCACTGTCGAATATTGCGCAGCCATGACATTTTTTTACGTCCGAGACCTCTCCTACCCTCTATCTTCCCTTCGAGTATCAGTTGCTGAAAAGTGTATCGTTCTCCTCGTATAATGTGCCCCAAGTATGCAGTCTTCTTACTTTTTACATAATTAAAAAGTTCCCTATCCTGTAAGCCCGCTCTTCTGAGTACTTCCTCATTTCTGACCCTGTCCGTCCATGATATTCTGAGCATTCGACGCAGGCACCACATTTCAAACACTTCAAGTTTGTTAATGGAACTGGCCTTTAACGTCCATGCTTCCATTCCGTACAGGAGAACAGGCCACACGTAACACTTAAGCATCTTGTATCGGAGGTTGAAGTCCAATTTGCGATCAGTCAGAAACTTACGAAGCCTCAAAAAAGCATTTCTGGCTTGTTCAACTCTGCTCTTTATTTCATTCTCGGGGTCCCAACACTCATTCAGCAAACATCCCAAGTATTTGAATTGCCTGACTTGTTCGATTTCTTCTCCAGAGACATATATCTTTGCGTTGGGGTAATCATTTCTACTTATAATCATTGATTTTGTCTTCTTGATATTTATTTTCAAACCCCGAGCTTCACTTGCAAGAGTTAGATCATTTAAAAGGCATTGAAGATCTTCGATGGTGTCTGCCACTATGGCTGTATCATCGGCATACTTGATGTTATTAATAAATATGCCGTTAACTTTAATACCCTTATTAGAGTCTTCCACTGCTTCTGCGAAGGCTTTTTCTACGTATAAATTGAACAGCATTGGGGACAGTATACAACCTTGCCTTACTCCTTTTTTAACGGAGAAATCTTCTGTTTCGTTGGAATTTTGAAGACGTACTGTTGCTGTCTGATTCCAATACAGATTGGCGATGATTCTTATATCCTTTGCATCCAATCCCAACTCTTGTAGGTATTTTATCATCAATTCATGTTTTACATTATCGAATGCTTTCTCGTAATCGATGAAACAGATAAAAACATCCTTTCTTTGATCTAAACAATTCTGTATCAATGTTTGCATACTAAAGATCGCTTCTCTCGTGCCAAGTCCATTTTTGAAACCAAACTGACTCCATCCACTGACCTCTTCACATTTCTTAAACAATCTAGTGTGAAGTATTCTCAGGAAAAGTTTTAAAAAGTGACTCATTAGGCTTATTAGTCGGTGGTCCTTGCAGAAGTTCGCACGTGGTGTTTTTGTTAGGGCGATAACTGTAGATCGAAGCCAATCTTTTGGAATCTGGCCCGTATCGTAGATGTCATTAAAGAGCTTGACAATAATGTCTAGGTTTTCTTCATTAAGTAACTTGATTGTTTCTGCGTACATATCATCTGGTCCTGGGGTTTTGTTACTTTTTAATAGTTTGATAGCGTGTACAATTTCAGCTTTCAAAATACTTGGGCCATACAAATGGTCTCCCAGTTGTGGTGGTTTTTGTGTTCTGTCATCATTGAACAAATTGGCTGTGTACATTTTCCAAGTATTAAGTATATCGCTAGGATCCGTTATTAATTCATTTTGGTCATTATGTATACCAGTGACTTGTTTTTTCTTGAAGACATCAGCAATTTCCTTAATTTTCTTGTGAAGATTGAAGCTGTCGCCGAGTTTATATAGGCTTTCAGCCTCGGCGCAAAGTGTAGTCATCCAGATCTCCTTCGCCGCTATAATTTCTTTACGAATTTGCCTGTGTATATTTCGGTACCCTACTTCGTCCTGCCCAATCTTACACTGCCTGCGTTGTTCCATCATCTCTAATATTTCTTCTGTCATCCACTCATTCTTGGTAGTTGTTTTACTCTCGAGTAGAAAAGTGTTGTTCAACTCATCAAATGATTCTTTTATGGTGGTCCATGACTTTTCAACATCATTCTCAGTTACCAGATTAGAGAACCTATTGTTTATTTCCTCTGTGTACGCTTCATTTGTTTCATTGTTTTTGAGTTTTCTAATGTTTACTGATGCCTTCTGATGTTTTCTTTTAGCTGCAGCGAGCCTCATTTTGATATTTGCTACTAAGGGATTGTGGTCGGATCCTATGTCTGCTCCAGGTAATGCAGATACCTTAGTAATAGCATTCCTATACCTTCTATTAATTGTCACATAATCTATTTGGTTCCTTATAATGCCCTGATGTCCGTCTAAAGGCGACTTCCATGTGTAAACAAAACAAAACTATATAACAAACAAAAACTAACAAAACTATATTTTGACAAAAATATAAAGGGTAAGTTATATTTTTCTAAAGGTGTTTTCTTGTGTTATTTTAAAGTCATTACTATTTTAATGGGAATAAGCCACAATTAAAGGTTCAAATAAGTTTATTAACGTTTCAATCTCCACTTCGGAAATCGTTCTCAAAATACAAACATAAATTCTAAACTTACATCACTTACTACACAATCTGTCTCACTTTGACCGCAATTACTGCTTTTACCTGTTTTGTCGTAGATTCTACGAGCTTCTGATAGTTCGCAGATATCCTTTCATCTCGAAACCAAACCTGAATAATCGTTTCTTTCACTTCTATTTTTGTAGTACAATCGATTTTGCGTAGTTTAGCTTTGCAAATGGTCCATAAATTTTCAATGAGGTTGGGGTCTATGCTGTAAATGACGCTGAGCGAATTACTGGGCCAATCTAAAACACAAATCTTTTTATCTTTGAAAATTCCTTCATTTGCTTTGACTTGTGGCAGGGAGCAGAGTCCTGTTGAAGAATCGCTTCTCCTTGGTGCTAACATTTTTGGAGTTCTGTGTCCAAACGCTGTCCCACAAGGATTTGTATTTCTGACTGTTCATCATGCTTCGATTGGTATTAAAGATCCAACCCCCATGTGTGAAAAACATCCCCAAAACATATTTTTTGACTGGATGTTTTACGGTTTGATCAGTATGAGATGGTGTAAAGTGTAAGGTTTTGATTGTCAGACTTCGACCGCTTCGACTTGACGAATTTCGACCGCTTATCTTGAACTATAAATTGAGATTCATCTGTAAATAGGACTTTTCTTCAAAGCCATCTACAGTCCAATTAGAGTATTATTTGACCCATAATAGTCTTTGTTTCTTCATTCGTTCAGATAGAAGCTGTTTTCTCTGTGAACGCATTTCCCTTCTACTATTCTCCAAAAGTTTTTTAAAGCAGTTAAGTCATGAATCAATACACCTGATGCTCCTAGATCTTGTTGGATCATTTGGCTTGTTTTTCTTGGGTCCAATTTTCCTTTTCGAAGTAAAAATATTTCATCTGCTGGTGTTGTTTTTCTCTTTCTTCTGCATTTTCTTAACCTTTTCACATCCATTGATCCCGTTTCTCGTTTTTGCTTCAAAATCTCGCTTACTATTTCCTGACTCACTCCACACATTCTTGCGATTTCTCTTTGTGACATAGAAGTGTGTTTACTTACCGTGATAATCTTTTCACACTTCCTCGGCGTAATACCCATGATGAAGTTAAACCAAAAAATCACTAGTTACCGAAAACCATACAAAATAGTACAAAACAACACAAACTTGTGTGAAACATGTCCTAAAACATTCTCAAATAAACGATACAGAAAAGTAAGGTTATGTTTTCAATGCTTGGTCAGTTGTAAATTTGTGAACAGTGTTACCAACTGTGAATATTGAAAAATGTCATTATGATTCCATTAATTCCCACAATATTGTATATTAATAAATTTCTATAAAACGTAGCGTTTAATTCATTATAAACCATAACATAACAACTTTAATTTATCTTTTACTTGGGAAGTATTACTACTTTCATCTCTCCCTTATACAATCAGGTTGTAAATATTTAGGTTTTTTTTCTACAAAAAACACAAAAATATACATGGCCAAAAATTCCCATTTTAGCAAGCTTTTCCTTCTTTTTGTTAGCCTCTTTCCTATTTTCTCCATAAGAATTTATGTGCTGTGAAAACCGTGATTATCGAAAATATAAACCAACCGAAAACAAAAACCTCAATATCAAGAAAAACTTACCCATACCTCTCAATATGTGCCCAAGGTAACCAATCTTTCGTTTTTTAATTAATTCAAAGAGTTCTCTTTCCACGCAGGCTCTCTTAAGGACGTCATCGTTTCGAACTCTATCCACCCAAGGTATGCGCATCATTCTTCTCAATGACCACATTTCAAATGCTTCAAGTTTGTTGATAGATATTTTTTTTCAAAGTCCACGTTTCCATGCCATAAAGCAAGATGGACCATATGTAGCACTTGGCCATTCTGTAGCGTATTTCGAAATTTAGGTTTTGATTACATAGGAGCGGTCTGAATTTCACAAAAGCTTGTCTTGCCATTTGTATTCGGGTTTTTATCTCGTGTTGTGGATCCGATTGTCATTGATTGTAGTGCCAAGGTATTTAAAAGTTTTCATGTGTTTTATACGATCGTCACCTATACATATTATCGGGTTTTCTGGAGGGTTTCTGATAATGACCATATATTTCGTTTTCAAAATGTTGATTTTGAGGCTATATTTTTTACCTATGCTATTCACCCTATCAAGTAATAACTGCTGATCTTCCAAATTATTAGTTATAATCACTGTGTCGTCCGCATAGCGTAGGTTGTTAATTGGTATGCCGTTCACTTTAATGCCTAATTCCATGTCTTCTAATGCTTCCGCAAATATATTTTCAACATATAAATTAAAAAGCATCAGAGAGAGTATGCAGCCTTGGCGGACACCTTTCCGGATTTTAAATTCATCTGTATATTGGTCTTGATCAATCCTCACCTTTGTCATTTGGTTCCAGTATAGATTCTGAATAATTCTGATCTCCTTCTGGTCAATGTTGGCGCTATGTAGTTGTTCCATCATGATATCATGTTTAATATTGTCAAATGCCTTCTCGTAGTCGATGAAGGTGAGGTAGACATCTTTTCGTTGATCTAAGTAGTTTTGTATTAAGGTGTTTAAACATAAAATTGCCTCTGTTGTTCCTAGTCCTCCCTTATAACCAAATAGTGTTGACCAACTAAGTTCTTCTAGAATCTTGTACATTCTTGAGTGTAATATCCTAAGGAAGAGTTTCAGCAAGTGACTCATTAAACTGATGAAGCGGTGTTCATTGCATTTTGTGGCATTAGCTGTTTTTGGGATCATCACAAAGGATGACTGCAGCCATTCTTGCGGAATGTAACCAGTATCATAAATTCTATTGAACAGCCTTACCAAGATTTCGATATTCTCCTCGTCTAGTAGTTTTATTGCTTCTATATTAATTTCATCTGGACCTGTTGCTTTATGCATCTTTGTGGTTCTAACTGTATATTCTATTTCACTATTTCACACATGAACTACCATGTACATTTAAATTTATGCTTAAAAACATTTATATTTAAAATATTATTATTTAACAAGTTGGTATTACATAATATGTATTATATATTTTTTGTTTATGTAACATGACCTTGCGAAACTGCAGAAAATTACCTGACTCTTTTTATTTTATTTATGGCAAATATAAGGCAATAATTCAATATATCAGACTTTGTGAAGAAAGTGTATTTTGCATATTTAGGACTAAAATTCGTTATCAAGGTAAAGTTTGGACTCCTTTCAAAGTTTGCAAAAAATGTAGTGATGAATATTACCCTATATGGAGCGAAAGTATGGCCAATGACAACAATAATACGAAATAAAATAAGAACAGTTGAACTGGACTTTATGAGAAGATGTCTACAAATCACAAGAGCGTATAAAATAAGAACGGAGGAAATATGGAACAGAATGGAAGTAGAATGCTCAATTACAAAAAAGTTGGAAAACAGAGCCGTGCAGTGGTACGGGCATGTACAAAGAATACCAGAGCATAGGTGGCCGAAAAGACATATTAAACTGGGACCCGCCGGGAAGAAGACGGAGAGGAAGACCTGCTACAAGATGGAAAACATACGTCGGAAATGCTATGATAGATAGAGACCTCAGAGAAGGTGACTGGGAGAATAGAGTGCTGTGGAGGACGAAAAAGGCGAACTACTAATGGGAAAAGCCGAAGAAGAAGAAAAAATGTATGAACTACCTTCGAAACTGGGTTAAGGATAAAAAGTTTCCAGTTTGGTGTACTTATAGTAGGACTAAAGCAAATAAGCTATAGCGACGACTTTTTTTGTGATACCAAAGAGTTTAACTCAAAATCAAAATGCTATATTATATAGACACCAGATGAAGGTAAAGCACAACCTCAGGATGATCAGTACTCAAGCTCTCAATTTGAATGTGACACTGAACCAAATTCTTTTTTCTAGAAAGATATAAATCATTTGATGAGAGATGAATAATGACATAAGAGCTTTTATAGTTTAATTCAAAATCCAGCATGAATCGACTTAATGGAAGCCGGCGTCTCTTTATGGACTCTAATCGCAGTTTCAAAGCAGGTTTACTCCATTACGATGGTTTGCATTCTTCTATTCGTACTGTAAAGTATATGCTCTTGAAATATACCTAGTAGAACTTGGTTGGCAGTTGGCAAATGTGCAGTAATCTTAATATCGTTTTTATGTTGCTTGGGTAACAGACTGGCAAGTCCAAATTTTCTTGTTTTTTATGTTCATGGTACTGTCAAGTCCGAAAAAAACTACCCATCAATGCAAAGTTCCAAGGAAGCTTACAGTTGTGCAAAGAATTGTTCTACAAGAAAACTTTATACCTACCAGCAGAAAAAATGGCTCTTTCTTCCTTTTATCCTCCTCCTAAGTGCCTTCTCTATTGAGGTTGGCGATCAATATGGCAAATTTCTCTCTGTTCTGGGCTTGATGGATTAAGTCATTTCCTGTTGTGTGAGTCGTTATCGTGTGTTCGTTATTTCCAGTACCTCTTCATTTGTAGTTTTGCTGGTCCAGCTTATTCTTAGCATTCGGCGGTACATCCACATTTCGAATAAATTCAGTTTGTTGACGTCATACTGTTTTAATGTCCAGGTCTCACAGCCATATAGTAGTAGAGACCACACATAAACACTTTAGTGTTCTTAACCTTATTGTGATTGATAGCTTGGGGTTACAGAGCATTTTACGCATGTTCATGAAGCCAGATCTTGCTATTTCAATACGTCTTCTAATTTCTTTTGAGTGATCTAGTTTACTGTTTAGCTCTCTGCCCAGGTATATGAAGCTTTGGAAGCTCTGAAGGGTGATACCATTGATTTGTATGTTGGGTGTAATTTGTTCATGGGGGTTCTTGTGGAATACCATGATTTTGGTTTTGGAAAGATTAATATCCAAACCTAGTCTGTGACTTTGTTCTGATAGTATGTTTATCAATATTTTTAGTTGGTCTTCTGTTTCTGCTAATACTACGGTGTCATCGGCATATCTTACATTGTTAATGATGATTCCATTGACTCTGGCACTTTTAGGGCGATCTTCAAGAGAAGTTCTGATGATATTTTCTGCATAGACATTAACAGAATGCACCCTTGACGCACTCCTCGTTCTATGTTTACATAATTGGTATTTCCGTTGTCTGTTCGAACACATCCTGTGTGGTTCCAGTATGTATTGCTTATTATAGCTATGTCGTGTCCGTCCAGCTCTACTTCTTTTAGCACCTCAATCAATTTTTCGTGTCTAATGCAAAGCACACATACAGCTGTTTTTGAACCTCGAGATACCTTTCTGCCATTAGTGTCAATCCCATTATTGCTTCTCTGGTGCCTGTACCTTTCCTAAAACCATATTGAGAACGACTCAGGTATTCTTCACACTTATTGTGAATGCGGTTATAAATTACTCGCATATAAATCTTAGCAGCATGACTCATTAGGGATACAGTTCGATGGTCTTCACATTTCCTTGCTTTTTGTTTTTTAGGAAGAGCTACATATGTGGATGTTAGCCAGTGATGCGGTAGAATGCCATGTTTATATATAACGTTAAAGAGGTAGGTTAATTTCCCGACAGCATCATCACTCAGGTGTTTAAAATGTTCGGCTGTTGTTAGATCTTCCCCGGGTGCCTTGTTATTCTTTGCGTCTTTTATATAAGGCCTAATCTTAAGAAACAATTTCACAAATTTCATTCAAAGACTTGAAAGACTTCTAGCAGATCAGAAGTTTCCAAAAATCATGATCAATAACCAATGAGAAGGATGGTTCGCATTTCAGAATATTGTAAAGAAATTTTTGTTCAATTATTTTGAGCAGCAAAGATCCAAGTTACAAAAATATAGTGAAAAGAATTTTTCAAGATTTGGGTTGTCTTGTAAGCTAAAAGTTCCAGTTTTTCCACTCCCATCTGAAGTTTTTTCTTAGAATTTGCGAGCCATGAGTGAAAAAAAAAGATGTAAAGAGAAATAAAACAAACTAATAATAGTAGACTATTGCTAGACGCTAAAGAAGGGCATTCCAAATAGAAAATATAAACGAAAATGTACCAAGAGGAGCTTTACAGTAAAGAAACGATTTTAGGTAAATTCGCAAGCTCATTTAAATTCAAAAATAAATCTTAAAAATATTAGATGTGACTTCACATATTTTTATATGATCTACTTATTTTTTTTTGAGTAAAACTATTGGGAAAAGCAGATACTAAATTTTTGAAACAACATGACTTGCTATGTCAAAGCGAAGTTCGAATTCAGGGCAGGACAAACTATATTATGTTCGTTAGCACAAGGCAATCTCCAACTGGTTGCAAATTTCTTTCTGCGCAGGTGCGGTCAGGAATTAATCCAAAACTGGTTACCAATTTTTAACCTCTGTGAACATGTAAACAACTCAAATTAGTGTTCTGTGATTTCAAATGTCAACGAGTTTAAGAAGTTAATTTTTAGTGTTGTATGCATAGATTTAGATTAAAGGATTGTATGTAAATCGTTTTATCGAAAACTTTTGTTTATTTAATTATATATTTATTACGGTTTATGGACTGCAGAATGGAAGGTAAGTTTTTGAGTTTGTCTGCGTAATAAATGATATAATAATGTTTAATCTCTTTATTAGGTTCCATATCAGAATTTTTGGTAACTCAAAATGTACTCCCACAGAATTTGGGGACTTTTACTGAAGGCAAAGCCTTTATATGGACTCGGGAGAACACCCTAAAATTATTAGAACTCTACAAGAAATATAGAAAGTATGTTGGAACATTGCACATTAGAAATTTTAAAAAAATGTGGGAGGCCATATCATCGGAATTGAAAACATTATACGATTTAACAGTTTCGGCATCAAATTGCGAGAATCGATGGAGAGTCTTAGAACGCAATTATAAAAAATATCTGGACAATAAAAATCAAACTGGGGCAGACCGAAAATTTTTTGAATTTGCCAACGAAATGGAGGATATTTTGGGGAAAAAAAGAACATCCAACCCACAGTAATTATTTCAAGTGAAACTATTGTTAGACCCAAAAATCCAAGAATTGACTCAGAACCAGGATGCTCCATGGTTGAAGACAGTGCTAATTATGAAGCCCCCAATGCAGATTTAGCTGTAACTCCAACAGTAAATGAAAATAAAAAAATAAAAATTATCCCAAAAAGAATTGTTAAGACATCAAACACCAGGAGTGATATTTTGGAAAAAATTAGAAAAGATAAACAAGAACGCCACAAAGAAAAATTAACATTTGAAAAAGAAAAATTTCAAAAAATATATCAATTAGAGGTAGAAAAGCATCAAACAAAAATAGAAAAAAATACATTACTGAAGGAAAATAATAAACTTTTAGACGAAACAAATAATTTATTAAAGGGACTTCTTCAAAAAAAGTTTCCATATCCAGATATTTTGTAAATTTGTTCATTTTTAACATTTTTAAATTGGTTTTTTTTGTTGTAATGTACTAATTTTAAGATTGTATACCAAATTGTTTTTCATCTCATTAGGGTTTTTTTTTATTTAAGAATAAAAAACAGACATAAAGAAGTGTATTTATTTTAAAAATATCCACTTTTAACTACAAAATCTACATTGTATTAAAATGCAGTTTAAAAAACTACACAAAATATATTAAAATAAAATCTACATTTATTTCGTGATAACTTGAACTATGAAGTAATGATGAATAGATTCCACGTAGTAAGAGTTTCAACCATACAAATAATTACAAAATCTACAATAATTAAAATATAATTTTGCAGTAAGAATTTAGTTACTTACATTTAAATACAATTAACTAATCTAAAAAGTCTACTTAATATATTTACATTTATTTTAAGAAAAAATTATGAGAATAATATAAAGTTTTGAAAAACAACATTTAATTTATTGGTAAATTATTTGCAACTTCATTTCTCTTCGCAAATCCATCTCGGTCATCTTCAGCTGGTAAATTATAATTGTGTTCTTCAAGAACTTGCTCATTTAAAGCAAGTGGTGCATTTTCAACTAGTGGAATATCACCTTCCAAAGCAAAATTGTGAAGAACACAACATGCTCTTATAAAATTGGCAATGTCATGGTCACCTCGAAGTTTTAGGTGGTACAACTGGCGAAATTTTTGCTTCAAAATCCCAAAAGTATGCTCTATGATATACCGTGTTTTTGCCAATTTTATATTATAATTTTGCTGTCGTCTTGTTAAATTTCCTAAATCTTTATATGGCGTTAGTAAATGCCTAAGGCAGGGATAACCACTATCTCCCAAAAGATAATTTTGCCTGCATTTTTCTTGTAGGCTTTGTGATAGTGGTGATGCTCGAAAAACCCTACTGTCATGCACTGATCCTGGAAATCCAATCAGTACATCTCGAATTTTCCTTGTATGATCACAGACAACCTGAAACTAACAGAAACATTTATCAATATGTTACTACATGTTTGTTATTTAATTAAATCATCAAGATGCAAACCAATTAAAACACTAGAATGAAAAAATAAGCTGTGTTTAAGTATATGTACACAATTATCAAGTTTTAATAATAAAATATATGTTTAGTAATACTTCTGTATTAGTAGAAAAACGATCTTACTTGCATAGAATAAAAACCTTTCCTGTTTAAATAGGAATCAGGATCTTCGGTAGGCTTATCAATTTTTATATGACTTCCATCAATTATCCCTACAACTCCCAGAAACCCATTAACAGAAAACTGTTCTCTAATGTGTATTTGTTCTTCAGGGGTAGGCCATGTTATTACTGTGGAGGACAAATTGCTTAAAAAATATATTGTTCTCTCAACAACCTTCCTTAGGGTACTGCGTGCAATTCCAAACCTATCTGATACATCTCTGTAGGATGCAGCCTCATGTCCAGCAAACCATAAAAATATTAAAATATATTCATTGGCTGTTAGCTTTCCAAATTCACCACTCTGGTGGAAAAAATATTCAGATTCTTTAAATCTTTCAGCAAGTTCATTTGCTACCTGTCTACTAACACGGAAATGTTCCTGAAACTCGACATCGTTGATACTGTGGCACAGTAACCTCCAAAAAATCAGAATTTTTTGGCTTCAATCTGAAATCTTCTGCATATAATTCTTCATCACTGGAAGAACTTAGTTCATTCTCTTCAAATATCTACAAATAAAGAAAATTTACAGTAAATATTGTAGTGCATATAGATATAAAGTGTAATGGTACATAAAAGATCTTGCTTCTCAATCCAAGTAATGTAATTTTCAACTTACGTTATAAAAATCCATGTTTTCAAATAAAAAAAGTAGGATGGTCAGAGTTTTTTTAACAGAATTTCTGATCAAAGTAAATTATACACTATGCAAGACGCCAAAATACTCGAACAAAATAACAATAACAATTCAAATTCAAAAAGTTGGGTTAGATAATAGCATAAGCATATTAGATATACATTTTTGACATTCGGCACTTTATACATTCAAAATTTCAACCAAACGCGCAGGTCGCAAACGGATAATTTCTTGCCAGTACACAAATTATTCTGACGGTTGGAAACTAATTTCCAACCGTTAATTTTTGTTCTGCGAACGTCGGACTTTTCATCAGCGGTTAGAGATTTGTCTTCTGTGAACAGATTTAATCAAACGCGCGTGCGTCGGACAGTTTGTGATAGTTTCTAACCCTCTGCGAACGAACCTATTATAAATAAATTAAAATTAATGAAACAGATTTTTAATTTTTTTTGCAGAGCTCTGTAATTCAAGAAATACTTAAAGAATTACTCTGAAATTTAAGAAATTAAACAACCATAAACTAATAAAAAAAAAGATATGATTACGCTTACTTGAGATAAAGCGTATACTTTTTTATTAAAAAATCCCTTAACAAGGTTGTTCTCTCGTAAAGACTATATTTAGGATAAAAAGTACCGCCAAAAGGTTTTAGGAGTAAGAGGACATTGTTCTAACGATTAACGTCAAACGTGATACGTTTGTTGTAGACACTGATCTCAAAGTTGAGTGTTTGCTTTATTAATTAGCCATCTTTTATTAATTAACGCAAAATGGAAGAAAGAAAAGGGAAGCGATGACACAAAAAAGCTTTTCTTGTAAATTAAAAATTGTTTAGCTAGTAAAGGTTCATTATCCCTTGGCATTTTTTCTTTCATTAATGCCAGTTAGACTAATAAAATAATAAATTAAAAAATGCCGAGCTTTTTCATTGTTTGAAGTGGATATGTCTTTGCAATTCGTAAAAGCTAATGAGGTAAAAAATATTATTTTTGGTTTAAAATTTTAATTTTTTCGTTTAAGAAAAAATCTGAGAAAAGAGCTTGGCTCTCGGGTGCTCAATAAAGTTAGATTTAATTAATTATAGTTCAATATATTGTTACAATGGCTCAGGTTTAGGATTTTAATACCTCCGTTTACAGGGAGGTAGGATTGGTAAAAAAGTTATTAATGAATTAAAAAAAATTAAGTGTAGAAAATGATTTTTCTATTGATCTGCTAATTTTTTTAATTGTAACAATTAAGTCAACAAAAGAAGATAAATCAAACGATATTAAAAAATATCTTAATTATATTGCTTTACAGGAGACATTAAATCACTGACCATTGATAAAATTGAAATGTTAAAAAATAGAGAATTATGTGGATTTTATGACTTAAGCTCAAATGTGCCTCTTCTGAATTCAAAAGTGGAAGAAAAGTTAGGATTAGATATCCATGAAGATAGTAATATTGTTTAAAACGATAAATAAATACAAATGAAAATTTAAACAAATGAAAAAAAAATGAATATTTTTGTAGTTAATGATAAGATTCATTGATCTTTATGCGTCATCTGTTTGTCGATCAGAGATTCTATAACTCCTGCAGGATTATTATCTGTGACTAACATAGTAGTGTCGTCTGCGAAAGTTGTAGTCGTTACATTTTTGTTTGTTGGTATGTCAAATATAATATGGGACCCATAACACTACCTTGACGAACTCCCGACCGTATAGAGATTTTTTATGGTTCTGATTTATACTTAACACGGTAGTGTCACAAGAATAAGAAACAACCAGAATGCCCACTCTCAGATAACGCCTTTGAAGTTTTTCAGCACGCGATCGCCATGTTTTAGACGGAAACATAGACTCGAATTGAGAAATTTGTGACAAGCTATGACACAACTGTCATTTAAAGTTTAGAAATTAATAATTTAGTACATTTGAAAGTAATTTAATCTATTTTTCAACTAAAATTACGAATAAAATAGTGCATATTATGTCTGTAGTTGCCGTAAATAAATTAAACCGGGTTAATTTGTCTATTATAATGTCACTGAGACTGAAGATTGACTACAACGACTTCAGGATCATATCAAATTTATACTATAAACAGTGAGCAAAAGTACGTGTTAACGAACAGCTGTCAGAAGAAATGAAAATTAGATGTAGAGTGAGACAGGGATGCGTATTGTTGCCAATTCTTTTTAATACTTACTTCGAAGAGATCCTGACAAACGCTCTTGAGGGTGAAACAGCTGGAATAAAGGTAAATGGAGTTCCCATTAACAACATTAGATATGCGAACGATACTGTAATCTTAGCCGAAAACGCTGAAGATCTTCAGAGACTGGTGACCAGAATAGCAGAGTATAGAAAAGAATATGGTCTAACAATGAATGTCAAAAAGTCGAAATTTATGAAGATATCAAAAACTCAAAGAAATTAAGAGAATCTTCTAATAAACGGAACCAAAGTCGAACAATGGAATTTACATATCTGGGAATAATGATTAACTCCACAAATGATTACATTCACGAGATTAAAATAAGAATAGAAAAGGCTAGAGCAAATTTTAACAAAATAAGAAGAGTGCTATGTACCAGGGATTTAAAACTGAAACTAAGAGTTAGGTTGGCGAGGTGCTATGTTTTTTCAACTTTATTTTATGGAATGGAATCTTGGACCTTAAATGCGACATTATTGAAAAAACTGAAATTGTTGAATCTGTGGGTGTATAGAAGAATTCTGAAAATATCGTGGACAGAACACGTCACAAACAAAGAGGTTCTGAGAAGGATGAATAAAGAAATGGAAATTTTAAATACAATTAAAACAAGAAAATTAGAATATCTCGGGCATATTACACGTGGAGAGAAATACACCTTGCTCCAACTGATTAGGCAGAAAGAGATCCAAGGGAAGAGAAGCATAGAGAGGCGTAGAATGTCATGGCTGCGCAACCTGAGAGAGTGGTACGGATGTAGAGATAGGATGGAACACTCCTGACCATTGAGCTACGTCAAGACAGAGTCAAAATTCAAGTAAAGGCAGAAAGGTTCTATTGTAAGTGGAATTATAATAACCAAACTGAAACGTTCTACCTTTCACGTTGCATAGTACAGGGCGTTTTGCATGGAAGTGCCGACTAAACCAAATTTCGTCTACTGCGCCGTGGTCTGGAGTGTTTGCACTATCTCAATTTTGCAAGTTTGTCATCAAGTTTGCACATCAAATAACTTTTCAGAGCAGCCGTCTCAAAATTTCGAATAGGTATGATGATTGATAACCTCCGCCGAGGAGATGGCACTTAAAAAAGAAGATGTTTATAAACATCATCAACAGATGTGTAAAAGGATAATAAAACAAACAGGTTGAAAAAAAACTGTCAAAGTTTAAATACCGTTTTTAAAGTTCCTCCTGATATTTAGAGTTTAGGTGCTCAAACGTTGTTGTGATAACATCGATTGCAGAAAAAATCAAGGTTTTTATAGATAACAACCCTTTGTTCGTAACCCGATCCCATCACATACATACCTAATAGTAATAAAATACACGATACCGGTTCCTCCAGCCGAAAATGGAGCCCATTAACCTCGATCCTGACAAACCTCCTGACCCCCCGCCAGATTTAAGTGAAAAAAAAAATAATAACCAATATAATATATACGATTCCGGCCCGTTTGAAGTATACGTACAGGGAAAGGACAAAAACATAGGCAATCTTCATATCTTAAGTATTGCTAAAACAATATTTAACCTTAACCTACAGCAAATTATTAAATTCAACCGTAAAGGGAAAAATCGGTTAGGTGTTGTATTTAAAGATTTTAAATCGGCAAATTTATTTGTGAACGATAAGAGATGGAAAAGTTTACAATATGATGTCTTTATCCCAAATCACAATGTCACCTGTAAGGGCATAATTAGAAACATATGTAAAGAAATACCTGAAGTGGAAATTAAAAATGTAATTGAAACAAAATTGGTCTCCTGTAAAGTAGTTGACATAAAAAGATTAAATAGGAGAATTCTTGAAGAGGGAAAAGAACAAAACTATGTACCAACAACCACCATATGCGTAACATTTACAGGAAAAACACTACCTAGGGAGGTGCTTGTGTATGGATTGCCCATGAGGGTTATTCCATATGTCAGCCCAGTCCTTATGTGTAGTAATTGCCTGTTATATGGTCACAGTAATAATCAATGCAGAGGGAACCCAAAGTGTCAGAACTGTGGGAAAAACCAACACGAAGAGGCCTCGAATTGTAAAACGTATTGCATACATTGCAAAAATAATGATCATATCTCTAAAGATAAAAATTGTAAAGAATTCCAACGACAAAAAGAAATAAAAGCTCTAATGTCCTTCTCTAACATCTCATATTATGAAGCAAACATGCAAATACCAAAAAATGAAAACAGGGAGTACTCTTTGAACAAAGAGAATTTTCCTGTCTTGCATAAAGAATCCAGACCTAATAATATAATAGAAATCACAGAAAGAAGAATAGAAGCCATAAAGAATGACACAAATATACCAAAATATAACCAAATCGTCAAATCTCAACCCACCAAAAGAAGGAAACCAAACATGACAGGATATGACAAAAAACAACATAGTGCTCAACTAATTAATCCAGAGGGAAGATTGAACTGGGCAACAAACTCTCAATCAATGCCATCAACATCAAAAGGTTACAGTACAAACAAAGAAACTGAACATGGAATCTCCCATGCAATGTCATTACTACCACCACAACATAAAGAGATGGTACTATCCTTTGTAAACAACTTGCTAAGTAACTTATACCCTAACTCATCTAATGTATCACAATATAAAACAATTAAAAGCAACTCAACAAATAACGTAACCTATGATTTAATGGAAGATGGGACAGTATCTGATGCTTCAGAATACTAAGCCCAAACTAAAACAAAAAATAAAGCTTTCACTCCTTTGACTATAATACAATGGAATATGAGATCATATAATGCTAATGTGGATAACTTGAAAATAATTATCAAAGAATACAAACCTGACATATTATTGCTGAATGAAACATGGTTAAATAATAAACAAATAATCAGATGCAAGGGCTATCAAGTAATTAGAAATGATAGAGATGATTCGTATGGTGGTATAGCCATCCTTATTAGGAATGAAGTAGAATTTTATGAAATATCTTTAAATAATAAATTTAATAATAACACTCAATTCCAAGCAATCTTCCTACCTAAATTCCAAATTAATCTACTTAATGCCTATGTTCCTAATACAAATACCATATCTAAACAAAAATGGATAAAACTGATTCAGGAAATCAACAAACCAGTAATTATAATGGGAGATCTGAACGCCAATCATGAGGCTTGGGGTAGCCCCTGTAATAATTTCAATGGGAGAAACATCTTCCAAACATTAGATGAGCTTGAACTAGTTTTTTTAAATGATGGGTCATATACCAGAATAGCACCACCACCAAAAAGATCATCAGCAGTGGACCTAACAATAACATCTAAGGATATTGCTACCAGATCATCATGGCAAATAATTCCTGACTTAGGATTTAGTGATCATCTACCCACAATGTGCAAAATTGGTGTCCAAAACATTACCATCCACATGCCACCTAGGAATAACAGAAACTTCAAAAAAGCCAATTGGGACCAATATACCTCAATATTAGAGTCATCATTTACATCATTTCCACGTGAGAACTACCAATCATTTGCGGACTTAATAAATGAGGCTGCACAGTTGTCCATCCCATTGTACAAATCAAATGTCAATAAACAGTATCATATCCCATGGTGGGACGAATCTTGCGCTGAAGTCATTAAAGACAGAATTAAGGCAACAAGGCAATTCCAATCAACACCCAACTTACAAAATTATTTAATAGTAAAAAACAAATGTGCTATAGCTAGAAGATTCCTTAAAGAAAAAAGGAAGAATAATTTTAGGAAATTTGCAGAAGGCCTTAATAGAAACTCGCCAATCAAGACAATATGGATAAAGTTAGGAAAATAGCTGGATATGGTAATAGCCCAATTAACTCCCTTCCTAATCCTAATATGGCACAAGAGATACTGAATTCCTTGGCTCCCCCAGTATACATTTACATCAACAAAGTATACAAACTAACAATATAAGTCCCCCTTTTACCTTTAATGAATACAAATACATAATCAACTCTAAAAAGGAATCTGCTACGGGACTTGACCTAATTTCATACTCTATGATTAAAAATCTACCTCATTCAGGATCATTACTATTGTTACAAATTTTTAACAAATGCTTAAGTACAGGGACCATCCCGATTGAATGGAAACAGTCATTAATAATTCCAATTCTAAAACCTATGAAAGATAAACTCACTGCAACTAACTATCGGCCTATTGCCCTCACCTCTTGTGTAGGTAAAGTTTTAGAATCAATGATCAAAAATAGGTTGGAATGGCTTATAGAAAATAAGAAAATCCTCAGACCATTGCAGCTAGGTTTTAGAAGAGGTAAAGGATGTTTAGAATGTCTATCCTTTTTGACATCTGAAGTCCAAAAATCATTTAGCAATAATGAATGTACAATAGGAATATTTTTGGATATCCATTCAGCATATGATAATGTTAGTATTCACAAACTGTACTCTACATTAATAAATTTGGATATACCATATGATTTAGCTAACCTCATATATGACTTTTTAAAATGCAGAGAACTGTTTGTCAAAGATAACTCTGGATTAGTACATGGCCCAAAAACCACTAGCACTGGACTCACACAAGGATCACCATTAAGTCCAATGCTATTCAACATATATACCTACTCATTACACGATGTGTTCCCAAAAAATGCCAAAGTCATACAGTATGCTGACGATTTTGTAATTCTAGTCAAGGGAGTGAACGTTAAAAATATGATATCAAAAATAAACAAATATTTAGCCAATCTTGAGACCTGGCTGGACATACAGCAGAGGTAATCGCGATTAATCATGCAGTCCAAATTATACTAGAACAAAATATCACAGAAGCCATTATCTTTTCTGACTCTAAAAGTGCACTACAAAAAATAAAAAAAACAGGGTTTTCTAAAGACACAGAACGTATATCGTATTTAACGAAAAGAGGAATTATCCTAGCAAGGAACAATAATATCAAAATCTTACTAGCATGGATCCCAGGACACACTGGTATTACTGGAAACTACAAGGCTGACCAACTTGCCAATATAGGTTGTTCCCTCAATGTTATTCCCATGAATATCAAGCTACAGTTTTTAAATTTTACACCCTACTTAAAAAGAGAGATTTTGTCTAACTGGGCAGGTGAATGGTACGAAGGATATGACACAAGTAATTCATTCTATGTCAAAATTAATAACCGAATCCACACACTACCATGTTTCAATAAATTCGCATATATCAGTAGGAGACATTTAACTACAATCATCCGTATGAGAACAGGTCATTGCTCATCCCCTCTTCATCTATTTAGAATTGGAGTCAAAGATAATCCTTATTGCGAATGTGGCCAAGTGGGAGGCTTAAACCATATTTTATTAGAATGTCGCTTAAACCAAAACCCACATTTCGACTTGTATGCCGAATTAGCTAAAACTAAACTTCCCACTCCCATAAATATTTGCACAATCCTCACAAATATTAATGAAAATACAATAAACACCTTATGCAACTTTATTTCTACCTGCAATATTAAATTGTAGACTATGATCTTCCTTCTTTAAAGAAGAAAAATACCAACACAAGTATACATGTAGAATAATCCAAAACAAACAAAGGAAGAATATAAGTGTAGGTGGACACTGATTGCTGAAACAAGACAAAAAGTGTCTACCCCCAAGTAAACTGGGTAAATTGTCTAGGACATAGCCCAAAAAAAGAACAAGAAGAAGAAGAAGATGTGTAAAATAAACCTATGGTTATTTTCAATAAAACAGCACGGCGCAGATATTTTCGAATAGAGTGCGCTGTACATTCTATGTAATTATGAAATAGTTAATTGTAGTTTGAATTAATTTAATTAATAGCAATTGAAGTTTTATTGATATTTGTAAATGACACCTGTTATGACATATTTGTCAAAATTATAATGTAAGAAATAGCCATGATACTATGACTAACAAGATAGGATCTTCCCGTAGCAGAAAATTGGTCGTGTTCGCGCATGCCGTCATTGGAGAGTAGAATTTGAATTCTTGTTAAAGTTAAATGGGATTTGTATGCATTCTGTGATAAAATTACTAGACGAAAATAAGTTAAGAGGTTTAATAATTACAATAATCGTGCACATAAGGATATCTCCAAACTATTTATTAAAGATTATTTATTGACACATACAAAAAACTGACATTTCAAACGTACAACTCTCCAATGACGTCACGACTTGACATATGCGATATACGCTATGCGCAATATCTTATCTTCTTAGTCATAGTATCATGATAAATAGCATTGTTCTTGATTCACTTGTTAGGTTTGTATATTTATTATGTTATGCTAGCTATGTTTTTTATTGCTATATATCTTTATACAGTGAGCACGTAAAGGTTGGAATAAATTCGTTAAACGGTTGACTTAGCCATTGGGCAAAAAAAGTTCACACTGATCGATTTTATCTTTCAGTTACGCATGTTTTTTAACTCATTTTTGATGACGTTCTCACTGTTGGAGTTATGACGTCAGTATTATTTTTTAACTGATAATACCTTTTTTATGATGTCATATGTTTCTTTATGTCAGACATGTCGTATAACATATCTAGAAATTAGTTCCGAAATACTAAAACACATATTTTTTTATTGTCGTTTCACCGCTGCCTAAAAATAGGTTTTTAAAATTACTTTTAATTGGTTTAACTCTTTTAGTAGATAAAAACATGTCTCATTAAGACTAAATTGACTAAAAACTAATTCGATTTCAATGTAATGGTTAGCTATCAAACAATTTGCGATTCTTTCACTTGAGTCTCTATACCCAAATCATCAAAATTATCAGGTAACAAACAACTCGCTATGGTACCAGCAAGATGGAGCATCACCGCATTATGCACGACATGTAGGTGAATACCTAAATAATATTTTTCCCAATATATAAATTAGCAGACGAGGATTGTTAATGTGGCTAGCTATATCTCCTGATCTATCCCCACTAGATTTTTTTCTTATCGAGATACCTTGTCCAAAGTTTACGTTAACAGACCTAATAGTATTGACAAACTTAAGGAGAGAATTCAGACGGAAATTAATTTAATTAATGGTGATAACCTTAATAATTTGCAAGACTTTCAACATCGTCTTACATGTTAAGAAAAGAGGCAAATGATTTGTAATTTAAGCATCTAATTTAATAGTTTGTCGGTTTAATTAGTCCTGTTTATATTTTTATAAATTTCGTTTAGATTTGTGTAAAATATCTTTTATTTCTCAAATATACAATAACTATGTATCATAAGCGCCATAAGCAAAAATATGTAATTCGTATACAAATGTTTATATACATAACCTAATTTTATGAATATGATTAAATTAATAACTAAGATCTTCTTATTTTAGGATTTACTACAGACTTCCGGAACGCTGTCGAGTTCCCACACTCACCTTATTAAACTAACAAGACTTTTGCGATTAGCAAGACTTCTCCAGAAGATGGACAGGTACTCTCAATACAGTGCCATGATCTTGACCCTCCTGATGCTTTTTTTCACTTTAGTAGCCCACTGGCTAGCGTGTATATGGTACGTCATCGCCGAAAAAGAAGTTGATACTGATTTGGGTAAGTTGTAACTTTTTAACAAAAAGACAATCTTTAAAAATTTATGAGGTATACTTATTTCCATTATAATTTTACGTTTTGTGGAATAGCAGAAGTAATAAATCCATGTCGTTATGCATAAATCTTATAAAAAAATGTAATACATTTAAAGATTTTATATATTTTTCATTTAAATGTTACTAAAGAAAACAGAACAACTCTGTCCAATTGAAAGAAACTCTTTCTTTACATAAACTGTTATATAAATATATACGCAACAGTTGTTGTATTTGATAAATTGTATCACGAGCCATATAATACGACATGCTTTTCTATATTGTACTATTAGATAATTTTTATTTTTGTCACATATCACTGTACTCGGTTGGGTGCTGTGAGCCGGTCTAGCGCCATATCTATTTTTCAATACGGGTATACCAATTTTTAATACCCTTAACCTTTTTTCTTAAAATCTATTATTCATTATCTGTGAGGATGATAACATCTTCCATGTCCCTGTTTAGACAGTGTGAGGATCTTTGGCTACACCTCGTACATCAATACATAAAATATGGACTTTGTGAATACACTCTTCATATCAATCTCTCAAATGTGACACATGTTTAACACTTGTACGTTCACAGACCAAATCAAGACTACAAACAAGACGGAAGAAAAGAAAGAAGACAGATGCTATTTGAATTTACACAGATAACTAGGAAGTGATACATGATTAACAGAAAGAAGAGTTAACAAACAAATAGAAGACCACTAAGAAGTGAAAGACGATTGAACAGAAAGAAGAAGACAACGACAAGTAAAAACCATTTGACAAACGTGAAATGACAGGACATTACAGACCAAAAAAGGACTATGTGACTGTTTAAAAAGTGACAAAGTACATTTGACAGATGGCGCCATTTTTAGTCCACGAAAATAAAATAATACAGTCGGTATCTTTAGTCCAAGACTACAATATTGTAATCGCTGCTATGCATCTAAAGGGGGCGTGGCTTACAAGGCTCTCATGATAGATAATTTTCTCCAACTCAGCCAGCACAACATCTGCTGACAACAGACGCGCCATCGTACAAGAAAGAAAAAAACGAACAGCAGATACTAAAAAAAAGGAGAATTGACATAGATGACTAAGAAGTGGCATATGACGGACAGGAACAAGAATCGACAGACAAAAAGAAGACGACTAAGAAGTAGCAGACGCAGACAAGAAAAAAGACATTTCTAAAATACAATTCGAGCATAGATCGCTCTTGTTCATTCGAGAAAACTATTTTTAATAATAATTTTGTTTACTAAAACTTGAAAAGCCAAAGTTCACGTAAACTGATACCTGTATCTGACCATAACGTAAACTGACAAGTATATCTGAATGATTTATATACATGCGCTGTATAGCTATCTCCGTCTTCAGAGTCTACAATGATGAAAATAATTTTGGATCATTGGATATAAATAACTTAAAATTATCCTTTTAAGGGCCTAGGAGGACCTACAAAGATTAATTAAAGAATTTAAAAATACGGCGCTCATATACAACATGGTGATCTCAACAGAGAAAACTAAAGCGATAGTGATATCAGCGGAACCGAGATGATGTAAACTAGTCGTAAATAACAAAATAATAGAACAAGTAATGGAAACTGAATACTTAGGAATAAAACTGAAGAGAATAAAGCTAGAGAAAAGTGGAAGAAGAAGTACAAAAACAAGTGAACATGGCAAACAGAGCAGCAGGATGTCTCAACAACACAATCTGAAGAAACAAATACCTCACAATGGAAACGAAAACCAGGATATATAAATTAAAAATAAGACCGATAATAACGTACACAGCGGAAATAGGAGCAGATACAGCGAAACACACAAAGACTGCGGAAAACAACAGAAATGAACGTCTTACGAAAAATAACAAACCAAATTCTAAGAGACAGAGTAAGCAGTGAGGAAATACGAGCGAGATGTGGTATAGAGGAAATAAACCCGTGGACCAAAAGAAGAAAAGTGAAATGGAATCAACAAATCGAAAGAATGACAGAAAATAGAATAGTACGAATAGCAAGAGACAAATCGCCAAATGAAAGAAGATCATTGGGACCAACCGAGGAAAAGATGGTCAGACAACGTCAATTAAGGCTAAAAACTGAAGTAAAACAGACATTAAGCCTATTTATAAAGTAGGAGAAAGAAAGAAGAAAATTACCCTTGTCTTCGAAGTATTCCTTTTAACTCGATTCATCTAAAGTTACTTCCAAACTATCGACGACATCCCCATTTTAGCTACTTAGTGCATTCGGCACATAAATTGATGCAATGGAGTCTAAACTTTTTACATTAACAGGTTTACATTAACAGCCAGTTTTGCGAGATCAGGTAATTTAAAAACATTTATTTGAAAAATCGTTTTTAAAAGGTATAAATATATGGTAATAATGCCCTTTCGGGTTACATCACAAAACGTTTTCGGTTAAAATATTACACCGATAATGAATTTTTTTAGTTAGAAAACGTTCTGTGGTGTAAACGGGACTCATCCTTGTGATTGAAATGAGTACACTCTAAATCCTTTAACGAGGATCAATTTGAGGGCAAATCAGGTATTCTTTCATAATAAAATCTAAAAATATAAGGTAGCATAATCTGGTGTTGAGGGAATTCTCCAAAATTGTTCTATTAAAAGCCATAAAAAGATATATGGCATTCTATTTAAAACAAGGAAGTTGCAGTGAACTTCCTGTATAATCTGAAGTGGTACATGATTCTAAATATTTTAGAATAATTGGGCATAGGTATCCAAAAACGTCATATCATAAATTTTCAGATATTAGCAATACCAGTTCCCAAAGAATCACCCTATATAAATAATTGTTTAACAAATTATTGTGCTTTATATTTTATATTCAAAAATATGAACATTGGCAAGCTATCTAAAATCATGTCACATGTATATTTTTCGACGTGATCAATGTCACTGTAAATTGATTAAATTTTGATTAATGTTCATTATTATCTGCCCGAAAAACGCGATTGGTTATTTTTTACAATTTAGCCAAACAAAACATATGAATTTGTAGTGCTTTAATTTTTCGTTCTAGTGTAACTTTGTACACTGTAGCATTTCATCAAATTAAATAAGAAATTTTTTTTGAAATAAAAAATAAAACTGAGAAAATGTTTAGGTACAAAAAACTTCTTTATTATTTCATGTAACGAATTCTTTCATTACAAAATTATCAATTCATATACTCTAAAAATTATGAATTGCTATTATTTAAGTACCTAATTTGTTTTTAATTTTACTAAAATGTTTTCTTAGTGGCTTCGAGAACCTTTATTGTTGCCTCAGTTAGAAGCCTGGCAAATACAACAAGCTGCTTGAAACTTATCGACCTATTGCCTTACTTTGTTCTTGTTCAATCTAGTAATAAATTACAGAAACCACTCTTATATAGCAAAATACGTCACACTATTAAGGCTGCTGTATTAATTAATCAAACCGGGTTTAGAAGAGGCCAAAGCTGCTGTGACCAAGTGTTGTCCTTATATATCGAAACTGGCTTTGAACCACGAGAGAAATGAGAGATGATACTCATGGAAAATATAAGGAAAACGGAAAAACAAGATGGATAAACTCACTCAAGCTACTAAAAATCTTATAAACAAAAGAAAAGAATTGAAAGACAAATACACAGATAATTTTGTAACACCTAGACACTTAAACAACGATATCACAAAATCGATTCGAAAAGATGTCAGAAATTACAACACTGAATGCATAACTCAAGCCATTGATAAAAATAAAAGTTTAAAGGTTTTGCGCCGACAATTGACTGAAGGATCGACAAATATTTGTAAATAAAACTTGTAAATAAAAAAGGAGAAACTACAACAAATAAGAAAGATATTTTAAAAAAATGCTTTTTATTGCTTATTTAAAAAAAAAAAGATTTTTACTCAGAATTGTATAAGCAAGAAGAACTTCCAGATCCTTATCAAAATCAAATACCAAAAGTTCAAAATGTAGGCTCAGAAGACATCCCAGATATCACAACAGAGGAAATAAAATCAGTTCTCTCGGAGATGAAAAACAATAAATCATCTGGAGAAGATGGGATAGTCATTGAACAAATCAAAGAAGGAGGAGTGACATTACTAAATGTGTTAAAAAAGATGTTCAATGCTTGTTTGACAAGAAGCGTAACCCCCTCCCAGTGGCATAATGGAATAATAACCATAATGCACAAAAAAGGTGACATTTCAGATCTAAAGAATTACAGACCGATTAGTTTGCTCTCCCATACATACAAACTAATCATGAAGATAATAACAAAACAGCTTGTGAACAAACTAGATAATTACCAACCTTGTGAACAGGCTGGGTTTCGCTCCAGATACGGAACAAATGATCATCTACAAGTTATAAAAACGCTAATAGAAAAGTGTACACAGTATAACAAGCCTATCTTTCTTATATTCGTAGATTATGAAAAGACGTTCGATACTATACATTATCATAAAATGCTTCGAGTATTGGCTGACTGCCGCATTGACTACCGATGTATCGCTTTAATTAAAAGTATTTACGAAACTGGTACATCTTGTGTCCGCCTTTATGAAGATACCAAGAAGTTTCGAATAGAACGTGGAATTAGACAGGGTGATACTATCTCCCCTAAATTATTTACAGCTGTTCTTGAATATATGTTCAAGCTAATGGAACGAAAGCATATTATGGGAATTAATATAAGTGGGGAAGATCTGAACCACCTAAGATTTGCCGATGACATCGTTTTAATATCTGATAGAGTTGATAAAGCTACAAAAATGCTGCACACGCTCTATAAAGTGTCAAAAACAATTGGTCTTAAAATTAATACCTCAAAGTCAACGGTAAAATTCTGATTGAGAGCCATAGCATCGACTAAGTAATAGCTTACAAATATCTAGGCCATGAGATTCGCTTAGGCCGTGATAATCAGACAACTTAAATACAAAGAAGGATAGGTCTCACATGGGCTGCCTTTGGTAGATTAAATAACATTTTCAAGTCTAGTATCCCCGTTTGTCTAAAAAAAAAAGTTTTTAACCAGTGCGTTTTATCCGCTCTTACATATGGTGCAGAAACACTGACTCTGACAAAAATAACAATAGATAAAATAAGAGTTACACAACGCGCTATGGAAAGAACAGGAGTCACAGATGCAGTTGAAAAAATAGCCATGGCTAAATGGGCTTGGGCCGGACATGTTGCCAGATTAACATATGATAGATGGACCAGAAAGATTCTGGAATCGCGACCAAGGCAAGATGCATATCAAAGCAGAGGACGACCACCGACTAGATGGACGGATGATATCAAGCTTATCACCACAAACTGGATGCAAGAAGCTCAAAATAGAAATAGGTGGAAAATTTTACGGGAGGCCTACGTTTAGCAGTGGACAAATATAGGCTAATTGAAAATTGATGATACGGCAGACGAACTTGAAACAAAATTAAGAAATTTGCTTATGCAGACGACCTGGCCTTTGGCTTCCAAGATCAAAGTAAAGAATCAGGAGGACGAGCTCTAAACGAAGTTAAACTACACTAAATGCCTACTGTAAGAGCTACTGCTTATGCCCTAATACAAGCAAAACTAAAACCTTTCTCTTTTACCTGTCAAGTCGACTTGTGAGGGAGATATTCTTACTATAACTCTAAATGACACAGCTATCAATCATAACAACAACCCTAAATATCTAGGCGTCACACTTGATAGAACACTAACATTAAAAGTCATCTTACAAACGCCGTGATTTGAATTACGTCAAGGTGGTGTAATAAGTATTCTTTAGCAGATGCATATACTATGCAACCTTAATCTATTTTAGATCTAATCAGGGTTTTATAAAAATGGATCAAGCAGTTATAATCAGCTTCATAGTTTTTATTAGAGAGAGTGTTCATAAGATTAACTCCAATTTGGCATGTTTTTTTGTTTGTAGAATGTGTTTTTTCCATGTTAGTTTCGTATCAAAAATCATTCCTAAGAACCTAATGTCATCGGCATAATTCAGAATTTGGTTACATAATTTTAGTTGGGTATTAATCGGATCACGTTTCTTTGAAAATAACAAACACTTTTGTTGGTTTGCTAAGTGAAAACTGCAATCCTGTTTTCTTCGACCAGTTTTCGAGTTCATGAAGTGCGGTTTGTAAGTGACGCTGTACTCGTGAGATGTTTTTTCCTGAAGATACTAATAGCAGATCATCCGCATATAATCTGCCACAAACTAAGCTGGAGTTTAGTGCTATTGTATTATTCGTGACAATTAAAAATAACGTTGCGCTTATTACAGACCCCTGAGGGGTGCCATTAACTTGACGTCTTGTTGAAGATGTGCAGTGGTTGACTCTTACTTGAAAATTGCGTTGTTCAAAGAAATTTGAAATAAAAATAATGATCTAATATTTCAGTGTGTAATGATCTGATAATATCGTAACGCCATGCTGTGTCAACTGCTTATGTAATGTCTATGAATACTGCAATAGTTTCTGCTTGTTCGCGAAATATTCAAGAATATCAAATTCTAAATTAATAAGGTTATCAGTTGTAGTTCGATTTTGTCGAAATCCACTTTACTCGTTAACCAGGAGGTAATTTTCTTCTAATATCCATAGTAATCTTTTATTAAATATTTTTTCCATGACTTTGCACATTACATTGATGAGGGAGATGGGTCTATATGAGGAAATTTTAGTTCGTGCATTGTTAGGTTTGAGAATAGGTATAATTATTGAATTACTTCAGGAAGTTGGAAAGACATCATTTAACCATATTCGATTGAAAATTTTTAGAAGAGTACACTTAGCATTGTCTGGCAGTTTTTCCAAGAATATTAAAGGTATATGATCGGGTCCAGGAGCAGAGTTTTTTGTAGAATTAAGGACAAAGTTAAGTTCATATAATGTTAAAGAAATATTAAAGGAATTATTATCTCTATCTTCGCAATCAAGCTGTTGTTTGTCTGTGATAATTTTGTGTTATATAGACTCTTCGGAATAGTTGCTATTGCTGGAGTTTTTTTCGAACTATGTAGCAAAAGCATCAGCTATTTCGTTAGGTTTTGTTATTACATTAATATTATAAGTAATAAAAGGCACTCGGTAAAATTTGTTTTTCCTGATATTTTACGAATATTGAACCAGACTATAGATAAAGGTGTTGTACTGTTTATATTTGAGACAAATTTCCTCCAGTTTTCGAGCACTTTTTGTTATATATCAAGCATGTGCTCTCTGTTTTTTGTATTCAGTTATGTTAGTTGTGTTACTATGTTTTTCATTCTATTAAAAGATGCTTTATACTGCTTAATTGCATTTTGACATTCTGTATTCCACCATGGTAGAGGTCTGTGTTTCCCTAATATTTTAGTTTTTAATAATATTCGTAAAAATGTTGAGAGTTTCATTTATATCAGTATTTTCAAAACTAGATTTTTGTGATTC
Organism: Diabrotica balteata; assembly: GCA_918026665.1. Lineage (NCBI taxonomy): Eukaryota > Metazoa > Arthropoda > Insecta > Coleoptera > Chrysomelidae > Diabrotica > Diabrotica balteata. Next base: position 40,823,411 of record OU898278.1, read on the forward strand.
TATGTCTGCTTCTATGGCATCAGCGTACTTGTCCCAATCAGCATTTTTCAGGTTCCATTTTCAGACTGGTTGGTATTCAGAGATAGTGTCATCAGTGGTCGCTCCCATATAAAAAGGGTAGGGGATCCCAATTAAAAGCCATTGAAAGAGTTTAGCCACAAATCGATAGATCGATTGCCGATGTTGTACCAATATGTACATTAAATCTGGATGGTCTTCCATTATTGAGAATGTTTAAATTTTCTTCAGTTATTAAGTCTTCGATTAGTTTGCCTTTGATATTAAAATTTGTTGAGCCCAACATTGGGTTGTGACTATTGAAAGCTCCTACTATTAGCCTGGACATACGTAATTGTGAAATAAGTGCTGTTAAGTCGGTTAATTAAGACTAAAATGGAGATGGGCAGGACACATAGCCAGAATGACAGACGGGCGATGGACAAAGAGGTAATTGGAATGGAGGCCAAGGTAAGACAAGAAAAGCGTCGGTCGACCACCTACAAGATTTAAGAAAACTTAATAAAAACTGGATAAGAGCGGCGCAAGATAGACGGGGTTGGAAGCATGAAGAAGAGGCCTATGTTCAGCAGTGGACTCTTGAGGCTGGATGATGATGAAGTCAGTTAAGGTGAGAAGTCTATTTGGGGGAGTATAGATGCAACATTCATTAATGCATTGGAAAGCTTTAACTGAGAAAGCTACAGCTTCGATGTCTTTTTTTAGAGGAATCGTTTGTGCTTCAATAGTATTTTTAACATAAATGGCCACTCCATCACTTGATTTTTCCTGCTTGTTTTTATTTTTATTAAATATTGAAAAATTTTTAAATGTGTGGCATTATTGGTCTTTAAAACTCGTTTCTTGGAGACAAATGATAGCAGGGGTAATATCATTAATTAAAAATTTTAGCATTTTATAATGGCTAAAATTCTCCTGGGATAATTCAGTCGATGTATCCATGTCAGACGATGTATCCGAGAATGCAAGAACCAAATCGACTACATATTGATTAGAAACAGATGAAAGATATGTTTTACAAACGTAAAAACTAGACCAAGAGCTGAATGTGGATCCGATCATAAATTGTTATGGGCTTGCTTCAAGATGAAGCTAAAAAGAACAATGCCGCAACAGAATTAAAACAGGCTGGAGATTTCAAATCCGAAAACATTTGGAGGTGCAATAAAGAAAACTAGTATGTTGAACACACAAGACAACTCAGAAGAAATATGGAAAGATTTTAGAAATACCATAGAAACCTCTGTAGAAAGAACCAGAATCGAAAAAAAGATCATCAACGGAAAACACTGGACGACAGACAGAACGCTGCAACCTCTCGAAGAGCGAAGGAGAATCAAATCTTTCATATATCAAAACGACAGCAACAAAAACCAATTAGCAAGGTTAAATAGAGAAATTAAAAGAGCATGTAAGGATGATAAAAATAAACATACAAATGAAGAATCCGAAGAACTAGAGAGACATGCAAACCGGTATGAATCCCATAAGCTATATAATAAAGTCCGATATATATCCGGGGAATTTAAACCAATCACACAAACAATAACGGATCAAAACCAACATATTATAAATGACGAGAAAGGTATTGCTGAGGCATGGAGAAAATATTGTCAAAGTCTATAATCAGATGATCCCTAGAATGTAAATCACGATGAGTTCACTGCAGAGAGAGAACCAAACATTCTAAAGTCAGAGGTAGAAAAAGCAATCAATAAGTTGAAAAATAGAACATTTCCTGGCGCAGACAATATCACCGCAGAAGTTTTAAAAGAGACTGGAGATGTTGGAGTAAGTGTTATGCATATGATCTGCAAACAGATTTGGGAAACCGGAGAGTAGTCCAACGACTGCATAACATCTACTTTCATCCCTATATTCAAAAAAGGAACTCCGCTAGATTGCAGCAACTACAGAACGGTAACCCTAATGTCCATCCCATGCAAGCAAGGTTCTACTTCATATAATACATGAAAGATTAAAAGCTTTTTTATTGCCTGAGATATCAGAAGAACAAGCGGGATTTGTCCCAGGAAAAGGCACAAGAGAACAGATCCTTAATGTCAGACAGCTAATCGAAAAAACTCTTGAATTCAATACTCCTGTGTTTATGTGCTTTGTGAGTTACTTAAAGGTCTTCGATAAAGTCAAATGGCGGCAGCTATGGTCCATACTAGCGGAAATGGGAACACCCCACCACTTAATTCAACTAATTAGAAGTCTATATGAAAATAGTAAGTGCATAGTAAAAATAAACAACACCCATTCTCATCATTTCAGAATGGAGGCAGGTGTCAGGCAGGGATGCATAATATCTACAGCGAACACATTATGTGAAAGGTACTAGAGGGATGAAAGGACGGAATATCAGTAGGAGGTCAAAAAATCAATAACTTGAGATATGCTGATGACACTTTAATAATTGCGGCAAATCAGGAAGAAATCGAAGACATAATGAGATGTTTGGAGGAAAAAGCAAAACATAAAGCTAAATATGAGTAAGACAAGGATCATGATAGGAGACAGAGCTCGGAATAATCTTTTATAACACATTAAAGAAATTTGGGGCTTTGAAGTAGTAAATACTTTTATATATCTGGGGTCCCTAATAACAAATGACGGAGGGTGTGACAAAGAAATACGCAGAAGGTTGACTATTGCTAGAACAGCCATGATGGCCAAATAAACTGGACGCTTTTGAAATGTGCGTAAGTATACCGCCGCATGTTGAGAATATCCTGGATTAATCATTGCTTTAAAGTATTGATATTAGAACAACTTAAAGTAAAGGATAGATTGATTAAAAAAATTCAACAGAGATATTTGCAGTATTTTGGACACATTGCTAAAAGAACAGGCACGATGAAAAAACTGATAGTCGAGGGCAGAGTTAAAGGAAAAAGACCTAGGGGAAGATCTCCATGCCGTTGGGTAGATCAAACAAAAATATTGATTAACTAAGGGTTACATGAAGCTAAACAACTAGCCCAGGACAGAGAAGGATGGAAAGAAATCGTAAAACAACTGTGAAGGCCTGATGGTGTCACCACATCACAAAGGGAATTAGGACTGAGGAGGAGGATCCGTGTCAGGTTCTTCATCCTCGTAGTTGTCTTTTGAGAGCTGTCTCATAATGATCGATCGGATGTATATAAACAAATTTTGGTTAAGAGTTGTCTAAATTCTGGAATGTCTACTGTATATTTATTTATAACGCTGATAACATCTTCTGTTTCATGAGTGTTTTCAAATTAATCAACTGTTTCCTTAATAGTCCCTAATTATCATAATTTTTTTGTGTTGAGTAATTCTTAAAATAATGAAAACGAAAAGTATTATTTAAGTGTGTAAAAATTTTTCTAATTTAGCGCTTTCTGTTTACAAAGTCATTTTTAGATCTATGGTCAATTTTGAAAAAGCATCTCTACTCAAGAGAGGTGCGACTTTTTAAAAAAATTACAACTTTTCTTTTTTTTATTACAATAACTTTAGTTACAACCAAATGAACGGTTCTTACATCCATAGCATAAACAATGTTTTTAAAGTGTTGTGGAGTACAATGTTCTGTCTCATGTGTTTTTCAAAGAAGTTTTTTTACTTTTATACATATAAAAAAGAACAGTCGTGGATTTTAAAAAAAAATAGGATCACTGTTGAGAAGTCGGGCTTTTTAAAACTTTACCGTAGCTCTGGATTGGCTTTGTAGTACAAAAGCGCTCAGCTGAGAATTAAAAATTTTTACACACTTCAAAAATACTTTTCTTTTTGATTCTTTCGCTTATCATAAGTGTGTACAAAACAAAATATCAGTCATTTTATTATTTTTTTATTTTTTACTAATTTCAGCTCCTTTGATTATTAAAACCTTTAATTTTTAACTACTTTCGGCAAAAATGATGATGTCATCGGCATGTTTGAAATTGTTTAGTCATTCGCTATTTAGAAAAAAAACCTATCAAACCAATTTATAGTTAACACTGCTGATAAAATTTAGAATTTTAAATAAAAGGGTGAAAATATTTATATTTCCAAAGTTTATGCATCTCAAATATTACTAAAAGGATCTTCAAGTGAAAACAGCTGCACTGGTATAGCTTATACGATTATACGTCAAAATACTCAGTAAGCATTCTTCATAATGTTTATCATGTCTAGTAAAATATTGCATTACTGGAAGGTGAGGTCATATCGACTACTTAAGACAAAACTGTTATAGACTATTTAGTGTAGCGTTTACGAATTTGAAACTTGTAATATGGACATTTAGTTCATTCATTTAACCAATTACTGCTTCAAAAATATTATAAAATAATTACAAATATTGTAAAAATACATATTTTTAAAACTCAAAAAACTCGGGTAATATCGACAATGAAGCTGAGCAATATCGATCAAGGATAGAAAATATCGATCTCAGATGCACAAGTCCGATGGTTAAGTTTACTTAGGTTTAAGGATAAAATACATATTTCTTCAGTTACATTTACAGTTTGAGCAAATATAAAGAGTAGCAGTATTCGCTTCCGTGCAGTCCGCATGAGCCCAGATAGCACAATGACGACATCCCCATCATAATTCATTTGATACAAACTCAAAAAATACTGCACATAGTTCCCTTTCTCGTCTTTGGTGTGCTTTTACGCCATAAATCTTCTTCTTGACTAATTTTTCTGTTTTATCTTAGTAGCTTTAGTTGTTTAACTTTCTCAACCTCATTTTTCTTTTGCTTTCTTTGTTCCTTATTTTCTAATTGTTTTTTTAATGGTGTTGATGTTAAAATGGTCGAGTTTTGAGTTCGCCTGCTTCTAGTTTTTGTATAACGACTGACTGATAGTGCCGGTAGAGGGCCTAGTTTACTGAAAGATATACGAGATAAGCTTTAATTTTTAGCTGTACAGATTCATCCTTATCGTCGCTCAGATTAATGTCTGAAACTTCCTCCAATTCTGATTCAGATAAAGAATCTTCTGATGCTAATGCTGCTTTTGGTCTCAGTTTTTTATTTTGGACTCCACTGGGCCCTGTTAGTTCATCTAGGTGTTGGTGTTGGCTGTGGTGTTTGATGTGTATTGGACAGAGAAGGCACAATATTTTGATATTTTCTCAACTACTGGTATTGAAGGGAAAAATTCCTGTGGTTCGGAAACCATTTACAGCATTTTCAACAGACGCAGTCCTATTAAAGGCATTTTAAGCAAGTTCCGCAACGTCTGTTGTATTGATTTTCTCATATTTTTTATATACTTGTCACATTCTTGGTAGTAAGCTGTCTTGAATGGAGAAAAAAATTGATATCTAGAGGCTGAAAACGGTGACAGTGAAAGAGGATTTATTCTGGTGTCGCGATAAAAATTGTAGGAAGCCAAACTTGATTGCGTTATGTGGTTATTTAGCACTAAAAGAAATGGATGGTTTTTAGAAGCATTAATATGCCGCTGAAAATGTTTTAACCATATCAAGAAAAGTTGTTCCGTTATCCATCCTGATTTGAAACATCTGTATATTGCCCCCATAGGACCATTTTTCAATCCGATCGATCACATAGAGTTGCCAAGTGTTTCACGATGAAGTGTTAGTTCTTCACGATTCAAAGCAGTAATTCTACTCAAACTTGTTGCTTCTGGTTTACGCAAACTTACTTCTGGGTGACTGTGCATAAATAAATAAAATCAGTCTTTACACATTCTCGTTACCATATTAAATGAATGTTTAATTTTCTTTTGCTCTGCATATTCAAAAACATTTTGACATATGGTACGAGACGTAACGCCAAAAACGCCTTGGAAAGTTCTAAGATTCTAGATACAAATTCGGATTCCTCTTCCTTGGTAAAGAGAGCTTTTTGTCTCAGTGTAATTCTTTTAGCTTCGAAACGACCTCTTAATCGGTCTTGTAATTTTGCATAAGGGATGTTATATAACTTGGACCCTCCTCTTATCGAAAGTATTTTGTCAGCTCTATCTCTGAGGGCTCTTTCCATCGCGTCTTCGAACCATGAGGACCGTGTTGTTGTTTTGGGATATGTTCGTGACATCTGAAATAAATAAGATCAACTGTCACAATTAGGGTTATATTGATCACGTTGGAGTAAAATCGACCACTATGGTCGATTTTATCCGAAAGTATGCTGATTGTTGACATGGACATTTTTAGAAAACGCTTCACCTGAAATTATAAAATTATATGATTTTGTGATATCTGTATTCTAGAAATATCTTCTCATGCATTGTGAATACTAAAATGCTGACTTCAGGTAATAAAGGAGCACTTACCTTAAAATACGGTTGTATAATGAACATGAAGTGCCTATGACGTATAAAAAAAAAACTTAAACAGTCGATCGAAGGCACGCGTCTAAGTTCAAGCGTCGTGCTCGTCTTATGCGAATCCTGCGGCATGATTGTATTGAGACCTGCGGCTCAATTGTATAATTATACAATTGAGCGTATTTTTTCAATTCCCCAACGAGTTTTATATTAAACACCTAGACACAGAAATTCAATGTTTTCCGAATTTTATATTACAAACAATATATTTCTACAAAGCTATAGTCAAAATCCAGAAATCTAGGCAGTAAATTCTTGGAAGTAATAGTGATGGTTCATTGCTATTGTAGGTCTTCCAATGGCGAACGAAAAATATCATAAGAAGTTACGACAAAGCTACTTGTATTAAATAAATATGTACCTATTTATATTATGTTAATTTTAATATGATTATTGTTGACATTTGGGTTATTATATATATTAATATAATATACATAATGTTTGGTAACGAATGACCATAACTTAATCTTAGATTCCTAAGATTAAAATAGGCCGATTTAAACTAACTTACTTTAGTACGAACGTTGATAACCAAAATAAAGGGTGTCAAAGTTAAACTTTTATTTTTGAATATTTCGTGATAGGCATGGGATAACAACACAAAATTTGGTAAGCTGGAGTTTTTTGGGACGAGAAATCAAAATTCGCCACTAAAAATGATGAAGGACGCCACATACATCTTTCAGTGCTTGTTTAATACGTTCAATTTTTTTATCTCCCACTCGACATACTTTTAGAATCAAAACTTTTATTCTGTTAATATTTTTACTTAGAAAAGATATACTACATCACTGTACAACCCATTACTTTTTATTATGGTTTCATAAATTTGAATTAATTACAATAAATAACAATTTTAGTTTAGAAGGTAGTAGTTACACCTCCCTAAAACCGCGATAGTCGGTGAAAGTCGGCTACTCAGGTATTCAGTTGTTTTGCTATCGAAGTAAACAGTGGTGTAATGACGATGAGTCGAATACTATTTTGCTGACGTCACGTTGCCCAGCAAGCGTCGATTCTATTCGTCGTTGCTACGCAACGTGACGTCAGCAAAATAGTATTCTACTCATCGTGGCCCCACCGCAGGACATGACTCACATATCGATTAGATTATCTAAGCAGTGAACACGTATTTTACTGTTGTGAGTAATATGGAAAGTGAAAGCAGTAAAAGTAAACGACGCCCAAATTTTTAGATGGGAGAAAAAACTATTATATTCAATGCGTATTGTGGACTCCGTGAAAGGAATAAAAGTATGTCGGTCTACGATATAGTTACCCTGTGTAGTGATTCGACGAGAAATGTATACAGAATTGTAAACAATTTTAAACAAAGTGAAGGCAAATTGAATGATGGACCTGTTGAAACCATTGAAACCAGAGGTAGAAAACGCATTCAGCTTGAAGATCATACCAAATATGCTATTCGGAGGAAATTCAATGCTTTCTTTTTTCGGAACGAAATCCCAACCTTAAAGAAAGTTTAAGTTGAAATAAATTCCGATAATTCAATACCCAAAATATCACGACGTGTTTTATTGCGAAAATTAGAACAAATGAACATTAAATTATATAAAAAGAAGCAGGAATAGTGTTCTTTTAGAAAAAGAAAAAATTGTTTTGTGGCGGAGAAATTACTTACAAAAAATCTGAGAGTATTGTCGTGAAGGACGAAAAGTATACTATTTAGATGAAACTTGGCTAAATCAAGGTCATAATGTCTTAAAGGTGTGGCAAGATAAGCAGGAATAGTGTTCTTTTAGAAAAAGAAAAAAATATTTTGTGGCGGAGAAATTACTTACAAAAAATCTGAGAGTATTGTCGTGAAGGACAAAAAGTATACTATTTAGATGAAACTTGGCTAAATCAAGGTCATACTGTCTTAAGGGTGTGGCAAGATTTGGAAATTAAATGTCGTCGGCAAGCCTTCATTGAAGAGTTTTTATTAGGATTAAAAACACCAGTGGGTAAAGGACGGAGGCTCATAATAACACATATAGGCAGCGATTCGGATTTTTTGGCCAATGGCTTGTTACTATTCGAATCCAAGAAAACCAACGATTACCATGAGGAAATGGACGCTCAAAGATTCGAAGGTTGGTTTTCAAATATTCTACCAAGCCTTGCAGCAAATTCTGTCGTTGTTATGGACAATGCGTCAGACCACAGTCGACGGTTGGAGCCATCACCAACGACTGCTTGGCGAAAAGGTGAAATAATCAACTGGCTCTCTCAAAAAAATATACCATTCGATGACAACATTTTGAAAGTACAATTATTAAACCTCGCGAGGATACATATACCCGTTTTCAAGAGATATGCAGTCGATTAAATGGCTCGTGCAAACAACATAATTATACATCGCCTCCCTCCTTATCATTGTGAGCTGAACCCTATCGAGCTTATATGGGCTCAAATAAAAAACCAAGTGGCAAGGGAAAACTTGAGTTTAAAAATGGAGGAGGTGAAGTGCTTGTTAGCTACTGCCATACAAAATGTCACACCTGAGTCTTGGAAAAATTGTATAAGACACACTATAAAAGAAGAAGATAGAATGTATGACTTAGACACAAAAGTAGACATTTCGGTTAAACCATTAGTTATCAATGTAATTAATAGTGATCGCGATAGCTCTTCATCAGCCGACGAGTCGTCTTCATACGATGATTAATATTTTAACCTCCAGTGGAGGTCGAACCATTTTATTAAGATTACTTTTGTATGTAAGTAAGTTTATTTTGTTAACCTAGTTTTCAAACTAAAATACATTTTGTACCAATATACTTAAAAGTCACTGCGACAGTGTGAACGATACGCTACTGAATGCTAAGCTAGGAAGTCAATGAGAAATTTATCTCTCTCTATATTATGACAACGTTGATCTACTATTCCTTTCTACCGGTCCTAGAATGCGATGTTGTCATGTATGACTTTTACAAAGAATATTATCGTACTTTAGATGTTTTCTATATATTGTATATAAATATAATATTATACATAAACATTGATGTTACTAAATACATTTTATTATATACCTTAACAAATACAAACCGATCATTAATATGATAATTTTGCTGCATATCAATGATTAAATTTTAAATTGCTAGAATATCTATTATTCACAGTTCGGAAAATTTACTGCCTACAAATTTGATTCTCAAGTAAAGTAGTACTACAAACAACGAACATAATATTCGTCTATCTTAAAAAATATTATTTTAGGACAAAAACCAATAAAAAACGATGAAAATAAATACTTACAATAATCTTATCCCCATAACTGAAAACGTGCGTCTCAGTCGAACTTTCTCGTACGCTACCAATCGCATGTGACGAAAGTCGTACAAGACGGGGAGATTTGTAATTCTAAATTCTAGACGACCACTAATCGCCCCGTCTGCGGAGCTTAATGCAACAGCGAAAGAACTTTGGCGGTGGGGAGAGACCTACGCGATTTAAATCTAGTCGACCAGTTCGAGCGTCGACCCATGTGCGGACGGCCTAAGAGGCCAGTGCACCACCTGTTGTTGATGCGTTCAACATGTGCGCATTTGTTTTGCTCTGCGATGTCAATTAAATGAAATTTGAGAGTGGTCGATATTACCCTGCGGTCGATATTCTCCCACCTTTTCCTACTTAAATTCCTTTTTTTTTCGCGTAGATAATAAATTCATTCTCAAAATTTCTAATAGTCGGTATAGCTATCACAGTGTATTTTTCCAAGCTTAATTATTTTATGAAAATAAAAATAAGTCAGTTTCCGAATAAAAATAAAAACATGCTTTGGACAAGATTCAAACTTTTGCGGCATTGCCTAATTGCTTATTATATCCATCTCCTTAACAAAGACATAAGATCTTTTATAATACACAATATATAATCTGATGTTTTATAAATAAATGTTTATTTAATAAATTCTAATTTTCTTGAATGACAAAAGTTTGATATTATAATCTAGTGTTTTATACTAAATAGGGAAGTCACTTATTTGTAATTACCTTTTCTTATCTACTACTTATTCTAAGAATTATGTCTTTCATTTTTATATTTTAACTTTGTAGATCAACCCGCACTTAATTGGCATTTCAGTTTTTAATTACAGTGTATAAGTGAGCTTTTTCTTTCGATGTGCTCTTCCTTAATAAAAAGTTTGGTAATTAAGGTTTGTAGTTCTTTGTATACCTTTAAAATTTTTATTTCTCATAAAATTTTTCGCAGAACTTATAGCGGAAATTGGAGCTATAAGGAGATTATTTTTGAAAAAGTTTTAAGCAAGAATTATTAGACAAGGTAAGCTTGAACTAAAATTTTCTTTAAACATTTCCGACAGATGAAAAGTCGTTGAAGTACAGGAACTTTTTTTCAGTTATTATTTTCAATATTAAACTAGATTTGATTATATCACAAACAATATTTTTAATTATGATTATTTTTTTTTTAATTGCGGTAAACTAAGCTAAAGATTAGCCACAGTTACAGAATAAGTTAGTTTTAACTTATCATTTTATTGAATATTATCATAATATATTTAAGTGAGAAATAAATTTGGTTTTTACAGATATTTATGAGTTTTTAGATTTTGAGTAGGGTGCAATTACAGATGGACACAAATAGCTGCCACCTTAAAGGTCATTCTATCCCGTATATCGAGAAATGACTATTCAGTTGTCTAAAAGTGAGCGAAGCGTAAACATCCATTTAGTTAGCATTGGACACCAATTTTAGTCGGTTTGCAACATTGCCAGATAACTTCGTGATTCGTGAAATATTTTTTGTAGAGTTTTGATATCAAAAACTAGGAGATGAAATAATTTTTTAACAAAATAGGTAACTTGAGTGTCCTGTAATTAAATTTTGAGTTGAGAACCTTGTAAAATCATTACTTTTTTTTGAAATTTACGCAACTCGAAGCAGAAGGAAATGCACTTCTTATTGAGCTATCCAAAGTACAAGAACGAGTATCTGCTTTGACAGGTAAATTGACAGGTACATTTATATTATAAAAAATATGTTAGTATTTTGCAAACTTAAATATACTGACCGGCCAAACAAGTGGCCACCCTCCCTATAAATTTCCAGAAGATAAAAATTCATTGGAAGTTTTATGCACTGTTTTCTATTGTATTCTCCACATCTTTTATTTTTAAAACAAAAAATGGCCATTACTGCTTGGTTTCTTAGCATAATTTATTTAAATAAAAGGCTTCAAAAAAATTGTGTAATACCGAAACGAAGTACAAACAATAAAAATTGCGAGTGAACTTAAACAAAATTGTCTAATAATTGTATTATGCCCTAAAACATCAATAACTGTTTGCATATGATTTAGAACGGAAATGAAAAAATTTTCAATAAAAACTTCATAGGGAATTCAAGGAATACGTTCATATTCTTCACGAAGTATGTTTTGAAGTTGTGCAAGACTTTCTGGCTGGCCTAGTTGACTTATAACCCTAGAATGACGTTCATCCAAAAGATATTCAATGATATTCAGATCGGGGCTGCAGGCTGGCCGTTCTAGAGTCTTAATTCCAACTTTCCCTAAGTAATATGTCAGGGTTTTTGCAGTATACGGCTGTTCATTATCATGCATAAAGACAAAATTGTCCCCAATAAAAGAACCAAATGAAACTATCTGCTTCTGCCAAAACATCCTCTACATACCAGTGAGCATTCAGGGGGCCATTGATGAAAATAAGTTCAGTTCGAGCTTCAAGTGAGATTTCAGCCCAAACCATGACACCACCACCGCCAAACTTTCTTCTCTGGGACATACAAGCTTGGGCATATCTTTCATTTTTCCATCTCCAAACCCTCTTTTGGCTATCGCCAGACTTCAAACAGAACCACGATTCATTAGTTAAGATAATTCAGCTCCAATACTGTATGTCACAGTGTCAAGAAAAAATGAATCGATTCCTACCCTGTCTAGGTTGTAATTCGGGAACAATAGCCTGCCTTCTTGCCACTAGCCCTATTTCATCGATACGTCTTCTAACCGTTTTCCTAAAAGTTCTACTACAATAAAACGATCATCTCTTTGCGGTAACTCTTTTACGATCGGAACTATAAACGTCGAAACTATCAAAAACAAGCATACAAGATCGCAAAAAATATTTACTTTGAGATGCAATGTAAAACAGTTCATAAAACTTCCAATGAATTTTCATTTTCGGAAATTTATGGGGTGGCCACTTTTTTGCCACTCAGTGTATATTAAGAAATAAAATAATCAAATAAAAGAAAAAGGTTTATATTTTAGGTGATATGAATTGCCATCATCCGGCATGGGGAAGTTATAAAACTAACAAATTCGGTAATTTATTAAATAATTTGATTGATTCCTCAGACCTAATACTACTTAATAATGGAAAATCGACCCGATTTAACTCTTACAACGGCTCATTTTTCGCCATATATTTGACGTTATGTAGCCAATCATTGTCAACTGATCTCTTATGGAATACTTTAGAATCACTACACGATAGTGATCATTTCCCCATTCATGTAACACTTAATAAATCTCAATCTCCTAAATTCCCAATATATCAATCTTGGAAAATAAAGAATGCAAACTGGATCTTTTGGAAGATCGACATCCAAAAGAAAATTAAAAATTTTCAATTAAGCAGTGACATAAACTCTGACATTAGGTCCTTAAATAATATCAAAACAGAAGCTGCCTTAACTAATATCGGTAAAACTAATCTCTGTAATAGACAATCAGTGCCTTGGTGGAACAGCGAAATCGCACTAGCTTTATCTATAACAAAACGTGCATTTAATAAACTTAGAAAGAATAATACGGAAGAAAATTTACTTAATTTTAAAAAATTTAGATCAAGATCGAGATATCTCATAAAAAAAAGTAAAAGAAATACATGGGAAAATTATATCTCTTCTATAAATTCATCGACCCCTTCAGCTGTCATTTTGTCTAAAATTCGTAAACTCAAAGGTTCCAACTCTTTTAGGCAAATAAACTCCTTAACTCATGGTCAAACACGAATTACTTGTCACAAAGCTATTGCGGAAAAATTTGCTGATATTTATCAACAAAATTCCAGCAATAATGATATACCTCAGGAAATGTTACCGCACAAGGAAACTATAGAATCCTCTATTATCACCATACGCGATATCAGTGATCCTTTAAACGTCGCTATAACTCTCCAAGAGTTAGAATTTGTTATTTCTGATTTAAAAAACACCTCGCCTGGACCAGATGACATACCTCCAATATTTATAAAAAACTTGCCATTTTCAGCTAAACTAATTTTACTAGATTTATTTAATAATTGTTTTCTAAAACATAAATTTCCTGATCTTTGGTCCCAGGCTGTAATAATTCCCATCATCAAGCAAAATAAATCTAAAGTTAAGCCCACTTCTTACCGCCCCATCTCACTTACCTGTAGTATGTGCAAAATCTTAGAAAAAATTTTAAACCTTCGTCTAGCATGGCACCTGGAAAATAATAATCTTCTTTCCCCTTATCAACGTGGCTTTCGAAGAGGTAGATCGACGTCAGACAACCATGTTGCTTTACAAACCTCAATTAATGAATCTTTTGCAAACAACCAAAAATTGATTGCTATTTTTTTTGACATAAGCCAAGCTTTTGAGAGAACTTGGAGACACTGCATTTTGAAAAATCTAAGCGATAACGGGATTCAAGGTAACATACTAGCATTTGTAAATATTTTTTTTAATAATCGATTAATAGAAATTAGGATAAATTGGCTTAAAAGTTCAACAAGAACATTAGATAATGGAATCAATCAAGGTTCCATCATAAGTCCAACATTATTCCTAATTGCTATCAATAGTGTTATTGATGAAATTAGAGCACCAATTAAAGCCAGCCTTAATGCTGACGACATCGTAGTTTATACTAAATTAAACAATATAAAATCGGCAACTAAAATTTTACAAAATTTTTTAACTCGGATTGAAAATTGGACGTTAAAAACTGGGTTTAACTTCTCTACAGAAAAAACACAGTAGATAATTTTTAATAAAAACAGATCTCGGTACTCAACTTACCTAACTTTAAATAATTTAGCTTTAAAACAATCAGAAGAAGTAAATTTTCTAGGTTTACCTTTTACCAGAACTTTAAATTGGAACTTGCATATCAATAATCTACAACATTCCTGCCAATCTAGCTTAAATATACTCAAAATTATGTCTAATACAGTTTGGGGCGCAGATACTAAAATATTAATAAACTTATATAAATCACTCATTCTGAGTAAACTAGATTACGGTTGCATTTGTTATAACTCTGCAAGCAAAACTACCTTAAAAAAGCTTAACGGTATTCAATCTGCAGCTGTAAGATTATCACTTGGTGCATTTAGAACTAGTCCCACTAGCAGTTTACGAGTTCTAGCTAAAGAGCCACCTCTAAACATAAGGCGACAACAATTATCACTAAACTATATTGCCAAAATTTCAATTCAAAAACAACATCCTCTTTTCTCTCAAATTTTCCACCCTGGCATCCTCTCTTTTAAAAAGTCAACAAACTGTATTCCTTTAATAGAAAAAATAAAAATCACCAATTTTAACATAGATCAATTTAGTCTATTGCTATATACAAATGCAATCTTCCCTCCATGGACATTTCGCCTACTTACCATTGACCTAACACTAAGAAAGTATCCCAAATCATACACAAACTTCTCCATAATTAAACATCTTTTTGCAGAAATCATATCACATTACCCCAACTACTTACAAATCTTTACCGACGCCTCTAAAACCATAGATGGACATGCTGCTGCTTACTATTCTGATAAAGAAAACTACTACAGCATACACTTACCTACAAATTGTAGTATACTCACAGGCGAAACCACAGCTATATTAAAAGCCTTAACTTTTTTCAAAACGAGTAACAACATGAAGTGCGTTATTATTACAGATTCACTTAATGCTTTATTGAAATTAAAGAAAATTTATACAATAAATCCTATTATACAAGCAATAAAAAATGAATTAGAAACACTTCATTCCATGGGAAAGGACACAGCTTTCATTTGGGTACCATCGCATATTGGAATCTGGGGAAATGAAAAAGCAGATCAACTAGCAACTACAAGCCGTATCAACTTAAAAAATACTACAAAAATTACAAAATATCCTTATAGTGACATGAAACATCTGATTAAAGATCATTGCAATAACATTTGGCAAAATTACTGGGAAAATTCAGTAACCAAATTAAACCCAATATGCCCAAAGGTGAACAGCTCTTTAAATAACCCCACAAGTAGACGAGATCAAGTAATTATAAACCGTTTAAGAATTGGTCATACTGCTGTCACACACAAATTTTTAATCAGTAAAGATCCACCGCCAATTTGCAATAACTGCTCCACTTCATTGACAGTGAAAGACTTCCTGCTTGATTGCCCATGTTTCCAAAATCAAAGAAGAATGCATGGAATTCCAGACGACCTCACGTCCATCTTGAGAGAAAAAAATTTAAATGTATTAAATTATTTAAGAGACATTAAATTGTATTTTACTATTTAATGTACATAATTGTATTAAAACTATTGTGTTTGTCATCCCACTAATAACCCTACGTGGTTAATGTGGTATAAGTGTTTTAAATAAAAAAAAGGTTTATATAATATTAAATGTTTATAAATGTCAATTCATCAAGCGTTAAAAAAATCGCCAAAGAGTGTCGTGAGGTAAAAATGGAGAAACTCTTGGATTCTCCACACCTTAAACGACAAAAAAAGTCCTTAAAATACAGCTAGATACATGTGATCAAAGTATCTTACGGAGACATATACTTTTCATCTTAGCCATCAACAAGTTCACACAATTAAGAAAATTCATCATAAATTTGTAAGGGAACTGAATTATGTAGAAAGTAGAGAAAATATGAGAAGGGAATTTTATAAGCTTGGGTTTCGTTGGAGAAAAACAGTCGACAATAGAAAAATGTTAATAGGAAAATAATAAATTAGACACTTAAGGTTGCAATATCTGAGGAACAGTAAGGAAGCTAGAAAAGCAAATAAATTTATAGTGTTTACTGACAAGACTTATTTATTAACGAGTCATATTTCCAAATAACAGGAAATAAAATCTATCTAACATAATAAAATTGCATAAACCTCGTTATGTAAATAATGTAATCGATAAAATTATACAAGTACAAGGACATGATGTATTCAGACTCCCACCATATTATCCTTTGAACCCTATTCAAATGGTTTGGGCAGCTTTGAAATCCTATGTGGGAGAGAGAAATGTAGACTTTACATTTACGTCAATACATCAGCTATTGGACAAAATTTTTTAAACATTGCCTGTGAAAGAATGGAAAAAGTCATCGCAACTGAACGTTAGGTATCAAAAGAGTCGTGCATCAATGATGTAGTCGAGGATTGTAGAATCGATGTAGTAGGGAATTTATGTTGTTGTGGATAATATAGTTCTCAATGTAGACGAAGGTTTAGACAGCGAAGACTCTTCCAGTAAGTTGTCGTTGCATCTTTTTCGTGGTTTTTTTCTCTGCTGTTCTTAACGTCATTTTTGTTCTCTCTGTGTCAGGTATTGTTTCTGCCGCATATGTCAATATTGGTCTGATGACTGTTTTGTAAAATCTAGCTTTCATTTCTTTCCCGATATTTTTATTTCTCCATTTTATTTTATTCATGCAGCCTGCGTCTCTGTTTAATCTATTCACTTGATCTTCCCCTTTCGTTTCGAGCTTCTAGATATTTAAGCTTCATCACTTGTACTATTATCTGATCTTCCAGATCCAATTTACAGCTTAGTAAATGTACTGTTGTAATTATGCATTCTGCGTTTTTTGGGGAAATTATCATGTTAAATATTCTGGCGGTTATTTTAAATCGGGACATACGTTGTAAATCATCTTCCTTACTTGCTTTTCTTCCATTTGGTATTCTTTTTTAGTTCTTGCTTTTTTTATTTCATCCATAATTAGGTTGAACAATAGAAGATTCAGAGAGTCTCCCTGTCTTATCTTATTGCCAGCTTGAATAGGATCGGTTAATTATTCTTTTACTTTTATTTTTATTGTGTTGCTTTGGTAGATATTTTCGATCGTTTTTGATTACTCCTCTTGCGTATCTTTTTTGCGTATAGTAAGTGGATAACGTCTTTTAATTTGACGGTCAAATGCCTCCTTAAGGTCGGCGAAACAAAGATACGCCAGATTGTTGCAGTTTAATGATTTTTCTTACACTTGCCTCATTATAAATATAGTGTCGGTGCATGATTTTCCCGACCTAAAACCTTGTTGTCTTTCTGCTAGTGTCTTAATTTCATTCATTGCATTTGTTATCACTTTGGTTGTTAATTTTAGTGCTGTGTTTAATAAGGTGTAAGATAGAACAAATCTAGGAATATATCTACCTAGGCCAAATCCTTAGACTTGACTAGCATGAGCAGGATTTAGAAAACTTGGATACTTAAGAACCGCAAAATACCCTAATACTTGAGGAGCAAAGTGTTCAACAAATGCATCCTTCCTATCATGACATATGGATGTCAAACCTGGACCCCAACCAAGGCAAATATGAATAAACTAGCCACAACAGAACGAACAATGGAAACAGCAATGTTAGGTATACGACTGTCAGATAAAAACAACAACAAAAACTGCCAAACTTAAATGGAGCTTAGGGGGCCACACTGCTAGACAGAAAGACCAACGTTGGAATACTACAATACAATATTGGAGACATAGAAAGAGAGAAACATGAACGAGAGAAGGCTAAGAAGAAGAAGAAGAAGTGTTCAATAAATTAATTCCTCTGTAATTTTCCGGGTCCGATTTGTCTCTCTTTTTAAAGTAAAGTATTAGAATGCTTGATCTCCATTCTTGAATTCTGATTTGTTCTATTATTTTTTGGATTATTTTTAATAGTTGTTTGGTCAGATCTGCTCCTTTGTACTTTAGGAGTTCGTTCGGTATTCTGTCCTCTCCTGGTGATTTTCTATTTTTAATTTGGTTAACGCTTTCTTTACCTCTTCCTCCTCAATATTTATTTCTTCGTTTGTCATCACCTCTGATGTTGGTGGTTTATTATCGTCACGTTAAGCAAATAGAGATCGAAAGTAGTCTGCTCATGTTTTTGTCTGAATGCGATTCGTTTTTATTAGTTCGTTCATCTATTTTCTTTGTCCTCTAATTATTCTTCATATTTCTTTTTGTGTTCCGTAAAAGTCGTGTTCCATCTGTTTTGAGAAGCTTTGTCAGTGTTCCCTTTTTATTTATCTAACTAAACTATTCGTTTCATTTCTGATTCGTTTATAGTGGTTGTATGCCTGTTGTGTTGGTTGTGTTGTGTATTGTAAAAAGGCTTTCTTCTTTTCTTCACATTTTGTCTTCACTTCCACTCTAAACCATAGTGGTGATAGCGAAGACTTTCAATCAAGTTCTGACAGTGAAAAGAGTAATTTTAATGATATTTGAGTAAAAACTGGTAAGTATATTTTTATAAGCTTATACCAATATCGTTAAAAACAATTTATTTTACCTAAAAAGCTTATTATATTAACTTTCTAATTTAATAGTCTTTTGTAAATTATAATAATTGTGACGAATACTTCATTTAATAACATATTTTACCAATTACTTAATTTTAAAGTTCAAAAACAAACCTTTAAAATAAAAATCGATTAGACAACGCCGCATAAATGACCCTCTCTAACCCTTATTTCTTTTGCGGTTTCAGATAAATATGTTCTACTGTAATAATTAAAATAAATATATTTAATACTAAAATCGCTTTTTAATGCCATTTCTTAAAAATCTTGATACGAGCCGAATAATGTCACAAGATCTTTACAAAGAAAAGCAGAAGAAATTATCTATTTTTTTCAAGAAGTATAGAGCAGCGGATGCCAACCGCTGATACAGTACAAACGAGAATTTGATCAGAATGTGCAGACGTTATTTAAACTGTTAATTAACCATACAACCAATAAAAGCGATTAATGAAAATATAAAGGTCCAAACTTACACTCACAATAACATATGTTATTATTGAGGGTCATGTGACCTCGATTTGTGGCTAGTTTTAATTAATTAATTATTTGAATCTTCTTTGAGTAATTTAAATTTTTAATAAATACTAACGGACCAACTCGACATCGACTTTTTTAAATGAAATTTTTATGTTGCGAGAAAAATTAAGAGATCAATACAAACAATAAGAATATACATAACATTCATCAATAATAATGCACGTAAAAAGTGTATTAAATATCACAAAATATTTCGTCGAAAACAATGCTTTTTGTTACAATGTTTCCATTTTCTGAAAACTTTTGCTTGGCACCGGGCGTTATGTAAACTTTTACTTTTTACTTTTTAATAAAAACGAAACCGGAAGTCGACCTCAAAACCGGAATGCAATTTTTAGTTTATCAAATATCGACATGGATAGCATTTAGCAGTTAATTCTGCATGCTAATCAAGAATCCGGTGTCAGATTTGCTCTATCTTGACGTTTTATGCGCGTTTCGGGTCACTTCCGGTGTCGGATCGCAACCGGAAGTACATATTTAGATTCGTCTCGATGAGACCTTTCTATCCATATATACATTGTGGGGTCTAAAACTTAAAATAAATTTTAACTTCCGGTCATCTCAAAACCGGAAGTGAATTTTTGTACCAAAAGTATATCTTGACAATCTCATAAGTAATACTAATAATATTCCGAAAACATATTTTAATTATCTAATATGGTTTTTGAGTAAAGTGGTGGACAAGAAAAGGGCTTAGCGGTTCTAAGAAAATTCAGTACTGAATTTAGCACTAAAAATATTGTATCTACAAATTAGGTGCACGCACCGATTCAGTACTAAAAATTAGAACATGTTCTAATTTCTCGTACTAAAAATGATCCAATATTAACTAAAACTGAGGTTATGTTGCGTATGTTTATGTTTTGTTTTTAAATATGTGGAGTCAAAAGCAAATAGAAAATTTAATCGAACTATATAAAGCAAATCCTTGTTTATATGTGCCAAAACATCAATTATACAAAAATAGGAATGCGAGAGTAAAAGCTTTGGAAGAAATAAAGGCGGAATTGTACAAACTCCTGTTTGTTTTGTTTACTCTAATCATAAAACTATAAAACAAACTTCAGTTAGGTTAGACTGTCAATACAAAATTGGTAGAGCGCATGCCTACAGGCTAATTAAAATCAAGATAGTTGCAAACACCAACATACATTTTTCATACTAAATCGACTCGCGCAACTAACTAATATTTTTAGCACTGAAATCAGTACTAAAATTAGCATAATGGCAAGCGGACCTAAGTTTTTTTTTTTAATTATACAGCTAACCACTGAGATTTTTCATTTTAATTTAAAACTTTATTCTTTTTTAGCGCTTTTTTTATTTTTTTTTATTCTTTTTAATCTAGACTCTATTTGTAACAATGTATCATTTACCTTAGGCTAAAGAGTGCAAGGAAAATAAATTTGATGATGCACGGTATAGCCACTAAACAAACACAATTTAATAGCTGGTCGACTATATTATCACGACCAAGCGCTTCAGAAGTAGTAAAATGTACATTTTGGCTATAAAACCGATCTTGCAGGTATATGTGTTAATTTAATTTCATTTTAAAATAATGAAACTGTTTTGAATTTTTTCTTTAAAAATTTTGAATGAATTTAAATTTTTTTAATAGGTTTTATATCTCCTCCTCCGTTCCATCGGGTAATGGAATGAAAAATCAGTTACCAGTCAGGCGACTCTTAACCCATTAATGCCCAGAACTATGATCTATTATTGAAACTATTAATGAAACTATATAAAAAATGTTTAAATTTTTTTATATTTAGTTTATGAGCTTGAGAGTGGGTCTTTAACGACCCCTAGGGCGCTTAAATTAAATTTTTCTTTAATTTATTGAAATTCGTTAAAACAGGGGTGCTCAAACTTGAACTGCTGGCGATCTACCTCAGTATTTTTAAACTACTTACGATCGACTCTAAGAGACTGCAAGTGTGTGTGATGCAGGGTTGTCGTACATACACGATACACCCTACCTACCTAGGTAGGTCGTACCGTAGCATATATAGATATTAGCTTTCTGCACAATATAGGTACATTATTTTAGTCAAGGTTTGGGTTAGGTTTAGTTAGGTTCTTCTCTACAATATCAATGAAAAAATTCATAGTTATTCAAAATTGCGAGTTTATTTGTTGTTACAAAACAAAAGAGTTACATATGGTGTTAAACTTAACTAAGGAGTGGCTTTGGATGTTGAAGCGTGGCACTGCATTTCCTCAACATACTTTTCATAAAATGGTACGTAACCACTGAGTGCTAATCGCAAGCATGATGTCATATGATCGTCAGTTAGTCATTTGCGATATTTTGACTTAATTATCTTCATTTCAGAAAATGCAGACTCGCACAAGTAAGTTAACCCAAAAAATGCCATCAGTTGAAGGGCGATTTGCCTTACATTCGGATATTTATCTTCAGATATAAAACGCCAGAAATTTGTATCAAATACTGTAGCTTTGAGGTGTATATCTGATATAATCTGCACCAACTCATTTTCAACAGAACGTGAGTTCATATTAAACTGACTTGCTATCTCAGTAGCTAATTCCTCAATGTTTTTACATGAAAAAGGATAACTCATGAATGATCCTATATTTTCCAATTTACTGCAATCATAAAAACGCATTTCGAATTGTCCCAAAATATTTGATAATTCAACCTCATACGTATCATAAATCAACTTTTTGGAGGAATCTTTGCTTTCAAAGACGGAAAATGTTTCAGACCCTTTCTTTTCAGTTGATCTATCATAAGTTGCAATTTACCTTTGAATGCGTTTACTGCGCTAATCATCTCAATAATAGTTTTTCCTTTACCTTAAAGCTCCAAGTTAACGGTGTTTAAGTGCATTGTGATGTCAGTCAAAAATGCCAAATCATTTAGCCATTTTTCGTTTTTCAAAATCTGAGTGTCATCACTTCTTTCGTCTAGAAAAGCTGTTATTTCGGGCAATAATTCTTGAAACCTTTCTAGGAATTTTCCGCGACTGAACCACCTGACATCCGTGTGAAGAACTAAATCAGTGTGTTCAGCTGACTCCCTATCTTCCAACTGCAACTGAAAGAGCCGCCGGTGCAAGCTACGTGCACAAATGGAATTCACAATTTTTGTTGCAATGCCCATAATTTCCTTCGTGTTTAAAACTTTTGAACACAAAACTTGTTGATGTATAATGCAATGGAATAAAAAAAATGAAGGGAATTCTTCATTAGCTCGACACAATGCCACAAAACCGTTTTTGTTTCAAGTCATTGCTGGTGCTCCATCGGTTGTAATGCACATTAATTTATATATTGGTAGCTCGTAGTTCTTTACAAAATTTAAGAAAACGTCATATATATCTTCGCCACGGGTCTTCCCCTTCAGAGGAATGATTGTCAAAAATTCTTCCTTAGCCAACATGTCATTAAATACCATCCGAATAAAAATACACAGCTGGGCTGGGCAGTGTCTGTCATATCGATGGATTCGTCGAACTGTAAAGAAAAGTATGTACATTCCATGATATCATGTTTAAGTTTATCTGCGATGTCTTGACTCATGACTTTAATACGCCTTGTGACAGTCGGACGAGATAACTGAAATTCTCTAATAGCAGACATGATTTCTGTTTTATTTTTAAAATCTCCAAATAGAGTCTCACCCGCTTCAATAAATGCTTCCTTCATCACCGATCCATCTTCAAATGGTTTCTTGTGTTTCGCCAAAATATGAGATATTTTAAATGACGCGATCGTAGCAGCTTTTGATTGTTTGGCTGGTCTTGTGAACATGAATTGTTCTTTTTTCAAACAAGATATCAAATCACTTACTTTTCGTTTTCTTAATTCACTCTGTGGCGGAAAATCCTTTTCATAGTTTTTATGAACCGTTTTATAAACGGTTCATAAGCTCTCTAAATTGCCACGCTTAGGTATTGCAACTGACGCACGACAAATAACACAAATGCACTTATCCTTTACCATAGAAAAGAAAAATTCTTCCTCCCAATCCTTATTAAAATGATACGTTTCAGATTTCTTCACTGCACTCATTTTCCACTATTTAATAATAAACTTTGTATCGACGTAGGATCGCTATCAAGTTACAATTCAGAATAACTCCAATTCCTGCAGGCGCAACATTTATATCGCCGTGAACGAAAGTCTCGAATGTTCTCGTCAAACGCGCCGCCCGAAACTAGACTGTACTGTCTCTCGTCTAGAAACAACACGGCTTTTCTTTGACAAGTGCCGCGCGTTCCTTTGATAAAGCTACCTTTTGCCGCAAGCAGTGTTATTTTATTACGTAATACATTTTCGTAGTTGATAGAATATCATCCCAAATTTGATTAATAATTATAATAAATATTGAATTAATAAAATAATTAGTTAATATATGTAAATATAAAATATGCTGTGTGGACAGTATTTTGTTGTCCTCACTTCTTTGAATTGCAATGATGCTTAGTCAAGCATTATATGTATTTGTATAGTTCAGTATTAATAAAAACGTTTAACTTTGCTGACAGTAGTTTAGTTACCTACCTACTTATTAATTTTTTTTTTCTCGAGATCTACCCAAAAAGCAATCGCGATCGACCAGTCGATCGCGATCGACCGTTTGAGCACCCCTGCGTTAAAACATTTATCGGAAGTTTACTTCCGATTTGGGCAATGTGGGCAATTTTCACGTATTTTCGTAGTTTTATTATTACACTGGAAACATCTACTCCTCGTCTGTTGACAAACTATCAAGTAGCAGCTTTCTAAGGTGGTATTGTACACAAAAGCTCTCTTTGCTCCAGGCATTTTCGGTTTAACTCCCAATTGTTTTAAAAGATGCCGAGGAATCTGCTAAAATGTGGATTTTCTTGATCAAATCGATAAAAGCGGGCTAGTTGAGTTAGTTTTTAGTAACACGCGATATTAGAGTACACCATTATTTCCTCTCATAGAAATTCTGTAATTGAATATGTTATTATTCATTTGATCTAAATATATGACTTTTTCTCCATTGAAATTTGATCTCCGTTTTAGCTTTCTCTCAGTTATGGCTGATATTAGTTTTTATGAGGTTGTACGATTTTATTGTTTAATTATTGATTGGGTATTATTGAATTTATTTTCCTTCCTTTCATTTACAATTGGATGCATTATTATCTTATTGCCTTCCTTCTTAAGTTTTCGGTCCGATAAAAACTTACCCCCACCGCCCAACATTCTAGTACACGACTATTTTCAAAATTTCAGCCGACGTGGACTCGTAGTTTTGCAGTAACTCTTTTCTTTTGACGGCAACCCTCAAAACAGACAATCCACGTGGGTTTTTGATAAGCCATATCTAGGTCAACCGAAATCGGCTACCACGGAGGATAATGTGACAAAAATCCACGATCTCATATTGGCAGACCACAGACTGAAGGTACGTGAGATAGTTGAGATAGTAGGCATCTCAAAAGATCGAGTATGTCATAGCCTCTTGCCAAATTTTGGGTTTGAGAAAGCTGTCGGAGAGATGATTGCCGCGTTTGTTTACTCCAGACAACAAGCTCAACCGTGAGACCACTTCTAACCAGTGTTTGACGCTTTTTTAGTTCAATCCGAAGGATTTCTACGTTGTTTCGTAACCATTGACAAAACATAAATCCATTGGTATACACCAGACACAAAGAAAAAGTTGCGGCACCCAACGAACGTGCTTCGAAGATGTGTGGCTACTATTGGCTGTAAAGGTAATGGTCACCAATTTCTGGGATTCACAAGGAGTAATCTACGTTGTCTACCTGGAAAAGATAAAATCGGTCAAAGGGCTCTACTACGCAGAAATATTTTGCCGATTTGACGCCCAATTGTAGAAAAAAAGACCACATTTAGCGAAGGAAGAAGTGCTCTTCCTCCATGACTACGGACCGGCTCATATCTCCTCCGTCGCTTTGACGAAATTGGTCAAATTGTTACTGCATTTACTATTTTGTCCAGATTTGATCTTGTGTTACTTTTTTTAATTTCAAAACATAAAAAAGGCACTTGCTAGGCAGAAATTTTTATTTATTTATTTTTTTAATAGTAGAATTAGTTCGCTTGTTCTTAATTCTTCCGGTATTTATTGTGTTTTATAATTTTCTTAATTATTATTGTTAATTGATCTCTTATTGCTGCTTCACAATATTTCAGTAATTCGTTTGGTATCCCGTCTTTAACTGCAGCTTTTTTGTTCTTCAGCTTTTCAAGTATTTTACGAACTTTCTTTACATTTATATTAAGTTCTTCATTAGTGGTTTTCGGTTCTAGCATCGTTTGTTTTTCATCTGCCTAGAGTTTTTTTAGGCAGTCATCCACGTATATTTTTATATGTGTTTTGGTTCTATCAGTTTCTTTATCTCCATTCTTTAACACCTGAAAGAATTCCAAAAAGGAAAAAATTATATGGAATTAATAGAAACCTGTTGAGAAGCAAGATTCTAAGTAAGAGAACAAAGATGAATCTATATAAGACGTTAATAAGACCTGTTGTTAGATATGGAATGGAAACAACGGCGATTTACAAGAAAGAGGAAGATAGCCCACTAAAATTTGAAAGAAAAGTAATAAAAACGATAATGGGTCTCAATGTAATTACAGATGAAGAAAAAAGAATAAAAGCAAATGCTGAAATTAAAGACGAATTAAAGAAAGAAAATATAATCAGATACATAAATTCTTTTCGGTTCGAATGGATATGTATAGAGGACGGATCAGACGAAAATAGATGGATGATGTAATGGATAATATAAAAACAATGGATATTACAGACTGGAAAGTTCAGTGCAAGAGAAGGAAGAAATCGAAAAAAGTCAGAGCAGAACACACACACAACAAGCTTTAAATCGCATAGAATTCACCTCATCCAATAATAAGATTTTGAACATATTTTGAATAGGGTTTGTTAAGCTTAATAAATAAATGAATTAATCAACTAAACGTTTCGCAAGCAGCTATATTCAATTTTAATTTTAAGATATAATTTTTGAAAAAGTCTTTTAATTAAAATTTGTAGATTACTGTAAAGGGAACTGCAATGACTTTACAAAGATATCTTACTTGGCACTAATTACTAATTAAAGATTTGAAAGTAAAAGTTGCGGTGTAACAAATAACTCAAAAAGTGTAACTTTTTTCTTAAATTTTTCCTAGATGTAAAGCAATTTTTAGAAACGACCATGTTTCGTTTTCGTTCGATTTTTTAAATTATCTTTAATTTTTATATCATGTACTGCTTTTAATTAAGCAATTAAGACATATTAAGACCGTTTTGGGTGGACACATGCCATAATTAAGAAGAATTGGTGGATTGACTGGTGTAAGAATGATATATATATATGATAGTAAATAAAGGAAATATACATCTTTATGGATCTGCCTCCTCACTCATTTGGTGCAAGAAGGGTGTAGCTCCGGACTTGCATCCTTTTCGCACCAAACGGTTGTTAATGTTAGAATCTAACGAATCACTGAAAAATGTGAACATGCACATCTAGAGCTTTCCAAGGCGTGAATCGCATTATAGTAGAAACAAATTTCGTCGATTCTATTTATCTCCAGATCTAAATATAAAGAAGATGCATCAACTCTATTTGGAACTTTACGAATCAGAAAATGTTAGCAATCCTAAATAAAAACCCAAAGTTCCCTATGAGTTCTACTATCGATACTTCAAAGAAAACTTCAACTACAGGTTTGGCTCACCTCGATCAGATACGTGCAAAGTATGTGATATCTTAGATAACAACCTCAAAGATGTGATCCTCGACGAAAATGAACGAAAATTTTTAGCAGCGGAAAAGTAGTAGCATGAAATTAACGCCAATTTGGTTTTCAATGAGCTGAAGAAGAAAATCACATTGTGGAATCATAGCGACGAAGTGAAGGTTCTGATCTTTAACTTCCAACAAAACCATCCACTTTCAAAAATTCCTGCTAGGAAAGCTTTCTACAAACGCCAGTTATAGACAGAAAACTTCTGCCTCCATTCTGGTGAGACAAATCAAGCACACTTTTATATTTATGATGAAACTACATCTTGAAAGTCACTAAACGAGGTAGTATCATTTTTGTACCACTATATAAAACATATACTCCCTAAAAAAGTTAGTTTTATACCTTTTCTCC
This sequence comes from Diabrotica balteata, assembly GCA_918026665.1. NCBI lineage: Eukaryota > Metazoa > Arthropoda > Insecta > Coleoptera > Chrysomelidae > Diabrotica > Diabrotica balteata. The sequence continues at coordinate 40,850,980 of OU898278.1, forward strand.
GATAACGCTGCTGCGCAAAACAAAAACTCAGTAATAATTTAGTTTCTGTATTTGCTGGTGAGAACTAGGTCTATTGACAAGATAGAGCACCGATAGAAACCGAAGTTTCTACGGAGAAGGACTACGTTTTTAACCCCCAACAATATGCTGATTTTGTAAAACAATCATCTAAACAGTTTATTTCCATTCTGGTAAAAGGAAATATGATCCTTAACTTTAGTGGTAACTATGAACGATATTTTAAAAAAGTTATCTCAGATGCAGAAAAGCAAAGATTCCAGATTTCCAAACACCGAATTTTCCATTACAGCAATGAACATTTAGACGGTATTAAAGTCAGTATATCTACTGGCCGTCCGAGTTTTCACTTATTCCAAATCTTGAGAAACCTTGACATCGAGCTTCAAGTTTCTTCTCATATTCCTGTCTATTGCAATCCTATTCCTGTCAAAAAAGCTAAATATGCAGATTTGCAGATGTAATGAAGTTGGCAACACGATTCGCTCCTATGAACCAAATGGCTTTTTACACCCGTCTCACAAGTGAAACAGCTATGACTGAGAACCAGAAAACCGAATCATCTGGAACTGATGATGACGACCAGATAGATGAATGAAGGATGTGTTTGCCCGTGTGTTTAATGTTTTATTTATTTTTTCTGAATGCTATTTTTCTGACCCCAACCTGTTTCTTTTTACAGATTTTTTCGTATTTGTGTCGTATGCAAACCATAATTATTTAATTGTTGTAATCGAATAAAAGAGTTTTTGTTGGGAATTTTTTTTTCTCAAAAGTGATAGTAAAGAAGCATTATTTCACGTGTTTGGTGTAAGAAAGATGCAGGTCCAACTGTTTTTCCATTTTTTTCTTTTTATTTTTTTTTAAATTATCTGCTTGAAAATAGTATTGACTAAATCTGTTTGTCATCGACTAATATTATGTCTTTCGGGTTAAAATAAAAACTTTTATTAAAAAACAGTTTTTTTGAATTTCCCAAAACAATTATTAAATTTGGAGCTGCATCCTTCTTACAGAAACTCCTCAATTAGATACGATATTACAATATAAATGTAAAATATAAAAATTTAAAAAGGAACACAGCAAACTGGATATCTTATTGATGCAAGAAATCTGAAGCACCAAGTGTAAACCGGGTGTATATCATCTAAACGTTAAACTTTCGGATTTAACCAAAACCAATCACTTATTGCTTCTACTGAATTCGAGAGATTATAAACGATATAATTAATCTCCTATCAAGTCTACTCGTAAACAACCGCATTGATAAATCATTAGCAGCGATGACGGCATTAAATTCTGCGACATCAGTTTGCTGCCCTTTCAGAAACGATCTCTCGAACAATGCGATGATTGAGAAGCCTTAGATCAACACTTGTCGCTGGGATAACCGATGCTGAATAGACCAACAACTTATAAAAGGAAAAAATATAATTTTCGCCGTTTTATGTAGGAAATATATCAATTTAGTATCTGTAACATGTCACGTATTGTAAGCTATAAGTATACTTCGGGCCTAATGGAAACGTGGAATAATCATACGAGACAGTTTATTTTAACTATAAAAAATATACGATACAGTAAGCAGTACCGAGACTAGAGCGAAGCTAGTGAAATACTAGGTTTTCTGTATTTTTAAAATTCAAATAATATTCTTAAAATTTAATAATGTAATTTTATTATTTATTTATTATTAATATTTAAAACAAATTATAATGTATTCAAATAATTTAATAAATTATTATGTTTACCCCTAATGCCACCTTCCAACGTAATAAAAAATCATACGTTACTGATTTCTGACATACCTAAATGACATACATAAATTCAGACGAAATATTCAATTAATCGCTAATTAATTTTAATAATCGCTAAAAATCGAATATTGTATATATATATATATATATATATATATATATATATATATATATATATATACAGTGCGTTAAGTTTTGGATTAGGTATACACTCTATAAATGGCAACACTGCGCGTCGTCAACTGGCACTACATATCTGCTTCGTTGACTCGTTGCACGTCGCCCGTCGGCAAATTTGTCATATTGTCATTATACCGTGGTTGTTTAAAGGTATAACAGCGTAGAGTTTTAATTTTTTTTTGTAAACATGTCTGTTTATATGGCCGCGGAAAAAGCTCAAATAATAAAATGGTTTTATAGTAGCAATTCTGCGGAATAGTGTGTAGACTTATTTTCTGTGTTTTTTGAGGGAAGACCAATTCCTTGAAGAACATTCCATGAATCTTCTGTTTCGTTAGTAGGGAGACACAATCCTTCCATTACGAGGTATTGGGCGTGGGAAAACCAGCACAGAAGTGTTGTTTACCGAACTCAACGTCCTCAAAAAGTTAACGTCTGGACTGGCATTTTAGGAGACCACATAATAGGTCCATTTTTTATTGAGGGCAACTTTAATAGTAGAGTATACCTCGATTTGTTACAGAATCATGTTCTTCCCGCTATTCTCAATCTTCCTGATGTAAATCTGGAGAATGTTTGGTTTCATCAAGACGGCTGTTCAGTTCACAACGCTCGAATTATTAGGGAGTATTTAAACAATACTTTCCCGAATCGAGTTATCAGTGGAACAGGCGATATTAAGTGGCCTGCGCGATCTCCAGATCTTACACCCATGGACTTCTTTTTTTGGGGACATTTAAAAAGCATTATCTACGCTCATCCTGAGGCTAGAGCCCAAAATTTGGATGAATTAAAAAATCGAATAAGAGAAATCTCCAATTATTCTGTTACAGCAGAAACTCTTTCATCTGTTCGCAGAAGTTTTTATGACAGATTGGTGTACTGTTCACCTGAAGAAGGTCAACTATTTGAACATTTCTGTAGGTCATAAAGAATTATTTTTTATTTTATTAGGAATATTATTTTAATTTTCAATAAGAGTATATTTTTTATTTTATCTTTTTTAAGAAATACGCTTTTATTTTTAATTCAACCACAAAAAATTTTTCACATTAATAAAAATCGATAACAATGCATCTAATCGATTAGGTCAGTGCATTTTTATCGAATTTCCTACTATTAAAATCGGCTTTACGTAATGAAACATGAAATCGGACGACATAGAAGTACATCCCTAACGTTGTTGTGAGTTACTAAACTAAAATAAATGATTTTCTGTCGGTGTAGATTGTCGGGTCGGAGAACGAACATTTACAACGTTGCCGATTTTAGCGCTCCGTATAGTGTGCAATACCTAATCAAAAACTTAAAGCACTGTATATATATATATATATATATATATATATATATATATATATATATATATATAATATATATATATGTGTGTGTGTAAAGAATAAATCTTTTAGCAAAAAGCTGCTATCGGTTTGTTGTCTTAAATTGGCCAAATATATGGCCTAGGAGGACAAATTCGTTAAACTTCCCGTGCTCGAATCGGTATCACTAAAGTGTTATGATCATTTCGGCGTATCCCAGCCATCGTCAGACACTTGGGCTGATACAAATTCAAACACGGAAAGTAGAACGAATGTCTCCTAAAGCTTCACCACTGCAGTGGTTTGCGAGCAGAGGCGCCACCTGCTTTGGCGGCCGTGAACGAAAACGATGTGATTATATCTTGTGATTGTTCAATCCATATTCGGAAGAAATAATTAAAAAATCACTCGAAAATGTAACAATTGGAATTAAAGTCAACGGCAGACCCATCAACAATATCAGATATGCCGATGATACTATACTAATTGCAGAGAATATACAAGATCTACAGACACTTTTAGATAATGTAGTAAATGCTAGTGAGGAAAGCGGACTAACGTTTAATGCTAATAAAACAAAATTTATGAAAATTTCCAAAACACAACAAAAAGACAGTTTAAACATAAGAGGAGTTCCAATAAAAAAAGTAAAAAAATACAGATATCTTGGTACAATTATTAATGAAAATAACGAGTATACAGAAGAAACAAAAATGAGAATTGGACAAGCTAGAGCAACATTTAATAAGATGAGAAAAGTATTATGCAGTAGAGACGTTAGTTTACAACTCAAAATAAGAATATTATGTTCTTATGTGTTTTCGGTGCTGCAGTATGGGGTGGAGGCCTGGACCTTAAAGAAAGAGGTGAGCGATCGATTTAAAGCATTCGAGATGTGGACCTACCAAAGAATATTAAAAATAAGTTGGGTAGACCGAATAAAAAATGTTGAGCTCCTCAGAAAGATGACAAAGGAAATTGAAATCATGAATACGATTAAGATAAGAAAGTTACAGTATCTCGGCCATGTTATGAGAGGGGATAAATATTTGTTGCTACAAACCATAATGCAGGGAAAAATACAGGGAAAACGAAGTATTGGAAGAAGACGCATCTCCTGGCTCAACAATCTGAGAAAGTGGTATAATTGCAGTTCCGTCGACTTGTTCAGAGCTGCAATCTCAAAAGTGAAAATAGCTGTGATGATTACCAACCTCTTTAGAGCAGATGGTACCTAAAGAAGAAGATTTGATATATGTATTTTGTTTTCTAAATTGTGTACGCAGTTTTTTAATTTAAACCCGTTTAGAATAAAGATATGAATACTAGAGACGAATTGATCAAGAGTTCCGTGACGCTCGCCTCAGCGTTTTACTATAGGGAAACATTATACAATACCAGTGTTCCGAAAGCGCGGGATTTTAAAGTCGAAATTAAATATTATCGCGCGATGTAATAAATAAGCCCATATATTATGTCTACGTTTATTAGTAGGGAGGGGAGAGACGGTTTTCGTCTTCCCTTAAAGTTAAAATCACAAGTTACAATATTAAGTACCGGAGTTCGGTTCTGCATCGATAATCATAATGTTGTATTTAATGTGGGCTCCGAAAATTTTTAACATTATCAAAGTTTAATGTAAGTTATAAATTGTGAATCTTAGTGATATATTGAAATAAACTGTAAGTGTACAAACTTTTTACATAATATCCAGTTGAATTAGCATTAAAGTCAGCAAATTGCAATTATTTATTATTGTTGTCAATAAACAAATTCAGTTTTATCAGCAAATACCCGCTTTTAGTAAAGACCGGTATACCTGTTTTAGCAGGTGTACAGGGTCGGACTTACTTTTCACGAACGTTTATCAAAATAAATTCAAACATGGAATCACACAATAGTTCTTCAATACAAGACTATCAAAATCAAATAAACACATTACAGTCATACTCTTCGGCAGCGTCGAGAGTGCATTTTCCTTTAAAGTCCCAAGCAATTATCTTCAGTACTTTAGAAAACACCAAACTTCAAGACTACGTTCTCCCACTTGGAAATATAATTCAACCGAGAAATTTAATCTTCTCTTCTAGATTATCTAATAATCGCATATGTATGTATTTATACAATAAACAGATAGTGAACGATTTTATGAATAATCATGGTCAAATAGAAATACAAGGTGAAATTGTCAGAGCAAGAAGGTTAGTTACACCAGCGGAACGACTTGTGCTCTCCGGCGTATGTCCTTCAATACCGCACGACTTGCTAATCAATGAGTTACAAAAAATCGGCATAGTTCCTGTCTCCCCCATGACGTTCCTCAAAATATGTGCTTCTATGCCTGAGTACAATCACATCTTTAGTTTTCGAAGACAAATCTATATCAGTCCTTACAATCTAACACTACCAGAGTTATTTGCTCTTATTTTTAACAACGCGATATATAGAATATACATTTCTCAAGACAGTTTAGTTTGTTTTAGATGCAAGAAGACAGGACACATCGCTTCACAGTGCTCCGAACCACTAGCTCAACTAAACCCCAACCAAAACAATAAAGCATCGGTATCCAGCGCAACAAATATATCCTTGCAAGCATCCAACGACACACACCCATCTCAGTGTGAACAAATGTTTATTTCCAATATCCCGGAGATACCGAACAAAGTAGATGCATCAAATAAGGACAGTCACATAATTAATCAACCAAAAAGGAACTTTGATGAAATTATTTCACCTGAAGCAGATCCATCTTCAAAAGAATGTAACATTTTTCCACTACCTAAAGTACAAGCAAAATCTAAAAAGCTAAAATTAGTTCAGCAAGCACTTCTAAATGCTCATTTTCTCTCTTACTTGTCCCTGCTAAAAACTTCATAGAAAATCACCCTCTACCTTTCCCTCTAAGCGTTGATCAATTTAACATGCTCCTAGTGAATATCACAGAATCAACAGATCCTATAACCAAATTCAAGAATATACCACAGACCTACCAGCTTTGTACTGTATGCTTTGTTAAGTTTATCCCCATTTAAAGGAAAGATCCATAAAACGTAAATTCACGTCCATAAGCAAAAAAATCCTTAGTTATTTTAACAGAGAGACATCGGATGCCGAAAGTGACACATCTCAGTTAAGCCAACAATAAAATTCAAGTCTCTACTTCAGTGGAATAATCATAGATCAACAATACAATGAGTGTATTAAAATTTATACAGATGCATCCAAAGGTGAACTTGGCGTTGGAGTAGCAGTGGTAACTCCAAATGACACTTTTTAATTTAAACTTCCTCTAAATGCCAGAATCTATACTGCAGAACTATTTGGTTTGTTCAAAGTCATCAAGCAAGTAAATATTAAAAACATCCCTTGTTGTCTAGTCCTTTCTGACTCTCTCAGCGCAGTCAAAGCTGTGCAAAATGTATACCCTAAACACCCCATTGAGAAAATTATCAGAGCCGAATTAATGAAAGCTGAAGAACATTTCAGAAATCCACTTCAGGAGTCCACTTCCTGTAGATACCATCTCATATAGGCATAGAAGGGAATGAACAATTAGATACTAGTGCGCGTAACGCTATCACCAGCGAAGCATTCGAAACAGAGTGTTGGAGTGTCGCAGGAGATCTAAAAGTTATATATATATATACATATATATATATATATATATATAATATATATATATATATATATATATATATATATATATATATATAGCGAGTCTTTGCAACTTTAATTTTGTCGCTTCTCGCATCCCAATCGCCATAATTTCTTATCGACCCAGTCTCCTTCTTGAAGACCTCTATTTTCCATTTCTATATGAATATTGGATATCCATTTCTTTCTTGGTCTTCCCCTTTTATTTCTCTGTGTAGGTCTCCAGTTCCAAACCTTTCGTGGTATCCTTTCTTCGTTCATCCGTCTCAGGTGTCCATACCATTTTAATTGTTTTTCGGCTATCGTATCCATTATTGTGTTCTTTACTTTCATTCTCTCTCTTATGTTTTCATTTCTTATGTGGTCAAACAAAGTTAAACCGGAACATCTTCTCCAGTACATCATTTCCGTTGAGAGGAGTTTTTGTGACATATTATTGTTAAAGACCCACACTTCTGACCCATACGTCAGCACCGGCTGAATCATAGCCTGATATATATTTTTCTTTGTTTTATTAGTTAAAGTTTTATTCCACAGGATCGGATGTAGTGTTTTTATCATGTTTTTTCCTTTTCCTATTTTTCTTGTTATATCTTTGTCGTCTCTCCCGTCTTCGCTTAGTGTAACTCCGAGATATTCGTACTGATCAACGTTTTTAATTAATCCGCTTTCTGTTTCCATGTCTTGACCGATGCCTCCTATATTCATGTATTGTGTCTTTTCGGTATTAACCTCTAATCCCCATTTTTTGAATTCGTCTATTATTTGTTTATCATGTACGTCATATCTTGTAGGTCCTCGGCAAGAACTACCTGGTCGTCTGCGAAGAGGATTGTGTATATAGGAGTGTCATTTACCCATATGCCCATTGGCTGCATTTTCTCATCCAATGTTTTAAAGCATTACCAAGATATATTTTAAACAGGGTTGGAGAGAGGCAAGAGCCCTGTTTGACACCCTTTGTTTGGGTGAAACCCTTGGAAATTTGGTTTCCAACCTTAATATAAGCTTGGTTATCTTGATATAGCTTTTTCACGGCATTTATATATACTGCATTTATACCTGCGTTTTCCAATGTTTTCCATAGTCTCTGCAGTGGTACGGAGTCAAACGCTTTACGGAGATCTATAAAAGTGGCATGAAGTTCTAGTCCTCTTGCTAATCTCTTTTCCGTTAGGTGTTTGAGAGTAAATACATTGTCGACACAAGATCTCCCTGGTCGGAATCCACTTTGTTCTTCGATCTCTGTGGCTTCTTTTTCTATTCTGGCTTTCAGAACTCTTTCATACAGTTTGCCAGTGGATGACGTAATGCTGATACCTCGGTAATTACTGCAGTCATTCCTGTTTCCCTTTTTGTAGATGGAGTTTATGTACGAGACTTTCCAATCTCTTGGGATACTTTCTCCTTGTAGGCACTTGTTAAACATTTTACAAAGCAATTCTAATGTTATTGCAGTGGCATGTTTGAATGACTCGATAGGTAAATCACCCGGCCCAGGAGCTTTATTATCTAAAAGTTTATTTCAAAAATAAGGTGTTAAGTGCGTAGAATCGGGAGTGGCATAACTCTAGTTTGAAACTCAGAACCATCAAAAGTGACATTTTTTTCATGAAAATCCACAACCAGAAGTAGAAGATGCCAAACTATTATTACACGTCTACGACTTGGACACTGTAGGTATACTCATGCCTATCTTTTCTCAAATAGTGAACCTCTAAAATGCGAAACATGCAATACAGTAGACAGTATAAAGCACTTCTTGATAGACTGTCCTAAATATGTAAATCAAACACAGTCCTACAATTTGCCAAATAACCTGAAAGCACTCCTCAACAAAAGTTTAGTTCCGAACAATTTATTAGGCTACTTAAAATGTATAAATATGTTACACAAAATTTAACTTAATTGTTACAAATGTTCAATTGTTCACAAATTGTAATTAATTGTTACAATGATTGATTGTTACAAATGTAAAATGTAAAGTATTACAAAATGTTACAGGAATGTCGCTAATAACCTTTGGGTGGATGCGACTTTGTCTCTTTAAAAAAAAAAATATTTATTGTAGTACCTTAGCTCAGTTTGAGCTGTTTACACTTGTGTTGGAAAATTTGTCAATCACACGTAAAAATTTGTATTTTGACTTGAATAAGTGTTGGATAAAATAGTTGTACCTTACCTCTATTTAATTTATATAAGAGTAAGTTAGAAAAATTTTCACCTAAAGCTATGGCTTGTTAGAACAGTGAGCGATGCAGAACTCACAGTCAGTCAAACGCCGCGCACGTTCGCCAAAATCAAAGAAATGGTTCTCTATGATAACGGTTTGTTAGGTTCTGTCATTGATTATAAACCACTACCTAGATAGCTCACCTCGTGGTAACCGAAAGACGTATCAAAAACTAGATGGCGTTACTCGAAAACCGTATCGAGATTCTCATTCTCTCTCTGACTTGCGAGGAAATAGGACTGGTGTCAAGGCCGAACTTACCCTATAAGTGTATTATCTGTGTCAAGTGTTGTGACAAGTTATAGCGAAATTTTATAAAATAAAAAGGACTCACATTTTAGATAAAATTGCCTCTGTAACGCATAAATGTGTTTACGCGGGATGTTTTGAAAGAAACAATGGAACAAATAATAATATATCTTTCTATTTCCCCTGAAAGACGTAGTGGTTTATAATCAATGGTTCTGCTGAGCTGCACGCATTGCAGACCGATAGCCGTGTTCGTCGACGGTGTGCGCTGGAATCAACTGCGATTTGATTTGAACGCAAACGTTCAGCTGAGCTCACAGCGTACACATCCATACCGAAATTAAAATAATTGTATTTTTATATAGTTATTATTATTGTAACAATTAAGTGATCTCTACTAAATTTTCTCCCGAGAAAGATGAAAGACGCGTGGATCTAGTACAACTTGCTCGAAATTTTTCCTCGATTTGAAACAATCTTTCTTCGAATCGTGATTTAAAAGCACCTTGTGTATTCATACTTGAAAAAATTTCTTTTACATTTTTATTTCTTTTATTTAAATTTAACGTTATAAGCTCTTCTTCTTCCTCATCTTTTTGGAGTAATAAAATTATTGCGTTAAGTTGGCTAGAATTCATTTTTTTAAACGTACAACCTTTGAGAGAATAAACGTGAAAATAATTTCTAAACTTGTTTTCAGAGCGACAAAATATTTATGCGAATTAATCTAATAAACCGACTCACCCAAAACTGCCGTGAGTCGAGTACAACATATTCTGCTGTACGTGTATGTTGTTCGCTGCGCAGTTCTAACACACCGTAGCTTAAGTGTATAATTTAGCATAGATCATTGGGATCTATTTGTTCACTATCTACTCTATTACACCGCTAAATTGTAAAAGTACTAAGGAGATTGTTGATCTGTGAAGTAGGCTAGTAAGCTATGGCCTAAAGTTTCAAGACCACAGAAGATTTGCTTCGAGTTTGAGTAATAGCCAATGATCATCGTGGCCATCGTGGTGTACAATAGGACTGGTAGATGTAACAGAACTTTTTAAACAGTTTAGAATTTTTCTTCTTCTACTTTTTCGTGCGACTAGGATTACTCCTCTTTGTTTGCCTCTATTATGTTTCAGTCGTTGTTGACTGTACATTATCTTTCCACCTTTTTGGCGGCCTTCCAACGGGTTGTCTGCTATATGATTTGTTGTTTCTACAGATATTCGCTAATCTATCTGTTCCCATTCGGTTTACATGTTCGTTCCAGTTTTTTTTTCTTGTTTTTATCCATCTGTTAATATTTTGAATTTTGCATTGTTCGCGTATGCTTCTGTTGGTTTGTCTGTCTCTTAATGATATGCCCGCTATTGATCTTAATACTTTCATTTCGATATTGTTGATTTGTTTTTTCATCTTTCTTGTATGAGTCCTTGTCTCCGCTGCATATGTTAGGATTGGTCTTACGGTTGTGTTGTATACTTTCATTTTGCTTTCCGTGGTCAGATATTTGTTTCTCCATATGGCTTCTCGGAGGCAACCACTTACTCTTGCCGCTTTTGATGCTTGCCTTGTGGTCTTTGTTCTTATACCCCTGTCACTAGTGATCTCTACTCCTAGGTAAATGAATTTTAATACTTGTTCTACAATTTTGCCGTCTATTTTTGTTTTGCATCTACGCGGCTCTTTACTGATCTTATACATGTAGTTTTTTCTACTGATATTCTCATATTAATCGCCTTTGTAGATCATCCTTGTTATCAGCAATTAGTACTGCATCATCGGCATAGTATAGTATCGTGATTTTATGCGCTCTCATGAGGTATCCGTATCGTTTTCTTACTTCGTGAATTATTTGATTCATCACCATATTGAATAAAAATGGGCTGAGCGAGCTCTCATTGATGGATTCTTTCTAGAATTTTTTAGTTTAATATTTTTAATTTTATATATTTGTTGTTTTGGAATAATTAAACCTGTACTTAATCAACTCATCTATTATTTTAATCTTACTTAAAGGATTAGATAAACTTTTTAAAACCTCTTTATGGGGTCTGATATTATACAAAAGCTTTTGTGAATAATTACAGTCTACAATGGTCATTCGGACCATTTTATTTATCAATAAATTGGGCATTTAACCCCATTTGCCATTTTTCCAGACAAAATAGAAGCTTCCTTTCAATAGATTTAAATAACGACACTTAAACGCCAAAAAACAATAAGGAAAAACAGTACAAATATATTAAACATTAGCCTTTACTTAAAACAAATAAGACAAAGGCAGGAAAATATAACCTTACAAATTTTTTATACACAATATTTAAGTTGTACACTCTTTCATTATGTATTATCTGCATAATTTCTGCTTTATATGGATCTGGATCCTTTAATTACATTTATATGTTTGACCACACAAAATAAATCCAATTTAATGCCACTATCCTAAATCCGCCACTGATGGACACTGTTGGTTCTTTATATTAGGTGATTATCATCATAGACTAAAACACGCCCTAAACTAGACTAAAACACGCCCTAAACATCCAAACATATGCGCTTATTTTGGCGTTTGTCATTTTACTCAATTCCTTCATCACCTCCAGCCCTTTGCGTTCACTGCTAGACAGTCCTCCCTCATTTTTGTACATTGTGCTCTTTCTTGAGCACTTTTCATCCAATTTCTTGACATTTTCTTGAGATCGTCAGTCCAACGAGTAGGGGGTCTTCTTCTACTTTTTTATCTAACCTCGACCTCCACTCAAGTAATCTCTTCGTCCACCTTTTATTACTGATTCGGGCAATGTGTCTGGCTCAGTTCCATTTCATTGTGACAATTCAGGAACTTACATCGGTAACTCCTGTTTTTCGTCTTAAATCTTCATTTCTAACTTGATCACGAAGCGATTTATTCAGCGTTGACCTTTCCATTTTTCTCTGAGTTATTTGCAGTGTTTTAGAAGTTGTAGCTGTTGATGTCAAAGTTTTGGCACCATAAGTCATCACATCCAACACACATTTGTTAAATGTTTTAAGAAATTGGTACATTGGTTTTAAAGATATCTTTAAGTTTTCCATAGGCTGCCCATTGTAGATATATTCTTCTTCGTAGTTCGAATGTTTGGTTGTCTCTTGTGATCCTTATTTCGTGTTCAAGGTATATGTATTTTTTCACCAGCTCTACTTTGTTGTCTTCAATACTGATATTTACGCTAGGTACTAGGTTTGTTATGAATTTTGTTTTGAAGATTTTTATTTTAAGACCAACACTGGCACGCACTAACTTAAGTTCATGTAGCATTGTACATATCTCCTTGAGGTTGTACGAGAACAAAACTAGCATTGTGCCATTTGTCCAGTATATTACTGTCCAAAAGACACATGTTAAAAAGGATTTTTTTTTTCTTCAGTAGGGAAGTGCCTCCGGTTTGGATTGCATTAGTAACTACACAATCTTCGCATGAAGATTTGTTATTCTTAGCTTTTCTTAGCGCTAGTTTTATTTCGTCTATTGTGATTTCCGGAAGTAGTTCTGATCCTTGACTGGCAATGCCCTTTTTGCATAAAAATATTTCTAGTACTTAGTTTGTGTTGACTTGTGTACAGCAATCTGTAGAAATCTTTAACTATATTAAGGGTTTCCTCTCTATTGTTTGTAAGATGACTAGTTCTATCTTTAATCTTTATTATCTGCCTTGTCCCCGTTCTTAGTCTTTTTCTCAATACTTTCATACTTTTATTGTTCTCAATGGTATGTTCGGTTTGTTCTTGACTGTACTTTCGAGTGTCTTGTCTGACAGCTTTGGATATTTTTTATTTAATTTTTGCAGTTCGTCGGCTTTAGTTTTCGTGTCGCTTCCCATTTGTCTTTTTTTCTGCATTAGTTGCCCTTTATTTTGGCTAATCTTCTCTTTTTTTGGGGTTTTAGGACAGAATTTAAGTCTGTTATATTAGACAGAATAACTTTAAAAGATCGCGTTTGCGATGAAGAAATACGTGCTGCTGAGAACAATAAAAGTAAAAGATGTGATTCAACGTGCTGCTGCAAGATAAGATGATACTAGGCGGACCAGTGTCGTCTCAGGGGAGTTAGATTTCTAACATTGTCTACCCGCCCTGTACGCTCTGCTTAGGGGCTTCACGTGTAGTTTTTGAAGTGACCCTAGTACTTATCTTCGTGTAGATGGGATGTATACAGAATTCGAACAAGTCTTAAGAAAGATCCACAAGGAATCTACGTTCCTGTAGTTGGCCGTATACCATATATTAAAAAATTTATTAAAAATCCTTTGTAAAAGGTATATATTTGGAACCCAAACGGGCTAAGTTAAAAAGGCAAAACGTTTTCGGAATCCATATTCCATCATCAGTGTCTAAGAGTACATGAATGTAGCCACTAAATATATGAGTAAAAACCCGTTAAAAAATAATTTATTACATTTAGTATACAAATTTTATTAAATTGGTTTAAGAAGTTACCGTTGGATTAGGTAACATGGCGACAGATGACTCCACGTTGAAGTTGCTAGTCTTGAGACAGTGTGTCTACGAAGACTGTAGTTGCTCCCATACAGATGAAGTCCGTGGATGGGTGTAGACTGTTCCTTGACTAATATAATTAAAAATGCAAAATAAAAATAAAAACTTTTATTGTCTTAATAAAATTTACTTATCACATCTAAGATATTTTAAAACTTAAGTTATTGTAGCTTTCTTTCTTGACGTCCCGCTTCTGCACCGCCTACTGATTGAACTTTTTTCTCTTAGATCCTGAATTTTTCTGTCGTGGACTCCTTGGCATGGACTTCTTTTTCTGTAGGTACTTGTTTTCGTCATCGTACCTACTTTCCTGATTTGCTGTCTTCAGCAAGCACCCGGTTAGATCCTGATCACGTGGTTGATCAGTCTAAACGTTGATCTAAAGATCCTCTGAATTTGATTCTTGGCGAGGATGTCTCTGTTCTTAAGGAGTCTTCTTTTGGCTTGGTGAAAGAAATACCTAGTCCTTTTTTCAGTCACCCTCCTCAGTGGTATATACTGGAGCCTTTTTTTGATGGTTACATTTTTAATACGTTCTTCCCATCTTGATCCATCGATGATCCTGTAATATGACGTCTCTGTTGCTTTAAGTTTCTTCCAGTTGGATTCCGAAAGGGACTTCCGAACTGGGACAGCGTACACCATAACAGATCTTACGTAGGCCTGGTATAACTGGATCCTCTTGGCCTTCGTTAGTGGACTGGACCTAAAAATATATGATAGTATTACTTTTTTAACAATGCTTGCTTTTACTTTAATTTGTTGTATGTGTTTCTTAAAGTTGAGTTTTCTGTCGAGATAGACTTCTAGGTATTAGACTGATTCTTCTGACTAGATATTGTTTCCTCCTATTATTATTTCTACCACTGATAGACTCGTCTCCTGGGTGAACATGATAAATTGCGTTTCTTTTGGGCGTTGATTTTTGATCTTCCATTTATCGGTGTATTCCGTGATTTTTCCGAGGTGGTTTTCTATCTTTTGGACTGTTCTACTATTATCTTTTCCTGTTGCATATATCACCGTGTCGTCTGCCTAAAAGGCTGTAGTTGTTCTTGGATCTATTGCTAAATCTGAAACAAAAATGTTGTATAAAATGGGCAAGAGTATACTGCCCTGAAGTCTCTTCTTGAATTTCTTGAATTCTATACGTCTCTTGGTCGGCTGAAACTTGAAATGCTCTATCAGTTAGATATGTATCACATATATTACCTAAATAATGACTTAATGACACCAAACGCATCATATAGCGGATACCTACATTACATAAAAGAAGTGTGGTTCGACCTTCAAAAAGATGGCTGGACAATATTAAAGAAAAGGCGGAAGAACAATAGTACCAGATATCAAAAGACAAATTAAAATTGAAACGTCAAGTGAAGGCAACGTTTAGCAGTGAACAGTCGGGGTTTATTGAAAAAAGAAGACAAGAAGATATTTATGTATTTTGAACTTTTTGTATTTGTGTATCATGACTTCAAATCTGGAAATTTGATCGTAAATTAAGTACGTACTCTATTTTACAATTTCATAGTTATTCCCAAAAATAAATTTAAATTGGGACCCGAGTGAATCAATCTAATAAACAAAATAAAATGCAATGTTACTTTTATCCGTAAAACTGCTGAGAAAAAAGTAGAACAAATATATTTCGGTGTAGTATATCCAGAAAATATGGGCTAAAATGGATCCGTACTTGTCAAATTACTTCTGAAACGAAGTCTATTCATATAAATCTCACTTATGCTGTCCATATTTTTACCCTCTTTCTATAAAATACGATGCTGAGGTAGAAAAAAGTAGAAAAGCTTTTTCTATATAAAAAACAGTTTCTCATTTTATTAGTAATAGTAAATTTCGATTTGTTCGGTTTTTAAATTCTGGAATAATCGCTTACGTAAAATAAAGAGGAAATAATGGATTTTGTGATAAAATTCAAATAGTATATTATGCAACGAGCATTTTAATGATGGTCCTTATGATGCGAGCATGAGGGATACGACATGAGCTGCGTAGCGACAAATGTTGTATATAATCTTCTTCTTCAAGTGCCATCTTCGTTCCAAAGGTTGGCGATCATCAGGGCTATACGTATTTTCGAAACTGCTGACCGAAAAAATTCGTTGTTGCTACAGCTATACCATTCCCGTAGATTCTTTAGCCAGGAGTTTCGTCTTCCTCCTATGGACCTTTTTCCTGCTATTTTCCCTTCCATATTTATTTACATAATTGCATAATTATTCGAAGCAGTTCATATCTTTCGCCTCTAGTAATGTGTCCCAAGTATTGCAGTTTTCGTTTTTTGATCGTAAATATGACTTCCTTTTCTTTATTTATTCTTCTCAAGACCTCGACATTTGTAACTCTCTCGGTCCATGATATTCTCAGGTTTCTGCGATACATCCACAGTTCAAATGCCTCTAATTTTTTGGTATCAATCTTTTTCAACGTACATGACTCCATTCCGTAGAACAGCACAGAAAGTACGTAACATATCATCAGGCGAAGTTTCATTTCAAGGCTCAAATCTCTTCTGCAGAACACTCTCTTCATTTTAGTGTATATGGATCTGGCTTTTTCTATTCTTATTTTGATTTCTGCTGAGCTATCGTTGTGTTCATTTACAAAAGTGCTAAATATTTGTATTTGCTAACTCGATCGATAATTTCATTGTGTAAATATACATTTTGGACATTTTGTGTTGATTTCGATATTACCATAAATTTAGTTTTCTTTATGTTCAAAGATAGTCCATATTCTTTGCTGCAGTCTGCTATCTTATTCACCAATGTCTGTAGCTCTTCAAGTGTTTCTGCAATCAGAACGGTATCGTCGGCAAATCTCAGATGGTTTAATTTAACACCATTTATTTTAATACCTACGGATTGCTCAGAGAGTCTTCTATTCATTACGTCTTCGGAATAGAGATTTAACAGGGTTGGTGACAGTATACACCCTTGTCTCACACCTCGCTTTATTTTAATTTCTTTAGTGGTATTATTCTCTACTCTCACTACTGCTTTCTGATTGTAGTGCATATTCGCTATTAGTCGTATGTCTCAGATATCTAAATTCTTTTCTGTCAGGAGTCTGATTAGTTGATCATATCGTAATTTATCAAAGGCCTTGTTGTAATCTATGAAACACATGAATACATCTTGATTTATGTCAAGACATCTTTGAGACATAAGGTTCAGTGCAAACACGCCTCTCTTGTTCCGAGTCCATTTCGGAATACAAACTGGGTATTATTGATGTCCATTTCCAGTTTTCTGTGTACTCTAGAGTGTATAATTTTCAGGAGTATTTTCAGTACATGGCTCATCAGACTGATGTACGGTAATCATTACATTGTTTGGCATTTATCTTTTTTGGTATAATAACAAAGGTGGATAAAAGCCATTCTTGTGGTATTTTTTCCTGATGTATAAATGCTATTGAAAAGTTCAACTAAAATGTGAATCGAGTCTTTTTCTATTAGTTTAAGGATTTCCGTAATCGCAATTAATTGCGATTAAATACATGATTTTTTCTACGATCATTCACAATAAAAAAATATATTCGAATTAATTTATTTTGTTACACAAACAAATTAAGTAGATATATGACTAAATTACTTGTTGTGTTGACACATTTTTATTTTAAATATTACAATTGAGGCGCTAATTTTAGAAACAACATAAGTCCAAAATGTACGAAAACGCGATTGTGGCGTCATCATGTAAAAGACACTGAACTCTATCACACCAAAGATTCGTTTGTCCCAAAAACATCACATATCCATATGTGGCATCACCACCACACATCATATATGTGGCACTAAAATATCGGTATTTCTGTAAAAACGACATATGTCCTATTCGTTTCTTTTAAAAACTACATAAGTCCATGTACTAATGTTGTTTTTAAAAAAAACTACGTCGAAAGAACAGCTCACTGGTAAGTACCGAACGACTTCGGCACGCATTGACGGCGAGTTCTCATTCCTATCGGTCTGTTCTCCCGGTGTAGAGGCAGGGACTTGTCAAATTTGGTAGCGTTGTTGTCTTATTACAGAACGATTGTGTTGTTAGTCTCATCTCATGTTATATTTTAAGTAGTTTCTTAAGTTTTGCACTATAAGTTATGAATATGGAGAATGCAGAAGCAACTGGTAGTGGAGTACAGTAGGCGCCTGAGCGTAAAGTTAAAAAAAGAACTTAGGCTAATTTAATAAAAATAGCCAAAGTAAAAAGCGAGCAGCATATTAATCATAAATGAAGACTAGTAGAAAACCGCACTCTTGAAAGAAACTGTAGGTAAATAATAGCTTTAACGTAAATATTGTATATTTTTCTTACAATATATTTTTTGTTATAGATGTACATGGCTCAAGTGTGATGAACATATTAGCAGGGAAATAAAAGTGGTTTTATTCCAACAGTTTTATAATATGAACAATAAAAATGAGCAAGACTGTCATTTATCTGGTCTAAAACTATGAAACCAGTACATATACGCCACGTCATAGAAATGTGGGTACTGAAAAACCACATGCTGCAGGATATGCATTCAAAATTAGATGTGAAAGAAAGGAAATAGAAGTCTGTAAAGAGGCATTTTTGGACATTCATGGTTCTGTTGGTAGACTTAGACGCATACAAAACTATTTGGTCACACGAGGTATGGCGCCAAGGGATTTAAGAGAAAAAGATAAGAAAAGGTCAACTGATTATTCATTATACCGATATACCGTAGTTCATTTAATAAAGAAACATATTAAGTCTTTTAAACCAAGACAATCCCATTACTCACGACGCAAAAAGCCACTTCGTTTTTACCTGCTGGAAGGTTTAACCATAAAAGACATGCATTCCATGTTTCGATCTGAATACCTGAACAATATCCTTTATAAAATCTACTAGAAAATATTCACATCCAACTTTAATATAAAGTTCGGCTTCCCACGATCCAATACATGTGCTCAATGTGATTCGTTCCAACAAAAATTTACTTTCAAAGGAATCAACGATGCAGAAAAAGTCCAAATAACAATGGAAAATGAGATTCATTTAAGAAAGGCTGATGCATTTTTTTACAAGGAAAAGACGATACAAGACACGGGCTATGGATGGAGAAATCCATTGTATTAGCTTTGATTTTATGCAGAATTTACCTCTTCTCTATATTCCATCAAATCCAGTTTTTTATTCACGTCAGTTGTGGTACCACGTATTCGGTATACACAATGTTGGTACAGATGAGGCATTTATTTACACCTACACTGAAGGACAAGCGAAAAAAGGTGACAACGATGTGTGTTCCATGTTGTTAAATTTTATTAACAATAATAATTGTACGACCAGGAATCTTGTACTAATAAGTGATGAATGTCCTGGTCAAAACAAGAATTATGTTATGTTACTTTTTATTTATTCTTGTCCATGTACTTAAACTTTTTGACACAATTAAATACCTGTTTAAGTAAACACTCCAAATTTTTCTTAGTCAAAATGTACCCCTCAAAGTTTTTTGACATAGATTTAGCCATCGATGAATATTTTCTGAAAACAGCTAAACCGCCAGTTTCTCTGAAACTAGTGCGCATGTTCAAAATTACTGCAGAGACTGCTGTAGTGAAAATAAAGGATACCTACAGCGGTCCATGGAGATCCTCCATTGTCAGAAGTAAATTAGCAACCACCAGTTTAATAAAACTCCAAACAAGTTATTTGCAAGCTGTGTCAATTTCATTTGCTAAACTGAAAAATTTAAGAAATCTCTTACCGTATTTAGGAAATGCTAAAAATCGAAGCTTTATAAAGGCATTTTTACACGACAAAATCTGCAGAGCAATGATGCCTTAGAAATCGATGAAGATGACAACAGTAGTGGTTGTGTTGAATCCTAATTATTTTTTGTAACTTAAAATTCAATGAAAACTTAAGTTAATAACATTAGTTTTATTTAATTTATTTCTTTCTTTTAAAAACAACAAAAGTCCAAAGAGAGATTTTGTCTAAGAAGTAATAGTCAGAAAACCTTTATTTAACTTCCTACATTCGTCACTGTACAATTTAAAAGTTTTTCGAAATATGGTAATAAACTCGAGAGAGCGTTTTTTTCATTTTCTACAAAATCAAAATTTTGGACTTATGTTGTTACTAAAATAAACGCCTCAATTATTGAAATGAATTTGACGCGACAATTTTATTGCGCTGGTTATTGAAGTTACTGTCGTCGATGATATAATATGAATTTCCATATTAATTTGGTTATATTCGATAGAATTTAAAATTTGGTCACCTATATTGAACGAATTTCTCAATATGACTTTCCACCAACGATATAAATTTCATTCCGCTGTTTTAATGTTTTTTATATTACCACCTACGAATCAGCATCTACGAATATTATCGCAGAAGTGCGAAGAAAACAGTGTCTAGTATATGATGTTTTATTAGGTAGATTTGAAAATTTGTTTCCCAGATTATCAAATTTATTAATTCCAATATTTTGAACTGTTCTTTTACCTCTTAAGAGTTAAATCAAACTCGTAGATATTATTTTGTTTCGGGTTGTGTAATTCGTGTCTTCTACATAATGCAATCTACCTTTATTTATAAATATTTTGATATGGGCTTCTACGATAAATGGCTTGATTTAAAATTATTCTAATTTTGATCTCTTTCATATTTTTGCTAAAATTAATACTTAAAGTCGTAGGTTCGTTTCTGTTATGGCTTGCTACTGATGATGTCAGATATTCACCAACGTCTTTGTCACTAAATACATCACCAAGTACAAACAAACCTATCTAAACCTTATCAAAACACCTAAAAAGGTACTATCAACATCATCTGGGAAGCTCTAAAATTGTTGCAAAAGAAACCTGGTCCACAATAAACAATCTTCGAAATAAAATTGACACAGCTTAAACATTTTCTCTTTTAAATCCTGACAATCTAAATGAATACTTCGTTAATATAAGTAAAAATATAACGTCAACTATTATGTCACAAAAAGATCCCATTTCCTATATCCACAATTCAAAAAAGATCTCGAATTTATTCTTTACCAGTTGACAAATCTGAGCTGATCCAAACAATCAATAGCATGAAAAGCAAATGTTCCATTATATTAATTTATACATAATTATATATAAATAATATAATAATATATAAATAATGTCGTACTGATGGACTATCCATAAAAATTTTCTCAAATCTACCAAACCATAGGTTGGAAATCTTGGTCAAACTTACTAATGATTTCTTTGAACAAGATATATATTCAGAGTGTCTAAAGACAGCCATTATTATTCCTCTTCATAAGGGTGGAGAAAAATCGAATGTCTGCAACTTTGGACTTATTGTCTTACTACCGGTACTTTCCAAAATAATTTAGAGACTTACATACATAAGTCCAACTTAAATTATTTATCGTTAAAAACAACATCTTATCACAAAATCAGTTCATCATTTATTTAATGTCTAATATCTTAAATACCTAATAACTGTACTAGTGATGGTATGTTATCTGTACCACATGATGTTTACCAAGCACTAAAAAAATTATCTTTATACTGTTATTGTTTTTTGTGACCATTTCAAAGCTTTTGATATAAGTATGTCGGGATAGTATTGTGAGGTTTTTTCCTAGTTTTTCCCTCATAATTTACTATGGAATCACTAACAGGAGAATTTTACTATCATCATGTCATGTCTTTGTCTTTTTAAAGACGAATAACATGCTATGATTTTTTCTGACTGATATTCTCAAGTTAAAGTTGATTTCATGTAATCGAATGAACTATCTCATAAGTAAAGTCGTCCCAGGAGCGCAACTCAACAATATTGGCAATATCATTTTAAAGTCGTCTACTTTAAAATGCATAATGTATGTCTAAATTGTTAATATAAATTGTTAATATAAATGAGTCAGATAAAATTAAATAATTAGAAAAAATTTTCACTCTGTAACAATATTGAGAACGATTTCCGAAGTGGAAATTGAAACGTCAATAAACGTATTCTTATCTTTAATTGTGGCTTATTCCCAGGTAAATAGTAATTATATTTAGTATAGGTATACCGATTTTCTTGCAAAAATGAGATTTTAAATTAAATTTTTGAATCGTGAAAATATGAGTGGACTCACCTTTTTATCACAAATAGTACAGAAAACACTTTTATTGTCTATAATCTTCATTTCACTGTTGCCACCAACCCAACTCCGCAATAGACTTGATTTTTGTTTCGCTACTTTCGGCATATTTTCAAAAAAGAAATTATTTTTATTTTATAAGCACAATATTCACAATCACAAGTTGCTTTGACAGCTGGTAAAGAGAATTTACTGTATATTACCTACCTGCATGTTGGCCCTATTCTTCTGATAAATAATTTTCAGATGGGTTTTCCCAAACAATAAAAGTTGTAGATTAGTAGATATTTGTAATAAAACTATTTCGTAGTTACCTTACCTAGTACCTGCTATGAATTATTCCAAGAAAGTATTATCTAAATATGTATAGAAAACCATTTTATTTATGTGATATTTTCAAATATGTGGCAATATGCTCTTAATCAAGTAAATATGAATTGCATGTATAAAGAAACCCACAAATATGCTGCATATATATATATATATATATATAATATATATATATATATATATATATATATAATATATATATATAAATATCAAGGACAGTAACGGGTTACTGGTGAACAACAGACAATTGAAGGTAACCGGGAACGACCCAATACTAAGGAAGCAATAAAAAACAGGTGCTTCAAAGGGAGTGTCTTTTATTAGTAGTCAAGCTTTCGCCACATAATTTTGGGCTTCATCAGAACTTGCTGTAATGGAAAAACATTCTTTACAATCATCGTAATTAAAGATGTTATTTTTAATATTACCTTAACGTTGACACTATTTCTTAGTGTAAATTATTGCAGATGTGGAACTACACATTGTTTTTCAAATACAAACCAAAACGCATCTCCTACTTAGAGGAAGACGGCAAACAAAGCTTAAATTAAATAATTATTAAATTTGTTATATTTTAATCACCATGTGGCCGGTATTATTTTTGACAAGACAATGATTAATTAAGTCATGTGTCATATCGACTGTCACTTATCGATACGGCACCTGTCTCAATTAATTCTTCTTTTTGTTGGGTATAAGACACTACCTTTCTTCAGTCACATTATTGTGACTGAATAATGAATTTCGTTTTCGAAATTCACGATGATCTTTAATTACGATGATTGTAAAGAATGTTTTTCCATTACAGCAAGTTCTGATGAAGCCCAAAATTATGTGGCGAAAGCTTGACTACTAATAAAAGACACTCACTTTGAAGCACCTGTTTTTTATTGCTTCCTTAGTATTGGGTCGTTCCCGGTTACCTTCAATTGTCTGTTATATATATATATATTATATATATATATATATATATATATATATATATATATATATATGCACATGCATTTCGCATATAATGTAGTCTATAGTTATAATATATTACAAGACAATCTTGTAAGAAAAATATATTTTATTTGTATTTAAGCATTCTAACAATGCTAACCTTCAAACGTAATACAAAAAATTTAATCAAGACACAAAAGTTTACACAATATATCTCTCTAATCAAAATGTATCAAATCCCGAGGCAGAATATGACAAAACGTGTGTATAACTACGTGAAAATGTATAAACGACTAAAGCTTTGGTAAAAAGTAGACAGGCGAAGTGAGGAAAAATCAATTACAAAACATATACGATACAACGAAAATCATCGGCAAAAAAAACGAAGTAGATTTCTTTATGTTTTGAATGTTGAATGGCTTTGCTTTAACACTTTGAAGCAGTGAAAAATAATACGATGAAAAGATCGTTTAAAATGGAATTAATATTTGAAAAAAAATACATGCTAAATGGTTTCGTATAGATATTTGATTAAATAATCTAATTGAAATGTTTATGATAGTTTTAACTATATCGTCGTTGTACACAAGTTAAATTTAACACTAAAAAGTTCGACACAGTGGTGTTGACCATAATACTAATTTAAGCTACGCGTGTACAGGGTGTTGTATGTCATAAATGGTATGTCATAAATTCATCAATGGTATGTCATCACAAAAGGTATGTCATAAATTAAATCACGCATTCCGGGGACAAAAATAAATTGATTGAATCCAACTTACCTTAGTACAAAAGTGTACACAAAAAAAGTTACAGCCCTTTGAAGTTACAAAATAAAAATTGTTTTTTGGCAATAACCCCTAAACTACTTGACATTTTGTAATAAAAATGGACACATTACTTTCTTGTTCTGAAGGCATTTTTCATAAAAGAGAAACAAGAAAATCTAAGAGCACAGAAAAAATTTTAAATCTCCCCAAACTTTTGAGTACGTTCAAATCAAATAAATTTTATGGCATCATTAGTTCAACACATTATTTTTAACACTTTTTTGCCTCTTATAACTTTTTCGAAAAACTAGTTTTTTCCTAGTTTGCCATAAAATTACAATTAGTTTCTACGGATACAATAATTACAAACACATCCATCAATAATAGTCAATAATTTAAGGTATCATTTATTGTCTGAATAAGATTAATATTAAAAATTCTATTACAATGGCCTACACATTTCAGGAAATGGCAGATATGCATTTAACTTTGGTTAAGTTGGATCAGATTAAATTATGATTTTAATCAATTCTCCGAAATATCGTAGGTGAATGTCAAGTACATAGTGCATCAGCCGCAAGGCGTTATGCAGTAAAATACCCCAATCGAAATACAACCGATAGACGATTATTTCTGACCATTGATCGTCGTTTATGGAAACAGGTACATTCCAACCGCAAGTTGCTGGCAATAGTGGTCGTATAATAATGAATGCAACTGATAAAGACATTTTAGAAATCATTGAAGAAGTCCCTGGAACAATTACAAGGGCAATAGCTGCTCAACTAAATGTTCCTCAAGTAAGAGTTAATAGGCGTTTGAAGGATCAGCTGCTTAAACCCTATCACTTAACAACGGTTCCAGAGTTATTGCTTGAAGATTATCCTAAAAAGATTGGATTTTGCGATTGGTTATTATTGGAAAACACTCGAGATGTTAATTTTATTAGAAATATTTTGTTTACCGACGAGGCTACCTTCAGTAGAAATGGAATAACAAACCATCATAACGAACACATTTGGGCCCACGAAAATCGTCACGCTCTAAAAAACGACTCATCACCAAAGGACTTTCAAAGTTAATGTTTACGCAGGAAATGTGGATAGCAATCTAGAAGGTCCAGTATTTCTTCCCAACAATTTAAATGGTGATAATTATTTGCAGTTCTTGGCAAAAGATTTATAAGGGTATTTGGAAGAAATGGATGTTGCAATAAGGCAAAATATGTGGTTTTTACAAAATTCTATGAAGTCCGGTAATACCTTTGCAGGCAGTATCCTGGTCGGTGGATTGGAAGGGGTCGTGACGCACTTATTTCTTGGCCACCCAGAAGTCCAGGTCTTAACTTCATGGACTTTTGTTTTTGGGGGTTTATGAAAGAGAAAGTGTATTCTGTAACAATAACGGACGAACAACAATTAAGGGTTAGAATAATTGAAACTGCAAATCAATTTCGTCAGAAAAATATGATTTTTCAGCGCATTCGGTTTTCCTTATTAAAACGATACCGAATGTTTATTGAAGAAAACGGGGGTCATTTTGAACATTTATTGTAATATCATATTTATAGAGGTTATAGACATTTTTTGTACTTGTTAATTCATTTAAGCCATTTATTTAGTTGCACGTATTTTTTCAAAGGTTAATGAAAAGAGCCGTAACTCAATAAAAACTTTCTTTTTATTTTTTTTGTAAAAAATTTTTTATTAAAAACCTTTATAAAAGGTATATATTTAAAAACCCTAACGGGCTAAACAAAACGTTTTCGGAATTCATATTCTATCATCAGTGTCTAGGAGTACATGAATGTAGCCACTAAATATATGGGTAAAAACCCGTTAACAAATAATTAATTACATTTGGTATACGATATTTCTTATAATATGTTATGATGTTGAAGTTACCGTTGGATAAGGTAACATGGTGACATATGACTCCACGTTGAAGTTGTTAGTCCTGAGACGGTGTGTCTACAAGGACTGTCCACAATCCTTGTAGACTTGTTTCTTGGCCTCTTATCTCGTCCATGATGGATCTTCTCCAAGTTTGTACTGGGCGACCTCTTTTTCTTTTCATTTTGGGGATCCACTCAAGGGCAGTCTTTGCGATACTGGAACTATTTTTTCGGAGTGTGTGACCGATCCAACCCCACTTTCTGGACTTAATTTGATTTTGTACCCTCTTTTGTTCGGTCAGGTGTAGCAGATCTTCGTTTCTGATGGTGTTAGGCCAGAATATACGAACAATTCTTCATAGACATTTGTTAACAAAGACCTGCAGTTTGTCTGTAAGGGTGTTTGTCACTTTCCAGGTTTCACATCCGTAGAACAGAACAGACATGACATTTGATCGGAATATTCGGATCTTTGTTCTTTTAGTATACTCGCCAGATCTCCAAACAGGGTTGAGCGTGCTGAAAGCTTGTTGGGCTTTTCGTATTCTCATACGAATATCGTCTTCTGTCGTTCAGTAGATAGTATAGTTTCTTTGCTCTAAAATTTTCCCTACAGCAACGTGAGACAAGCTATCAAAGGGACGTTCAAAATCAACAAAAACCATGTATAGTGGTGTGTTCCATTCAACCGATTGTTCCATTATTACCCTCACAATATTAATGTGGTCTATGCAGAAGGATTCTGGTCTAAAGCCTGCTTGATTAGCTCGAAACTCAACCTTGTTTATTAATCTTTTCAATATGATGGTCGTGAAAATTTTATTTATGGCAGTAAGCAAGGTTATTCCTCTACAATTTTTGCACAGTGTGAGGTTGCCTTTTTTTGGAAGCTTGATAATGTTACCTTTTGTCCAGCCCTCTGGAATGTGATTTCGTTTCCCACACCTCTCGGATTATAGGGAGCAAAAGTTCAGCAGTTAGATGCGGATCAGCTTTAAGTATTTCAGCAGCAATGTCATCGATTCCCGGTGACTTGTTGTTTCTCAGAAATTTGATAGCTGTTATTATCTCCGTTTTGGAAGGGGCCTCGCAAGAAATATGCAAGTTTATATTCTGCGGGTTTTCGACAATTTCATCTGCGTTATCTCTGGGAATACCTAGCATCTCCTGAAAATGCTCTTTCCATCTCTCTACTTGGTGATCTGTTGTAGTAAGTAATTCGCCTGTCTTGAATTTTACAATGTTCGAAGAGTTGGACCCATATTTTGTTAGTCGTCTAGTAATTTGGTGAAGTTTCCTAGTTCTGTTCTGTATTGTGCAGCTGTTTCTGCTTGTTTTGCCAGTTCTTCGGTCTACCTTCTTTTGTCTGTTCTTGCTTTTCTTTCAACTGATTTATTTATTGTTTGATATTCCTGTTGTCGGTGTGCTCTTCTTTCCTCGATAAAATTCCATGTTTCATCTGATATCCATTCCTTTCTATCTTTCTCTTTTTTACCCAGTTTGTCTTCAGCTATTTCTGTCAAAACATCTGCGATATCTTCCCAGCTATTTATGTTCTCTTGTTTTGAGTTGAAGTTCCTCTCTAAACATATGTCTTACTGGGATCCTTTTAAGTTTATCTAGATTGTATGTTGGTCTCTTGGTGTTTTGCGTGAATTTGTTTTTTGCTATCTTGATTTTAATCGTACCAATTACGAGGTGATGATCACTTGCGATGTCTGCTCCTCTTTTATTACGTACATCAAGAAGATATGATCTCCATCTTTTTGATATAGCGATGTGGTCTATTTGATTTTCTCTTGTATGACCAGGTGCAGTCCATGTTACCTTGTGAATATTTTTATGTGGAAAGATCGTTCCACCAATAACTAAACTATGACTGGAACAAAAATTTGTAAAGCGTTCTCCGTTTTCATTCATCATTCCTAGGCCATGTTTGTCCATTACGGTTCCTTAGTTAAAATTGCCTTCTCCAACTTTAGCGTTCATATCGCCCATCACTATTAGTATATCATCTTGGTTTACTTGTTGGGTCAAGTTGTTCTAGTTGTTCTTGTTTGTTCTAGTTGTTCGTAGAAAATGTCTTTTTCTTCGTGGAGAGATGTGTTTGTGGGAGCATAGCATTGAATCACTGTTATCTTACGGTATCTGGTATAAAATCTGGCAGTCATAATTCTATCATTAATGGGCTTCCATGAAATAAGGCTTTTTTTGACTTGTTTGCTGAGTAAAAGACCCACTCATCTCTCGAGGCTCCCATTTGCTTTACCACTGTATAATAGGAGTTCTCATGTTTGGGTATGGTGTTCAACATTGCATAATCATCTTACTTCCGATAGACCGACAAAGCTTAATTTGTACCTATTTAACTCTTTTACTGCTTGAGCTAGTTTAAAAATTTCATACAGAGTTTTAACATACCAGCAACCAAATCGTGTCCGTGTTTTCGGTGATGCCAAGGTCGTCAACATGTGTTCCGTCCGGTTTGTTTCTACCAAAGTTTCAGTAATAAGGTCAAATTTAGGATGGGTAGGTTATAGGGCCCGCGTAGCGCAAGCGGTAGTGTGCTTGCCTCGCATGCCGGTGGTCGTGAGTTCGAATCCTACCGCCGGCAAGAACAACTAGGCATTTTTAAAAAATGTCTATAGGCCCCAGGTCGACTCAGCCTGAATAAAATGAGTACCTTGGGTAAAACCAGGGGTAATAATAGGCGGTTGAAGCGTAGCACTGGCCATGTTACCTTCCTTGTATACCGTAGGCCCTAGATATAGCAGACTACCCTGCTATACTCCCAAAGCCGCGTGCGGTATAAAACGGGAGACTATTATTATTAGGTTATTGGCCTTCCGCAAAAAAGTGATAGGAAGCAAAAAATTTTTAAAAATAATTTTTTAAACTAATGGTGCCACAAAATTCATTTGATTTGAACGTACTCAAAAGTTTGGGGGTATTTAGGGTTGCACAACCCCCTTAAAATTTTTCTGTGCGCTTAGATTTTGTTGTTTCTTTTTTATAAAAAATGCTTTTAGAACAAGAAAGTAACGTGTCCATTTTTATTACAAAATGTCAAGTAGTTTAGGAAATAATACAAAAAATCAATTTTTATTTTGAAACTTCAAAGGGCTGTAACTTTTTTGTGTTTACTTTTGTACTAAGGTAAGTTGTATTCAATCAATTTTGTCCCCGGAATGCGTGATTTAATTTATGACATACTTGTTTGAAACACCCTGTATAACACAATCGCTATCTCTTGGAAAAAGCAACAGATTGAGCCTCTGTCTGCCATCCCTCTTCCATCCTTTCATCTGTGAAGATGACCTTCTGCTTCTGAACTAAAATACTGGACCTAGCAATAGGAGGTTTTTCATGCAATTGTTCAGGTTTTAAATAGCATCAGGAGATGAGACTCTTAAACAACACATATCCACAGCATCTTTCCGTGCAACATATATTAGTGGCACCAGTCAAAATCAATTAATAACATGTGAAGAAATAATTGAACGAATAATGAATCCAGTCAAAGTGCAAATAATTGCTCTGTGATATTTGACGAGAATACCGACGTATCCCACGTGGAACAGCATACCCTAAATTTGAAACATATGCACAATAAAAACATTCGGGAAGACTTTGTCAAGTTCATTGGCGCTTATGAGGACATATAAATAATTAGTGAAAATCAAGAAAGGGAGGAAGACTAACGCCTAATAGGAGAAGCCTGTGGAAAAATAGTTATAAACTTGTTGAAAGTATTACACTTGGATCCAAAGAAATCTTTAGAAATCTGTACTGAGAGTTTTAGCGTAATGAGCTCCAAATCAGTTGATGCAGTAACAGAAATAAAAAAAGGTCACAACAAATGCAGTTGCATGTCGTTTTTTTTAAACTTACATGAATTAAAGCACTTACATATATCCCAACATGGAAGGATCCCAAGACTGGTACACTTGCATCAACTTTGCTTACTTCTTTATGCACATCTGAATTTCTAGTGTCAATGATGTTAGAGTTAATGGATTTTGGGAACAGCTATGACCTTGAAAATGCCACAAAGAATATAACTAAATATCTCCTTTCTTACTCAGACTCTTTAAAGTCTTTTACATTATTTTGAATCGAAGATATGTACTTATATTCTTAATGTATTGGATTTTGACAAGAGCTATGCATTATGCCTATTTAGTACACAGGTTTATGTGAAATGTTCAAGGTCATAGCTGTTCCCAAAATCCATTACCTCTACTGACTGATATACTAAAATTAACATTGTCACTAAGCCGACTTCTACAAATAAAATCTAGTAATGCTAACCTGTCGACTGACGCTATTTTTAATAACATGTTGACTTTGAAAGATAGAAGACTTAACTGCAAAGAAAGTTTCAGTAACATCTTTACCGAAGCTAAAGAACTAGCAGACGAATTTTACGTTGAAGTGAAGTTACCCAGATTTGTGGGGAATCATACAGGTGCGGCAAAAGAATTACAGGCGTTTAATTTAGATTTTATTGTGTTTTAGTCAGTGTGACTACAGCAGAGAGGTCCTTCTCTGCGTTAGAAAGAGTGAAGACTTCGTTGATGACACGATGGAGAAATTTGAATCACGGTCTTTATTTACCAAGACATTGAAGTAGAAAAATAAAGTAACTTGATCAATATTTTTCGTCTTTTATTTATCCTATTTTAATTTTACAAAATAAAATACATTTTTTTCATTGCGCTTGTTTAACTCTATGGGATTTTAATATAAATTTGCTGATTTTCCGTTGCTAGACAAATAATAGTACATTGTTTACCGGGTAGGAAAAGCTTAACATTCCTGGACGACTGTGAAGATTGCTAAGTCGAGGCGCAAGCCGAGACTTAGCAACACAGAGTCCAGGAATGTGGCTTTTCCTACGAGAGAAACATACTATTTTTCCGCAAATCGTTTAAAATTCCACAGATATTGATTGATTTAAAAAAAAAACGCGATAATTTTATTCCCAAATAAATGGTGCTTTGAAATTCCTAATAAAATTACTTGGGTTACTATGGAAACGTATTGAGATTGAATTTTCAAACTTGACGCTTATAAATTTAATTGCTGGTGTTCTCGAAAGTAAAATGATAAGTGATGATGAAATTTCCATTCCTGGGACTCCTCCAGAGCTTGATGTTTTCAAAATAGAAATTAATTCCTTATAAGCAATGTGTTTTCTATCATTTATGTAGAACACTAACAACTGTACGGGAATATCATTTCCTTACAGTAAGGAAATGACATTTCCTTACAGTAAGGAAGTCCTGACTTTTTCTTCAAGAAATTTTGACAGGAATGTCAAAATTTCCTGGCGATTTGCGGAAAAATTACTTTTCCGTAGACTGTCCATTTATGATCAATTTTAACACCCTCAAAATCATTGATTAATGACCCCTATTATTGAATGATTTTCTCTTAATGAACAATTTCATTGTAGGCTACACAACATACATTGATTGCATAAATTAATTAAACGCTCTGTGATTGACAGTCACGTGTGGTGTAGCAACCAAATTTATATTTCCACTAAAAAATTTAAAATGAAGTAAAAGTTCTGGCTGATTGACACCTAGTCTATGCCAATAAAAAAAAAAAAAAAAAAAAAAAAAAAAAAAAAAAAAAAAAAGTAGCCGCTGTTAGTAATATCTGTCATTGTATGTCAATATTTAATTTATTGTTTAAAATTCTGCGTTTGAAAAATCCAAAGATGAATATTGACGAAGATTTTAATTTAACTCCACCAGAAGTAGCAGAAACTGCAAATGAAATATCTTTAAGTTTACTACCTGAAAAAAGCAGAGTGTTGTACGTAAAAACATACGTTGAATTTATTGCATGGTGTGACTAGAGAAAAACAATACGATATTCAAAATCTGTATTGTTGACATATTTTTCAAACATTGCCGAAAAAGGACTAATAGCAAGTTTCTGTCCTAAATATTCGATGCTAAGGGAGAGCGCCCACCAAAGTGGCGTGGCAGTGGCAGTGGCAAGTAGCAAGTAGCACGCGTCTAGCATAATGTAACCAATGAAAACTAATGATTCAGCGCTCACCAAAATAATAGTGACGTCATTCATTCTAATAATTTTTTTTCATTGGTTACATTTAAAAATAACATGCTAGATGCGTGCTACTTGCTACTTAGTAGCTAGTAATTATGTTTATCAAGAAAAAAAGAATAGAATATGGACCAAAGAAATCAAAAACACTTTAAAAAAAAACAAGTCCAGAAATTTATCTCAGATGCTCCTAACGACGTGTTTCTAATGATAAAGGTAAACCAGTAAATTAAGTTTATATGTTTAATACTCGTATTTCATAACATTTCATTTTGTGGGTTGCATTGATTTTCGGAGTGGCTGGTGCGTTAAGGACGAACTATTGAAATTAGAAACAAATAACGTTTAATACTTGGGGTCAAAGTTTCTGGTTACAATAAAAGTATCAAAAACACACAAATATAATATTTACCATAGTAGAAGACGAAGCAAATACCATTCTCAATGCGATCAAAAACTATATTTCTTTAAGACCGGCACACACACCACATAAACGGTTTATCATTTTTTATAAAAATAACAATTGTTCTACATAACCAGTTGGCATATATACGTTTTCAAAAATTTCCTTTTTTATTCCATCTCTATACTGGGCATTATTTTAGACGTTCCTCTGCCTCAATACTGTGTGCAGTGGTGCAGACTTTTCAGCTATTAAAAGGTGGCTGGAAATCGGTTGCTGTGGCAGAAGAAATTATAGTAGCATATAATTCATACACTGAGAGTAATATACAACAGTCTTATAGGTATGATTATGCCAGGGTGGACTTTAATCTTGTATCAATTAATAAGGGACACTGACTAATCAATTTTATGATAAATTGTATGACTGAACAGAAATATCCAGCTTATTTTAGTATAGACCTTATTAAAAAAATCAGACAAAAAACAAATTAAGCAAACATATAAAAATAAGGAAAGTTAGTGCTATTGTTAACAACAAATTTAAGAGTCTCTAAAAAACAAATCAAAAATGAATTTATGCAGCATCAAAATAATATTGAAGATACCATTTTGCATGACCCAAATAGTTTTTGGGCATTCATAAGAAGTAGGAGACAAACCAGCGGTTTTCCTCACGAGATGTCTTTAAATGATCATACAGATACAGGCCCTCAGGAAATCGCCATGGCTTTCTCTCATAATTTTAGCTCAATTTATCAGGTATCATCCACATATCAGGATAGTTCACAGGGATCTTTTAACTTTTCAGTTATTACTGAAAAAGATGTGAAGGTTAGTATAAAAAAATTAAAGCCAACAAAGGCCACTGTTATTGATAATATCCCTGCCTATATCTTTATGGCATTATATTATCCTAGCATGGGATAATGAACATAGGGTTCAATGGAATAATTCAAATGTAGTCCTAAAAGAAACGGATGGTAAAAAAGAAAAATCAAAGAAGCGGCTCTAATTATGCTAAATGAGGCCAATTGTGTCGCAAATTCCTCGGCAGAATGTAGTAGGATCTGGTTACCAATATTGAAAGAGGAAGTTATTAATAAGAAAATACCAGTATTGGTAAGTCAGTAACATATAGAGGATACATCATTTATGTTTTTTAAATAACGTAACATATAAAATTAGAATTTTGATGTTTGTTGAAGGTAAACTAAATTCACGAACAAATACTTACAATGTCGGGATAGTATTATGAGGTTTTTTTCCTGGTTTTTCCCTCATAATTTACTATGGAATTACTAACAGGAGAATTTTACTGTCATCATGTCATGTGTTTGTATTTTTAAAGACGAATTACATGCTATGATTTTTTTCTGATGGATATTCTCAAGTAAAAGTTGATTTCATGTAATCGAATGAACTATCTTATAAGTAAAGTCGTCCCAGGAGCGCAACTCAACAATATTGGCAATATCATTTTAAAGTCGTCTACTTTAAAATGCATAATGTATGTCTGAATTGTCAATATAAATGAGTCAGATAAAATTAAATTATTAGAAGAATTTTTCACCTTGTAACAAAAAACAAATTTTGTTTAATTTTCTTTTTGTATTTTGAGAACGATTTCCGAAGTGGAAATTGAAACGTCAATAAACGTATTTTTATCTTTAATTGTGGCTTATTCCCAGTTAAATAGTAATTAATTTACAATGTCACAAGAAAATAGCTTCAGAACAATATTAAGATATCTTTATTTCTGAAAAGTACGGTCGACGGAAAAGCTTTGTAACGAACTCATGAATTAAAATGGCGATTAACAATCTCGAACATTAACGCGCTCGCACCGCTCACGCGATAGAATATCTTAATTGTTAATCGCTCTTATTAATACACTTGTTGGTTAAATAACTATTAATAACGATAAGTTTTGAATGTCGTGATGCCATAAAAAAGTATGTGAAAAATGCCTAAAACTATTTTAACAGTAACTTTTAAAAATTTGCCTCCAAACACCCTGATATATTCCCAAAAAAGAGTCCTGGATCCTAGTCCTGGATAAGAATGTGCATTAAAAATTATACTATAGTATCATCAACTTGCGTCGCATAGGCTTGGGATGGGCAGCATTTGGCAAGATGCGAGATATTCTAAAAGGAACGCTACCGATTTGCTTGAAGAAAAAGGTTTACAACCAATGCATACTGCCAGTAATAACATATGGTTCCGAAACAATAACTTTAACAAAACATTCTGCAAATAAATTGAGAGTAACCCAAAGAAAAATGGAAAGAGCAATATTGGGAATAACTAGAAGAGATATGGTACCAAATAGGATAGTGAGAGAGAGGACTAAAGTGACAGATGTCATAGAAAAAATTGCACAAGCCAAATGGAGATGGGCTGGACATATAGTGTAACGAGTGCGTTACTTAAATAACCGTTTACCTTTTTTGTGACTGGAGTCTTTTAATTTAACTTTAATTTAAATTCATATTTGAAATATTCTTAAACTGAATATTTAAATAACTCCCAGCAAATTTTACTTTCTAAGGTTGGCATTAAATCCCGACCTCTGGTGTAAGATTCTGAAAGTACGTCGACTTGACGACTTGTAAGTGTTAATAGAATTACTTGTTGACTGGGTGTGATCGAAGACAGATCGATCGATCATAGTGGCGGCTGGGAGGTGCCATTTTTAAGAAATTTAGTTTAAGTTTATTTTTTTTTATGAAGAACCGCTGATTTAAGGACAACAATTTAAGTTATTTTTGGGTGTTTTGTACGAGGATACTTTAAGTTTTGGACCACCTCCGCCGGTAAGATGAACTTATAAATATATTATATGAAAAACCATGTCTGATCATCCGCCATTGTTAGTGAAATTCAAATCAATTTTAATCCTTTCTCGATAGATATTTCACACATCTTATATATGTCCTATTTTACGATATTTCTCGATAGATATTTCACACATCTTATATATGTCCTATTTTACTTTATTTCATTAATACCTAAATACATTACAAGTATTATATTTTATAATCGTGTCAAATTTTATTTCTTTCCAAGGATGAAAGCAAACAATTATCTATTTCAATTCCATACCGTTTAAACCGGCTAATATTTCTTTTTTCCTATTTTATAATATATAAAGATCATGCTTTCCGTTAAAACTATCTTATAAAAAACATTGTCACACCATTCGAAGGTCACTATTTATCAAAACCATTAGGGTTTTTATTCCAATTTAAGGTCACTGGTTGACATTTCTTGTATCACCTTTCAAGGTTGATAAACCTTGTGTGTTTTTCATACCTTTTTGTATGTACAAAGGACATGAAGTAACACAATTGTTCCTTTTTTAGCCAACTTCCGGAACCCAGTCACAAGTCAGGGAAGAAACCTTTTAGTTTTGGGGTTACATTTATTAAGGAGAAGGGGAAGAAATTTTAAGTTATATGGGGATTTAAAGAAGATTTTGGTTTATATATACATGGAATCCAGGTTTGGTGTACTTTTACCCACTGGAGTCTAGTTCTTCACCGGATCATCTTCCAGGGCAACCTACGGAAACCGGCAGGAAGAACTTATTTTGTTTTTATTTGTCATTCCAATATTTTTTATAACTTTTTTGCCACATCCTCTTCAAGGTTTTAACTTTTGCTTTACTTTAATTTAAATATATATCATTAATAATAATTGCCTTCACTTTTTCATAAAATATTAATCATTGTAACGTAATTTAATTATTTATTGTCCACCAAGGGTTGAGATTGTAACTCCCCTGGACTCTCTCGTTATCAGGTTATAGTGTGCACACATATCTGGAGAGGTTTATTTCATTTATTTGATAATTGGAACGTTTATATTATTATATTTCATTTTATATTATATATTTAACTATTGCATAACCTTAGTCAAAATTTCACATTATCAGGTACATTAGGGAGGGGGAAATTATTTTATCATTATATTCAGGGTTTTCATTGTAAATATAGATTAGTTAATTGTATATAAGAGGTGTTGGGTAATATTGTTATATATAGGGGTTTAAAATAATTTGTACATAATATAGGTCTTTATTAAAGTTGGGTTAAAACAATTAAGATTTCACTTGGTACCTATCCTTTAATATTTCAGCAATACAAGATATCTTGGAAGAAAACATTCAACTTCCTGGCGCCCAAACATTCAGTAGAGCAACTTTATCTTTCTTCTGTTTATTTCTTGGTAGTTTCTAGTCATTAATTCTTACATTTTACGGTCTCTGTAGGGCATGCAAATTGGCCGAATCCCTCTTTGATTGTCAAGTGGTCATTCTCCTGCATAGTCGCTAGCCAGCATTAATTTTATTATTTTTTTTTAAAAATTCATATTTATCCTTTATTTATTTCTTTCGCATAATTTATTTCTATCTAATCCCTTTCATCTTCTGTTAGTCCACATATTAGTTCGTTGGTGTATCAAGGTACATTTTAGAGTTTACCCTATTGCTACACTACACATTCTTGTTATATTGGCGCTCCAGCCCACCCATTTTTGTTACATTGGCGCCCAACGTGGGGCCTTTTCTCAGTTAAGACCGTACATTCTGAAGTATATTTCTCTTTGCAAAATATTCTTTATTATTTCTAATTTGTTCCTGTTGCTCTTTGTTCATTTTTTTTAACTTCTTTATTTATTTATTGTTTTTCTTATTAGATTTACATTTATAGATATACTTGTATTGCTGTAGTTTACTTATATTCATATTTAAACCCTCACCTTTTAATCTCTTTGTGTACAGTTAACTATCTATCTTACTATTATTGAACTTTAAGAATTTAATAATTTAGATATTACTATTTTTTATACATATATATATTAGCCAATATTGGTGGGTTTTTTTTATATTCAATTATTTGGTAACCATACACTTATTGAAACCATTGTGTGTTGCTTCAAGGATTGTGTTATAACTTATTTACTTATACTTTATTGCATATTTACTTAACCATTTTGAATTTTTTTTGAATAACCTTAGATTATTCTTGGATTGATTTTGTGGTGTGTTGGTACATATTTATTTATTCTTTTTTGAAAACTTTTATATTACTATTCGATTGTTTTTGTGGAGTGTGAGTATATTATCTCCTTGTCTATTCTACCTATTCATCTATTTGTTTTTCTTTCACAATGTCTGCATTCAAGGTAGAACATTTATTAGTTAAAGAATTAGATTATGAGTTGAGAATTAGGGACATTCCCATTGATGCGTCTTCCAATGTGGATTTAAAACGCAAGATATTGCGTGGAGCTCTAAGGCAAGAAGAAGGAAATAGGAGCTTTCGACAAATTTCTGCCACCAGTATTCCCTTTTTGGAACAACAAGAAGAGATTGATGAGACTATGGATGATTTGGCTAAAAGGATATCCGATTTTAGAGGGACTGTCCAAGATAGCCTATACTCCAGGCTGATATCACGTCTAGCTCATGTCTCAGGCCGTATTCATTTATTGTCTTGTTCGAATGAGGAGCAGCAAACTTATAAGCGCTCAATTTCAATCCGAATTCTTAGCCTAGAGGGTGAACTTGATTCACGAGTAAATCCCATTGCTACATCAACTCCTATTTCTTCTGTCCAAGCAGCTAACTCATTTCTACACCCCAAACCCGTTCAGGTTCATAAATGGGGGATTACATTTTCTGGTGAAGGTCATTATGACCAAGTAATTTCCTTTTTGGATAGGGTGGAATGTCTTCGCATATCAAGAGGAGTGAGTGAAGATGACCTTTTTGCAGCTTCTGCTGAGTTGTTTACAGGCACAGCTTTTACGTGGTTTATGAATAACCGCACTAACTTTTCTAATTGGTCTGATTTGGCTCAGAAACTTAAATCTGATTTTCTTCCATATTCATTTCAAGATGACCTTCTAGACCAAATCAAAAATCGTAAACAGAAGCCAAACGAGTCTGTTACGATGTTTATAAATAACATTTTGGGTATGTGTAGTCGCCTTGAAACACCTCTGACAGATTCTGCAAAGATTAAGATCATCCTCAAATGTCTACTGCCATTTTATCATCAGCAATTAGCTTTAGTAGACATCACCAGTATAGCAGACATAACCGAGAAGTGTAAACGTTTGGAGGAAACTTTATCTTGGTCTTCTCAACCTCCAACCACTTCTAAACACTCTTCTGACTCTTTCGGTCATCAAAATTCTTTTAGACACCGTTCTTGGCAACCTAAGGGCTCTGAACGTAATATATCAGTCATTAGTTCTGTAGTGTGCTGGAATTGTCGTGAGTCCGGCCATACTTTTTATGATTGCGGCATCCCTCGTACCCGTATTTTCTGCCACGGTTGTGGTAAAGAAAATACCCTCAAACGCAATTGTTTTAGGTGTTCGGGAAACGAACGATCGGAGGTCCGTCCCCTGAGCGTTTCTCCGTCCACACCCCCATCAGGGAATCAAACCGTTACATCAAACGAAGTCACTGTTCCAACCACGTCAAGCCACCAAAACCCATCTTCCAGTCGGAAAGGGAAAGGGGTTGTCCCCAAAAAACCAACACACACCACACCAAATCATTCCAAGAAGTAACTTCCCAATATAATACATCTGATTTACATAGATTATCTTCCCCAAATATCTTCCCAAATTTTAATAATAGACATAATAGTAGCAGTGTAGTAGTTCCAATATCTATACCAGAGTCTACCACAATTCAGGAGGATTCTTTTATTTCTGATTCTTCTTGTTTGCCTGTTGCATCCTCTGATTGTGTAGGTAGAGACAATAAGTTTAGTTTAGCACCATTTAAAATTC
Organism: Diabrotica balteata; assembly: GCA_918026665.1. Lineage (NCBI taxonomy): Eukaryota > Metazoa > Arthropoda > Insecta > Coleoptera > Chrysomelidae > Diabrotica > Diabrotica balteata. The sequence goes on from OU898278.1 coordinate 40,890,306, forward strand.
TTGACCAATCAGATAATGATTGTTTTGATTTAAATTCATTATTAGTAAAGAAACATAATGATAATAGACCTTATCTTCCTATTAAGATTTTAGGACAATCTTGTTTAGCTCTTTTAGATAGTGGCTCGAACATTTCTGTGATAGGTTCACATTCATTAGCTTTACTGAAAAATGCTGAGATTTCTATTATGCCCATTTCTTCTCTGCAAGTGTCTACTGCAGATGGTACAGTTCAGTCTATTACAGGCAAATTTGAAACTGAAATCACAGTAGCAGATTTATGTAAACAAATTACATTCTATATTATTCCTTCAGTTCAGAATTCTATAATTTTAGGTATGGATTTCTTAAATGCTTTTAATAGCACACTAAATTGTTCTAATTTTTCCTTTTCTATTTCTCAATTTAATCTATCCTTACTTAGTGCTATTCAGGATTTTACTAGTTTATCTAGTTCCGAACAAAGGCAATTAGAGAATATGATCTCTAAATTTACAACTCTTTCGTCGAAAGACAAGTTAGGTCGTACATCCTTAATATCTCACACTATCGAGGTGGGAGATACCACACCTTTTAGACAATATCAATATCCTATTCCTCAGGCTTGGCAAGTTGACTTGGAAAAGGAAATTGATTCCATGTTAGAGTTGAATATCATTGAACCTTCCACGTCTTCTTACTGTAGTCCTTTGTGGTTAACCAAGAAAAAGGATGGATCTTTTAGGGTTTGCTTCGATGGTCGGAAGTTGAATAATATTACTACAAATCGGGATGCTTATCCTATTCCCCGAATAGACGTCATTCTCAGTAAACTTCAGAATGCTAGGTATATTTCTTCTATCGATCTATCTAAAGCCTTTTTACAAATTCCTTTGAGTGAGGAAAGTAAAAAGTATACAGCTTTTGCTGTTAGTGGAAAAGGATTGTTTCAGTTTGTCACTATGCCTTTTGGTCTTGTTTCAGCTCCTCAGACAATGTGTCGTCTGATGGACTTAGTCATTGGTCCTCAGTTAGAGCCCTATGTTTTTTATTATTTGGATGACATTTTGGTTGTCACTCCTGATTTTTCCCTTCATATGGAAATTTTGGATAAGTTGTTTTCACGTCTCAAAGAGGCTAATTTAACTATTAATTTAGATAAGTGTCAGTTTTGTCGTCCTAGTCTTAAATTTTTAGGATATGTAGTCGATAGTAAAGGTTTAAGGACTGATCCTGATAAAGTTACAGCTATCAAAGATTTTCCTATACCTAAGACTACTACCCAAGTCCGTAGGATATTAGGTATGTGTGGATATTATCGTCGGTTTGTGCCGTCTTACTCTACTTTGTTATCCCCACTTACAGATCTCCTTAAAAATAGGAAAAAAGGCCAAACTATTACATGGACTTCAGAAGCCGATGATGCTTTCCGGCGTATAAAAGAAGCTCTTACTAGTGCACCTGTCATGACATCTCCGAATTTTAAAGAGCATTTCTATCTCATGACAGATTGTTCCAACACTGCGTCAGGTGGTGTACTATTTCAAATGAAGGATGGTTCGGAACATCCAATAGCTTATACCAGCAAAAAGCTCAATAAAGCACAGAAAAATTATTCCACCACAGAGAGAGAACTTCTTGCAATTATCCATGGTCTTGATGCCTTTCGGTACTATCTTGAGGGTCGTAAGTTTACTATCATCACAGATCATAGTTCTTTATTATGGTTACATTCCATGAAAAATCCGTCACAACGTTTGTCCCGTTGGATTTGTAGGCTTTCTGTCTTTGATTACAATATTGTTCATCGCAAAGCCAATGGTGTTGTGGTTGCAGACGCGTTGTCACGTACATTCGATATCAATCTTTTAGATCTGTCCACTTTATCTCCAGATAATTGGTATCGAAAGATGATTCATAATGTCACCCAAGAACCTACTAGGTATCCTGATTTCAAGGTGGAGAATAATATCCTCTATAAACATGTTATCAGTCCAGTTGAATCTCTATCGAATATGTCTGATTGGAAAATAGTAGTCCCAACATCTAATAGGGATGAAGTGTTGAAAACCTTTCATGATGATGTGACATCAGGTCACTTTGGTTTTTACAAAACGTTTAGTAAAATAGCTGAGTTATATTACTGGCCTGGTTTGCGCAACTCAGTCAAGAAATACATCTCTAGATGTAGAGTTTGTGCAACATGCAAGCCGAGTAACCTACCTCAAGCTGGATTAATGGGTTCGTTTAGGAATATTAATTTTCCGTGGCAAATGATCTCTTTAGACCTTATTGGACCGTATCCACGTAGTTATTTAGGTAACACATATTGTTTGGTAGTTGTAGATTACTTCACCAAATTTCCTTTAGTTTGTCCTCTGCGTAAGGCTACAACTCCAGCCATTTTGAAGTTCTTAGAGGAACAAGTGTTCTTACTATTTGGTATTCCCCAAATAGTATCATGCGATAATGGTCCACAATTTGTTTCTAAGGCATTTAAAGATCTATTAAGTAAATATAAGGTCCAAAAGATATTCTACAATGCAGCTTATCATCCGCAAGCTAACCACACTGAACGTGTAAATCGTAGCATTGTTACTGCTCTTCGATCTTACACTTACAGTGATCATAGAGCTTGGGATCAGTACATTCATTCAGTTGCTCAAGCCATTCGAACTTCTGTTCATGAAATCACTCAGTGTTCTCCAGCTTATGTTAATTTTGGTAGGCATGTTCCATTGTCAGGAGATTATTTCGGTTTAATTTCTGAAATATCGACAACTCTTCCTCAAATTTCTGAGAAACTTCACCGTATGGAAGATCTCCAAAACCTACCTCCAATATTCGCTGACATTAGGAAGAAGTTAAAAGCTTCTTACCTTAGAAATCAGCATCAGTATAATTTGAGGAAACGAGATTTGCGATTTTTTGTTGGCGATCGAGTTTTGAAACGGAATTTTGTGAAATCAAATAAAGGTGATGCCATTTCTGCTAAGTTTTGTCAGAAATATGTTCCCTGTACTGTCGTTAGGGTAATATCTCCTTTAGTATATGAATTAAAAGACAATTCGACAAATAGACGAATTGGTCAATTTCATATAAAGGATTTACTCCCTGATAACACAACAGATGAGGCAGCATCTTCATCTTCAGAGGAAGATTAACTTAATGTCTATTAAGTTAACTTATTCCTATGATTGTTATTGTTTTGGCTCGGTTTGGTTACGATTTGATATTTTCTTCGATTTTTGTTATTAATCACCAGATTTGGAATATCTACAGCTTATAATTTGATTAGTATTTGTTTATAATAAGTTAAAATTATTAAAGCCATTAGAGATTTTTACTTATATTAGGTGTTGCACTGGTATGGAACTAAATATTGTAATGCTACTATACTGTGCTATATGTTTATGTGTTGTATCACTTTCTTCCCATTATACTTACTTGTTTTGCCAGTTTGGAAAGAATGTTGTATTTTTTTTTACGGATTTGATTCAGTTTATTGGTCATAATCAAGTTATATAGTAACATGTATCTGGATTTGCTATGTGGGATGTTTTTAAATCAGTCATTAGGAATTTATATAGATAATCAGTATACATGATTTTAGTACACTCCTATATTATATAGACTATTCTGCCTGTGTATAGGTGAATGAATATGTGGGTTCGAAGTTTTAGTTCAATTAGAGGCCTCAGTTGTTCTATGAATTTCGGAATTCACCATTTTCATGACAAGCTGTACAGTTATCTAGGCAGTAGAATGTCTTCCATAGATAGTAAATTATTGTTAATGTTAATTAGGATTTGAATATTTAACGTTAATCCTTAATATTTTCAGACTTTGGTCTAATAACTGAATTGTTCCTTAGCTGATTTATTAATTTTATTTATATAGTTTATTGGAGGGAGCAATCCATGACATATTCCCTTTACAGCTAGCATGTTTAGATTACAGTTATGGATAGTATTTCATATTTTGACAACAAATGACCATTTATAGTTATTTTCACTTCTTTCCTTAGGCACTTGTCTATATTTTGGTATATTGAACAAGGAATTAACCTGTTCTCTTTTATTGATATCAGAACGAATTATAAATTTGCAGTTTCTTCAGAAATTGGTCTACTCGTTCTTGATGTTCTGTTTTGTTATTACTTCTACCTTAACTCTTACTGTTTTGCTACGGTTGTTAGAGTTTACTGTCAAATTAAACTCCTTTTAGTGATCTTATGTTAGATATTCTTATAAATTTGTTGTAGCTACCTGCTATAGTTATCGAATATCAGCACAAGTTAATTTTGTTGTAAGAAGTTACCACAGCAGTTCACACGCTTTGGTACTCTACCTTTTGAGCTTAAGTTGTTCAGCTTTGCATTTGCTAGGATGATTGAGTTTATAAACCTCCTAGTTTTTATTTTTGGTCTTTACTTTGGATCCTAAATGTACTGATGGCATATCATCAGGATGGAATCGATTTTATGGCTGTCCTTTTGTTCAGGCCGTTAGTCCCACATTTTGATCCAATAATTTATTTGGTGAATTTTTAGGTTAGGCACATATTACCGGATGTGGGTGTATGTGGACCTACCCTTTTTGGTTTATTTGGTTATAGTGTGAATTGGATCATTATTTGCCTGATTGATTATCTTTGGATATGCTACTTTATAAATCTGTTGTCCACTGTATGGTCAATTTTGGATTTACCATCCAATTCGACACTTATATTGTTTTATATACGTTTAGTATTTTTATTGTTACGTATATATTTTATATACGTTTGGTATTTTTATTATTACTTATTGTGTATCGGTACACCCATTTGCCTGATTGATTATTCCTTGGATATGCTCTCCTATAAATCTGTTGTCCATTGATGAGTCAATTTTGGAACCAGGGTCCGATTTCACATTATTTTGGATTATTTGTATTGAGCATTTGTATTACTAGTCCAAACTATGCTATGTTAGAGTCTTACTTTACTTTAATTTTACTCTAAATAGTATGTGACTTTTTACTTAGTTACATGTGGGTATCTTTAGATGAAACCATTTCTTTATCTCTACATCACTCATAATCTGTGGTTAATTATAATCGTGTGAATCGATGTAGATTTTTTTTGGAAGTATTATAGTGAGTTAATATAATAGCTGTATTTGGCAAATTGGTGCCATGGCTATAATTTTTATATATATGTTTATATTTTTTTTTCTCGATTCTTGATTGCTCCACATATGGTTAAAGTATTGGTTAACCTACATCTAACCAATCAGTCAAGTAAAAGAAAAAAAAATTTTCCACTTAAAATTTTTTTTCTCCAAGTAAGAGGGGAATGTAACGAGTGCGTTACTTAAATAACCGTTTACCTTTTTTGTGACTGGAGTCTTTTAATTTAACTTTAATTTAAATTCATATTTGAAATATTCTTAAACTGAATATTTAAATAACTCCCAGCAAATTTTACTTTCTAAGGTTGGCATTAAATCCCGACCTCTGGTGTAAGATTCTGAAAGTACGTCGACTTGACGACTTGTAAGTGTTAATAGAATTACTTGTTGACTGGGTGTGATCGAAGACAGATCGATCGATCATAGTGGCGGCTGGGAGGTGCCATTTTTAAGAAATTTAGTTTAAGTTTATTTTTTTTTATGAAGAACCGCTGATTTAAGGACAACAATTTAAGTTATTTTTGGGTGTTTTGTACGAGGATACTTTAAGTTTTGGACCACCTCCGCCGGTAAGATGAACTTATAAATATATTATATGAAAAACCATGTCTGATCATCCGCCATTGTTAGTGAAATTCAAATCAATTTTAATCCTTTCTCGATAGATATTTCACACATCTTATATATGTCCTATTTTACGATATTTCTCGATAGATATTTCACACATCTTATATATGTCCTATTTTACTTTATTTCATTAATACCTAAATACATTACAAGTATTATATTTTATAATCGTGTCAAATTTTATTTCTTTCCAAGGATGAAAGCAAACAATTATCTATTTCAATTCCATACCGTTTAAACCGGCTAATATTTCTTTTTTCCTATTTTATAATATATAAAGATCATGCTTTCCGTTAAAACTATCTTATAAAAAACATTGTCACACCATTCGAAGGTCACTATTTATCAAAACCATTAGGGTTTTTATTCCAATTTAAGGTCACTGGTTGACATTTCTTGTATCACCTTTCAAGGTTGATAAACCTTGTGTGTTTTTATTGTATGTACAAAGGACATGAAGTAACACAATTGTTCCTTTTTTAGCCAACTTCCGGAACCCAGTCACAAGTCAGGGAAGAAACCTTTTAGTTTTGGGGTTACATTTATTAAGGAGAAGGGGAAGAAATTTTAAGTTATATGGGGATTTAAAGAAGATTTTGGTTTATATATACATGGAATCCAGGTTTGGTGTACTTTTACCCACTGGAGTCTAGTTCTTCACCGGATCATCTTCCAGGGCAACCTACGGAAACCGGCAGGAAGAACTTATTTTGTTTTTATTTGTCATTCCAATATTTTTTATAACTTTTTTGCCACATCCTCTTCAAGGTTTTAACTTTTGCTTTACTTTAATTTAAATATATATCATTAATAATAATTGCCTTCACTTTTTCATAAAATATTAATCATTGTAACGTAATTTAATTATTTATTGTCCACCAAGGGTTGAGATTGTAACTCCCCTGGACTCTCTCGTTATCAGGTTATAGTGTGCACACATATCTGGAGAGGTTTATTTCATTTATTTGATAATTGGAACGTTTATATTATTATATTTCATTTTATATTATATATTTAACTATTGCATAACCTTAGTCAAAATTTCACATTATCAGGTACATTAGGGGAGGGGGAAATTATTTTATCATTATATTCAGGGTTTTCATTGTAAATATAGATTAGTTAATTGTATATAAGAGGTGTTGGGTAATATTGTTATATATAGGGGTTTAAAATAATTTGTACATAATATAGGTCTTTATTAAAGTTGGGTTAAAACAATTAAGATTTCACTTGGTACCTATCCTTTAATATTTCAGCAATACAAGATATCTTGGAAGAAAACATTCAACTTCCTGGCGCCCAAACATTCAGTAGAGCAACTTTATCTTTCTTCTGTTTATTTCTTGGTAGTTTCTAGTCATTAATTCTTACATTTTACGGTCTCTGTAGGGCATGCAAATTGGCCGAATCCCTCTTTGATTGTCAAGTGGTCATTCTCCTGCATAGTCGCTAGCCAGCATTAATTTTATTATTTTTTTTTAAAAATTCATATTTATCCTTTATTTATTTCTTTCGCATAATTTATTTCTATCTAATCCCTTTCATCTTCTGTTAGTCCACATATTAGTTCGTTGGTGTATCAAGGTACATTTTAGAGTTTACCCTATTGCTACACTACACATTCTTGTTATATTGGCGCTCCAGCCCACCCATTTTTGTTACAATAGCACGTTTAAATGATAATAGGTGGACCAAAAGACTCATAGAATGGAGACCTAGAGAAGACAAAAGACACCGAGGCAGACCACCAAAAAGATGGATGGACGACTTGAGAAAAACAGTCGGAAATTGGATACAGAAGGCGCAAGATAGAGAACAGTGGAAGAACATGGAGGAGACCTATATCCAACAGTAGATGCAAGAGGTTGAGGAATGATGATGATGATCATCAACTTTGGATATACTTGCAACTACTAAAAATTTTTTTTTGTAATCTATAAAAACAGTGAAAAGATACTTTTTACGATTACAAATGTCTGAGTTGAATATAAATTGTTTCTTGGAGCTTATGGAACTCTTAGCGCATGTTTTCTATTTAGTGTTAGTAGATTTGCTGACCAATTTATAAAACGTGACAAGGCACGCAGTTACAGACTGGTCCAACTGGGCAAGCCATTTTGCCAGATTCGGAGATGGAAAATGTCAAATGGAGATGTATCCAGTACATGCCACATGGAGTTATATCCAGCACTAAATACATATACTGTATACTGAATACTGTAACTGAAGGTGCTCAAGAAGCAACGAAACTATTTAATGAAGGTCTATTTTTAGCAGTAAAATTAAAACGGCTAATGATGGTATATATATATATATATAGTAAATTTTCAATATTGGGTTTGCAGCAATAAAAATGATCATGAATCATTTTTATTGCTGCAAACCCAATATTGAAAATTTACTTCCTTGTTGTTGTATATATATATATATATATATATATATATATATATATATATATATATATATATATATATATATATATATAGTAAATTTTCAATATTGGGTTTGCAGCAATAAAAATGATCATGAATAATTTTTATTGCTGCAAACCCAATATTGAAAATTTACTTCCTTGTTGTCAGCAAATACTTCTAGTTCATTATATATATATATATATATATATATATATATATATATATATATATATATATATATATATATAACAAGCTTTTACAGCTGGCGCCGCTTCTCGCATCCTAATTTCCAGCGTTTTCTGTCGAAGCAATCTTCAGTTGTTAGATCTCTGGCGGTCATTGCATCGTCGACATCGTCTCTCCAGGATCGTTTTGGTCTACCTCGTTTTCTTCTAGTTGGCGAAGTCCATTCTTCTATTTTTTTGGCCATCTATTTTCCGGCATTCTCTGAAGGTGTTCATACCAGTTAAGTCTTTTGGCTTCGATTGTGTCTATTATGTCTAGATCGATTTTCATTTCTCTCCGAATATCTTCGTTTCTCACCCTATCAAGTCTAGTGAGCTGGCAACATCGTCTCCAGCAGCTCATTTCCATTGCCTTAATTTTTGATTTGTTTCTTTGGTTTATTTCCCAGAGTTCGGCACCGTACAGTCCAATACTTTCTATTATTGTTTTATAAATTCTTCTTTTATTTTCTTTTTTTATTTTTTTGTTCCATAATAGTCCGTGTAGCTGTCTGGTGGCTGATCTTGCTTAGCTAATGATAGTGAAAGGCAAATAATTATTTATGATAATAATTTGTAATATTATTATTAATATTATCATCGTATTAATATTACATGGGTTATACGATATTTATAATATTTATTGTTTGACAGTTACGCTAGAAAAAGCAATCCTTCTACCATTTTGTAAATTGTGAATGGCTGCGCAGGTATAGCAATATGGTCCATTCACTATAGAGCTCATTAAAAATTTCACAAAATACGAGTCTGGCGGGATCTCTAATGACGAGAGCGAACTAATGAATTTCTATTTTCATTTCGTTTAGTAGCCTATAAGGATCGTGTATAAAAGCATTTTTCCGTTACCGACTTTTTAATGAATAAATAAAATCAACTGGAGCGAGCTGCATGAAAGAGTAATGCGTCTGAAATGTATTAGGGGTTAAAAATTCGCTTATAAAACCTTCATGTCACATAAAAATACTAAATATAAACATTCACTATTTTCATGTTACATAAAAATACTAAATATAAACATTCAGATTATAAAGAGATTACTTAATAGGAAAAAAATATGTTAACGAAATATCAACTATAAAAATATTGTACCAAAAATATTTGGTTGAAACACAAAGTCACTTTATAAATTACCAATAAGTTTTATTTGTTTCTATATTATATTGTCATTGACATTATTTTTTATTGTTTATATTTAACAATTATAATTGTACTTAAAAATTAAAGGCAGTTATCGAGCACAATTTTATTCATCAAATCTTGCACTTTCGCTAAAACCTTTGATGTTGTCGCGGACCATATAATAATTTTGTTACAAGTAATAACAAAATAAAGTGAGGTATAAAAATAATTAAAACAAAAAAGAGTATAATTTCTTTTATTGCTCAACAACTACATTTTTTTATAAACGGAAAATTTATTGATAACACTTTTCAATAATCAAGACAAACATTGTAAAAGCAAAGAAAAAGATGTATCCAATAAGTGTGAGGACTGTGGTCGATCGCCTCATCCACCAATAAAGCAATGTTCACCTCCAGTTCAGTTGTAGACATAAGATAACGTAAGGAAGAATCGGTAAGGTTGCTTCTGTTTTTATTTTTTTATGTATTTCATGGAGGAAAAGCACTTTCACATGTATATGTGCTTCCGAACATTGACATCATTTTCAGTCCAAAATCTCGCAGGTTTAGGAATTTCTTCTTTGACAGTAATTTAAAAAATTCAGATCCCTTTTCTTGTCTGGTGATTAGGAACATGTCTGCTTAAAGATCACATAACTTAAGCTGTAAGTTGGGTGGTTAATCATTAACGGTTGCTCCAAGAGGGTTATTATAAAGTAGCACACTTCTTTTGAGACTTTCAATTTCTTCAAATCTTGTATTAAATGCATCAATAACTTATTCAATTTGTGAAATGCAGGATAAAAACTCAATATTTTCCTCACCGTTGAATTCTTCTGCTATTTGCAGACAGCTAGGGGGAAGTGTGTCAGGTTGTTCTTTTCCAAAGCACGTTTAAACACGTTCAGCTTATTCCGGAATCCGTTTATCATTCCGATCAAATCTGAAACCATCCGGTTTCTTCCTTGAAGACTCAAGTTTAACATGTTAAGATGATTAGTCAGATCTGTTATAAAAGCTAACTGTCTTAAGAATTATGGATCCTTAAACTTCTCTTCCAGTTCAGTTGTGTCAGATGAAACGTATTTGTTGAGGAATGCAGGGATTTCCTTTCTTATGGTAAAAAATCGTTCCATGCACTTTCCTGCACTCAGTTACCTTACATGGTTGTACATTAGCAAGTCTCCATACTCAGCCTCTGTTTCCACTAAAAACTGTTTAAATTGCCTTTGTAAAAGAGATCTATTTCCACCTCTAATCATATTTATAATCTTAATCACGGTTTGAAAAACTTGATCTTCGTTGACTGATTTTCCACTTAAAGCTCCCTGATGTATAATACAATGAATTGTTGGGCAATTGACACCATTCTCTCGAAGCAGACCCACTAATCCAATTTTTTTACCTGTCATTGATGGGGCCCCGTCTGTTGCTATGACTGAACATTTATCAAAGCCTCCAATTCTGTCAACTGTTTTCTTCACAGCCTCATAGATGTCTTTTCCTTTTGTTATTCCATAAAATGGACCAATATCAAATAAGTCCTCTTTACTGGTAAAATCATCAAAAGTAGTGTGCACAAATATTAACAGCTGACTAACATCGGTTTGATCAGTGCTTTCATCCAAACAAAGTGAGAAATATGAACTTTTCTTAACCAGGCTAAGCATACATTTTTCTACTTGCTCACCCATAGCAACAATCCTTCTTTGTATGGTTTGATGTGAAAGTGGCACTGATTCAAATTTCTCCGCCATTTTATAATCACCGAAAGCCATTTTAACAGCACATTTTTTTTTATCAAATTGCCATCAGTGAAAGGTTTTTTGCCTTTGCCAGCTCAAGCGACACGGGATAAGATGCATGCAAAGAATGTGTTTGAGAGTGTAATATTTTACTGAACATACCAGTTTGCTGTTTAAGCTTTTTCTTCAAATCTGCAACTAGGGCACGCCGACTTTCATTTGTGTACGTAGCATACTTATTTTCATGCACTGTTGTGTAATGTCTTCTGACATTATATTCTTTAGGCACTTAAACGATATTCATGCACACTAAGTACTGCAACTTTCCATTATTGTTAGCAATCAAGTAATCACCCTCCAAACTTTCTTTGTAAATTCTGTTCTCTCTATCAATTTTCCGTTTTACTAGTTTTACTCTCATTATTGTATAAGAGGAATCAAGACAAAGAATTAATCAAGTTCACTGTTCACTAGCAACGTAATAGATTAGCCGCCTAGCCTACGTGTCAGTAGCACACTGGCACGATGGCGGCTGGCGACGGATGGTAAGCAGTGGGAGGTGTGGCCTGCGTGAACTGTGATGCGCAGTAATCGGTGCAGTTCTCATAAGGGTTGAGGATGATTGTGTTCGTTACACGTCCGCGAAGCGGCACGCGGTACAGTACTTGTGATGTAAAAACACTGCTAAACCAAAAAATATAAAATAAATTAAAAAATCTTGTTTCACAGTGGCAGCATTTAAAGAAAATATATGCTTTTCGAAAATCTTACGTGGGTCACAACAAATAGCCTAGCGGGCCGGATGCGTCCCACGAGCCGCCAGTTGGACAACTCTGTTCCAAAACATCATCAGGGGCATTTCGTCAAATTTGGGATATCCAGCAAGCGCATAATGTAATAAACATGAAAATAAAACATACATTGTACATAACACTAAACTAAACAAGGACAAACAGTTTAAAATTATTTAAAAATTATTCGACGCTACATTCTTGTCGACAACAGGAGAGAGAATGGTACTTAACGGAAATTTTAAGGTGACATGTGACATATGTCACAAACTCTTTTTAAGCAGCAAGAGTATTTTTTTAAACGGCGTCCTAATTTTGAAATAGTGTAGAAATCTTCTTGTTTAGTGTTTCCCAGGACATCTCTGTAAGTATTTTTTTTTATTTCTTTTTTCATTAGCCCTCCCAGTCCTCCCTAAATAAAAGAAATCCTTATCCACGAGCTAGCTAATTAACCAAAACAACAATAGGTGTTTGGTGAACTCAGTGATTGTTCAGTCCCTCCTTTTATCCGCCTTTAAGCAAAATATAATTTTTATAGCAGTCCCCAAAAATAATAGCAAAAGTAGAGCAAAAATTCAATAGTCATGTAACCCGATAAACCAATGAATCGGAGAGTAAAATTAAAACTAATAAAGGCCAATCATTTCATATGTACTAGTTTAAAAAATGAGGAGAAAGATATAGTAAAAAAAGTGTTCCCATGTCACAACGCAACTAAGTACCTGACATGACCTTCGACGTCCGTTTGAAATGGAAGAAAGATATTAAAAAGGAAATCAAAGAACTTAACCTTAAATGCAAATAAAAGGTGTTGGTTCCTTAGTCAGAACTATGGCATATGGTACCTATCCAAAAATTGCAAAACAATGTTCTCATAGTAGTATTAATAAATCATAGTTTTATAGGAATTCAAACCCAAAGTAAAAAAAGATGTCAAAAATTTTGCAAAGGATTACGAAGAGAGATTCCACCTCCACCTCAATAAAGATGTGCTGCAGCTTCTTGACAATTCGTTAATTAACAGAAGGCTTTTGAAAGCAGAAAAGGAAGCAGTTCAATCTAGTATAATAGTGTTATTTATAGTGCAATAACGTTATTTCTAGTGCAGTAGGGTTAGTGAAAATTTAATATAGAAAAACATCACGTCAATATTTCAATCGGCATGATATTTTATTAAAAATAATTAAGACATGTCAATGTGAAGTACTAAGTTTGTAGGACATTTAGTTTGTAAACATGTCAGATAAAACCATAAGTTTATCAATTATTATTAGTAATAGAATTAAAAACAAAAGAATCTTAACTTGAGAATACTTTCATTTCTTTTTCAAAATGACTAGTATTTTTATTTGCTACTTCATAAATGTCAACTTCCTTTGGTTGTTATCTGTGCAGCTACAATTTTTCATTTAAAAATAATTACGATTTAGTAGCATTTGTTCATCTTTAAGAGAAATTGGTAGTATTAACATTATATTTCTTCGATATACTTACTTGAACTATAAAATATCCAATCTCACTAATGCCCTGTAGTAATAAAATGGCTCTAAATATTTAAAAACTTTAATGGATGATAAAGCGAAATAAATTTGCGGTTTATTCCGTGTACTTTGTTAACTGTTTTATTTGTCTCTTATTTGCCTTTGGGGAATTTCCGGGGAACCAACGCTAACATTAACCTTTTTGTTATGGTTGGTAGTAAATAAACAGACCCACTACTTTAATTAACAACTAGAAATGGGGCAATTAACATCAGCCAAACTGTGTGTTTAAAATTTAAATCTATGTCATCTAATGTATTTAAACGGTAGTATATTTACGATAATCTAGTAAAATTAAAAAGCTTTTTCAAAACAGTTTTAGAATAAAAACTATTATACAACATTTTTTGAAATGGATACACTTCACATAAATTTCATATATGTCTTAGTATTTTCGCGAAAAGCTGACAAAAAACGTTCAATCTTATTAAGGATGAACTGACAAAGAAAGTAAGTGAGGGGGCTTCTTGGTCAATACTTAGGAGCAAAGAAATGTTGAAGGAGAAGTTGGAGTATTGGTGAAAGGTTATTGAAGATGAATGAATTAAGGTTAGCAGGGTGAAGAAGGAATTCGTGTGGTTAGGAGGAACACGAATGATTGGGGACATAGAATTGCTTGAAGAAAAACTAGGACTAGTAGGAGAATTTAAATACCAGGAAATTACACACAGAATACAGGCTGGTTGGTTTAACTGGAGCGAAGGACCGGGGTACTTTTTTATTGAAAAATCGGGAAAGAGCTGAAAGGAAAAATATATAAGGTTGTGGTGAGACTTGCGTTGGAGTACGGCAATGAAGTCTGGACTGTAAAGTAGATTTAGGAAATAACGAAAGTAGCTGAAATAAAAATATCACGGTAGATGTTGAGACTAAAGGGGTAGGATTAGAAACTAGTTGATTAGAGAAAGAGCTGTGATAACTACAATCTCAAAAAATATTTAAGAAAAAAAGACAAATGGTTGGTCATGTCCGACGTAGAGATGAAAACTATGTGGGACGAAAGATATAACTGTTAGAAGTTGATGAAAGGAGAGGTAGACGATGAGAAGATTGAAGAACTGTGTGACGGAGGAGAGAGAAAAGTATATGTGAAGAAGACCTGGTGAACAGAAATTAATGGCTATGAAGAGTAAGTCACATCGACTCGTTAAACAGAAAAAACTGAGAAAGAAGAGGAAGTACATATTTATAATGTACTTTCAATTAATTATTCTTAACCTAGCGACTATATTTCCCTCCACCTTGGGTAATTTAATTAATGGTATCATGTTACTTCAGTAGTCCGCAATATCACATCGGCGAAAATGGTAAAACGAACTATACCTTCTAATATCTATATATTTATGGTAATTTACAGCAAGATCAAGTTTAAAATTTATGAAATGATAGTGAGACTTTCTCAAAATCATTAGAGGCTTATGGTTGGACACTGGAAAACAAAAATCAATTTGAACATTTATTTTACAGTGTTTGAAATGTTGTTGCTATATATTTTATATTATAATATTTTATATTCTTAAATTTTTATATATCACTGGCTATTTGTAATAGTACTGCTGTTAATTAAAATAATTTATTAAAATTTAAAAATCAATTATAAAAGTTCATTAATGTAATACATACTATGCTACGCAAAAAACCATCGACATAATAAATGCATGTTGCAGAAAATAGTCGTCTAAGAACATGTTTATTTTTCAATATATCTTGAAAAATAATTACTTTATCGTTACGAAACAAGAATATTTGATTTAGATAGCATGTATAAAGAAATTGGAGTGGTGATGCTCAATCCCACGGAGCGGATTTCTGATACCGCTCGAGGTAAGTATATGGAGAAGTCGTTTTATAATAAAATTATATGTATATTAAACTACCTCATCTTTCTGCAACATATAATAAAAATAAGAGCTATTATTAAAATACAAAACTAATAATTAAACATCTCGTGTTACAAACCGAAACAGCTTGACCGATTTTTATGAATTTGTTTTGGTGACTCTTTTTTTACTCAGCTTTTCTGCTTTTAGAGATCGCTGGTTTTTACTTCTCTTCGCCATTCATTGCTTTTCATTCCGTCTTCTTTATTCATTCATTTATCCTTTCGCTCTTCTACTCCCAACTACCAATTTATAAAAGTGATAATATTATTTTTACTTTCATCCACACGTACTCCCTATACTATTGTTTGTGGATCAATCAATTGTAGCAATGACATTAATTCGTGACGTTTACTTAAATTGTTTGATAAAAAATATACGTTTATACGTGTATGTACAGAGTCATGTCTATATAAAAAGAACAAGACAAAAAAAGATTAAACGAAATTAATAATGACGATTAGAACACAGACAATCGCGCTGATTCATAGTTAACACACGCAGAGCAAATGACAAACAACGCCAACAAGTACATCGAATAATAACATCCGATTAGTTCCATCGTGTACGCTCATTACAAATTGTCGATTGGTGCTATGAATAAAATTCTATAATGCTATAGATGAATTCTTAATAGATTCACAACAGGTAGAGATCAGGGGGTGGTCAGAGCAAAAATTAGTATTGACGGTAACTATGAGATGAAAAGAAAAATAGGTAGAAACTGCGATCTAGTAGATAGAAACAAACTAGGTCAATATAAAGAGATATACAAAGACCTATTATAAGAATAACTTACCCAAAAATTAGACAGTGATGATAAAGATATAGACGAAATAGACAACATACTTACAGCAACAATGATTACATCAGGAAAAGAAATAGCAAAAAAGGATCTAAAAACAAACAAATATATATCAACAGAAACAAAGAAGCTTATGGATAAAAGAAGGAAGCTGAACTAAGGAGGCAAGAGGAAATTTATAGAATATGTAGAAATCAATAAAACAATAAGCAGAATGATAAAAGAAAATAAGAGAAAAGAACAAGAAATAAAAATAGAAGAAGTAATACAGAACAACAAAAATATGAAATGCTTAAGGCCGAATTTAGGTAAGTTTGAAATAAACAAAATAAAAGATGTAAATGGAGTAGAAACAAACGTTAAAGATGACATCATAAATATAATCCACCATTTCTACTCAGAATTATATAAAACAAAAAAGGAACCACCAGAAGAAATTAAAAACCAACTTAAGGTTAAAATAAAAAATGTCAACTCAGAGCTACAGCCAGAAATAAGCAAATCAAAAATAAAGAAGGCATTCAAAGAAATGAAAAACAACAAATCGCCTGGAAAAGATGGAATAACTGCAGAGATGCTGCAATATGGTGGAAAAATGGTAATTAATACTCTACATCCCCTTTTTAATATGATATTAAAAGAAAAAAGAATCCCAAACAACTGGAAGGAATCAGTAACCATTATCCTACACAAGAAAGAGGATAAAGCAGATATAAAAAACTACCGTCCTATAACACTCCTCAATGTAATGTATAAAATTCTAACAAAAATTTTAACCAATAGATTGACGACAAAATTCGATGGATACCAGTCGAAAGAACAAGCTGGTTTTAGAAAGGGATTCAGCACAAGTGACCATTTACTACGTATGAAAATACTTATAGAACGAGCAAATGAATACCACATTTCTCTATATATGGCGTTCATAGATTTTAAAAAGGCTTTCGACAGAGTCGAACATTGGGCAGTGAAAAGTTCTTTGATTAACAGCAGAATTGACCACAGATATACGGAACTAATAGCCAATATATATAAGGAAGCCAAACAACAATTAAAGTATATGAAGGAACAAAATCAATACAAATAAATAGAGGCGTGAGACAGTGTGATACAATATCACCGAAACTTTTCAATCAGGCTCTTGAAGATACTTTTAAAATATTTGAATGGGAAGAAAAAGGTATGTATTTGTGGACAATGCTTGAACCATCTAAGGTACGCTGATGATATCGTATTGATAACTGATAAAAAAGAATAACTATTTGAAATGATGAAAGAACTAGACGTAGAAGCTGGAAAGATAGGCCTTAATATGAATTACAGCAAGACCAAAACCATAACAAATACAGATGAAGACATCACAATGAGAATCGGACAAGATGAAATAGAACAAGTTCAGGATTATACATATCTTGGTCAAACTATAAAACTTAACAAACAGAACCAAACAGTAGAGATAAAGAGACGAGTTAAACTGACATGGGAGGCATTTGGTAAACTACGCTACATTCTTAAAAACAAAAGATATCCACAGTATCTTAAGACCAAAGTATACAATCAATGCGTACTCCCTGTTCTTATTTATGGTTCCCAAACGTGGACATTTACAAAAGCAAACATGACCACAATCATAAAAACCCAAAGAGCAATGGAAAGACAAATGTTGCACATAAGACTAATGGATAAAAAGAGAAACGAGTGGATTAGAGAGAAAACTAAAGTGAGGGATGTAAGACAAGAAGTTGCAAAATTGAAATGGAGATTTGCCGGACACAATATAAGACAAAAAGAAGACCGATGGAACAAAAATCTTATAAGTTGGAGACCGTGGGAATATAAACGAAGCAGAGGAAGGCCCAAAATGAGATGGGCAGATGATATCAAGAAGCACATGGACTCTAGGTGGATGACTGTAGCGACAGACAGAGAAGAATGGAAAAGGATTGGGGAGGCCTATGTCCAAAGATGGACCGAAGAAGGCTAATTAGATAGATAGATAGATGAATCATGACTGGCTGACAGCAAGAGTCATTTTGGCAGTAAAACAGTTGTCGCAAGGCGACTCAGTGTTATACAAATCGATCCACATAGATAGCGGTGCCAGCGAAGCTGTACATTACCCAACAGAGTTCTTGTACACATTGGATTTGCCAGGCTTGTCACCGCACCATATACAACTAAAAGATTTTTTTCCGGTTATTTTACTTTGAAATTTCAACCCATTAAAGCTGTGCAATGGCACCCGATGAGTCATTAAAAAATTGATGAGAAACATTATCGAAGCATTTTGAACGACAAGCTCCGAGACGAAAATGTGCTGCTACGAATCTCAATGATTTCCGCAGAAGTGCAAATTGAATTTAAATGCGTTAAATTTCCAATTAGATTGTCATTTGCACTGACAATAAGTAAGTGGCAAGGTCAAACGATTTCTGTTAATGGCTTAGAGTGTAGCATGTTTTCTCATAGACGTGGAAATCTCTCGCTTTGCAAACCATTCAGTTCATGTTGGCTACAGACAAAATGACAAAAAACATTGTAAACTCGATTGCTCTTTGGGATAAATATTTATTTTTTTAAATGGCCATACTTAAGATAAAAAACACGTATGCCTTTTTTAATTGAAATTTAATTTTTAAAACAACAAACTTTAAATATTGGCTTTACATGCTTTAATATGTCGTCATCGTTCAAGACGCTGCATTCGTCTTTTAGTCATAGACTTTTTACCCACGTACTTACACTAAATTAGTTTTTGTGTTTAACTATCAAAATATTCACTATATAATTTCTTTTTCTTCTTCTTCTTTTTATATAGGGATGTTTTTCAATATGCCTCCAGTAAGTTGTCGGTCCATCGTTTTCGTGGTCCTCCTACTGATCGTCTTCCTATTGGGGAACCGTCTCTTGCCGTCTTTACTACTCCATTTGTTGTCATTCGGCTTATATGACCGTTCCATTCTATTCTTCTATTTCTTATCCAGTTCTTGATGTTCTTCACCTGGCATCTCCGTCGTATATCTGTACTTCTAGTTCTGTCCCATAGTGTCTAGACTAGACATAATTTATATGACAAAACCACGTTTGCCGGGTCAGCTAGTATATAAATAAATGAATTCCTTTTAACACGATCCAAATTTTACGGACAACCAAATACATATCAAATTATACACTATAGACACATAATATATTATATAAAACATAGTGCAAAAATAAAAGGCAATAGGGAATACCAGTTTTTTATTTTCATATTATGTACTCTGTTGCAGTTTCGTAACTGTATATCTTCTTCTTCACGTGCCATCTCCGCGACGGAGGTTGGCAATCATCATGGCTATTCTAATCTTAGTTGCTGCTGCTCTGAATAGTTCAATTGATGTGCATCCGTACCATTCCCTCAAGTTACGCAACCATGAGATTCTTCTTCTTCCTACACTTCTCTTGCCCTGGATTTTTCATTGTATAATCAATTAAAGTAGGTTGTATCTCTCATTACGCATAACATGCCCCAGGTATTGCAGCTTGCGTGTCTTTATGATTTCCAATACTTCCATTCGTTTGTTGATTCTTCTCATGACTTCGTTGTTTGTCACATGCTCGGTCCATGATATCTTCAGGATTCTTCTATACACCCACATTTCAAATGCTTCCAACTTTTTAGCAGTTGACGCGTTAAGTGTCCATGCTTCTATCCCATAAAGCAGAGTCGAGAAAATATAACACCTTGCCAGCCTAACTCTCAAGTCCAATTTTAGTTCTCTTGCACAAAGTACCTTTCTCATTTTATTGAAGTTTGTACGTGCTTTCTCTATTCGAACTTTGATTTCTTTGGAGTAATCGTTTGTGTGATTAATTATTGTGTCAAGATAGTGGTAGTTTTCAACTTGTTCTAAAGCACTACCGTTAATTGTCAGGCTTTCGCCATTATTTTGGGTTTTTGATATCCTCATAAATTTGGTTTTCTTGGTGTTTATTGATAATCCATATTCTTCTCCATACTCAACTATCTTGTTCATTAGCTTTTGGAGGTCCTGGAGGTTGTCTGCTATTATGATAGTGTCGTCCGCATATCTAATGTTGTTAATTGGTGTTCCATTGACCTTAATTCCTGCTGTTTCTTCCTCAAGAGCTCTTTTCATAATTTCTTCAGAGTATGCAGTGAATAGTAGTGGTGACAACACACAGCCCTGTCGCACTCCTCTTTTAACTTCGAATTCTTCTGATATGTGTTCATTAATGCGTACGTGTGCCTGCTGTTTACAATATAGGTTTGTTATAATTCGAAGGTCATTGTGTTGTAGTTGTTTTGCTTTGAGGATGTCCATTAGCTCTTTGTGGCAGACTTTGTCGAAAGCGTTGTTGTAGTCTATGAAACAGACGTACATATCTTGGTTAACTGTATATAAAGATTGGTAAATTATTAGCAAACTTTTTGTTAGTATTTGACACTTCCCGTTTAGTTAGTCAAAACAGTTATTATACAATGTTACAATGAATCGGTCAATTCATTCGTACATTGTATCTTAACAAAAAGCCATAGAAAGTGGCTTTCTATGGCTTTACACACGTAGCGTCAACTTGGAAAAAACAATTGAGTAAAAACCGCCGTGTTTCAACCAGAGTAGTTCCACCTGCCAAGCCAGACAGACGTGTATTGAGTTCTGGAGTAAAAGACAGGTGTCTTCGCTACATGGTAGCATTTTGCTACGGGTTACTTGTATATTTGTTAGTTGTATTTGTTGCGTAATCATACAGTCCTGCTTAACTATTTAATATTGTGTTGCGTTGAACTTTAACCAGAACATTTGACGTTTGCTTCGAAATTATTAACGTTAATTATAAAGTAGTCTTTATTGGTTTATGTGGGATTAATTTTGATATTATTATTATTGGTTTTAGTTTGCGTGCCTCATCAGCAAGACTAATTCATTTTACAACTAAGTAATTGTGTGATTATATGGTTATTAATCCTACTTTACTATTCAGTTGCCGGATCTTCGAATTCCGTGAATATCAATTAAGATACTTTTCACACCTTCTGAAGCACACAGGTACATATTATAATTGCCATCGGGTACGGGATTTTGTACCTGTAATGTTGGATAATAGCCCCAATTGCGTTAATCGCCATGTATCTTTCAACCGTGACTTTCAACCTTTACATCGTCAACTTTTTTCATAGTTCACACTTCACAATACTGCCCTACTTTCTCTGCCTTATTTTCCTATACAAACGTCAACACCTTAAGCCTACACAATTTTGTGTTTCTTTAAACACCCATTCTCTACAATATCGCTACACCTTCCTCTCACAAATTTTCGACCCCAATGTTAACTTCAGAACCATCCACATCTATCATACCAACATATCACTATCTTATCCACTCTTCACTTCTACATCACATTCCTGTCAATTCTGTTCTCTTTCATTATTTCTTGGTCAATTCATATAATAAACATGTATCCAATATTTTTAATTTAGTAATCACTCAAACATTATCCAACAATTTATTAAAATTCATAATCTACCATATTACAAAGAATCCTTATCTACCATTGTCCACCTTCTCTCGGTCAACAACTTAGTAGCACACTTATACGACAAATTTCAGGTTTCTACAAACTGAATTTAATACCACCAAAATAGATTTTGTTCAGGGTGCTAGATACTTTAAGTATAAAGGACCCCTATTATCTCTAATTGTTGATTAACTCCTTTTCTCCTTCAACCGCCCCCCCTCCTTTTCTTCAGACATTTCCTTTACTTTTATTCTCATTAGTCTCTGAGGAACCCAGCCTCTTTAATTTTAAATTCAATCACATAGGTTACTACTTTAATTTCTTCAACCTGTAGATTTCCATCTTACTAAACTTAATTTTATTAATTTTTCGCCATAGGAGCAGTCTTAAATAAAGTCATTTAAATATGAGGTCTGATATTAGCTTCAAATATTTGTTATTTAATTTTTACCTTGTCGTAGATGTGTTAAACATAAAAGGATAATTTTCATATATATATAAGCTAATCCAACATAAAATACACTTTTAGACCACATTCCATACGACAAAAAGCAACATAGGTTGCCTAAGGCACAGGTCATTCTATTAATCATGACTATAAAACCATCATTGATTTCACATCTTTTATACCCTAAATTAATAAATAAAAAGTTTTTTAAATCCCAACACCTAGATTGTTGTTATTTTTAAAATCATCAAAACTTGTTGAATCTTTTGGCTGTAGTAATACTATGTACAACTAATATAGTTTTTGTTGCATTGACATTCTGTTTTCGTCATCCTACATAGGTATCTTGTCAATCAGTTCCCAGCTGTTCTCCGCGTGTAGAGGTTCTCTCTCACCGGCTCTGAAACTCGATTCAGCCATGTGTTACCTCTAGTCAAATTTAATTTAATACTGAACATCACAGTTATTTTACAACACAATGTACAATCTTTTATAACTAAATGTAATTTAAAGGGTTTTTACCCTAGTATTTTGGTGGCTCAGGCATTGTGACCTAGTAAGTATAACCATCTTTTGCTTTTCAACCATAGTCAAAATTTCATAATCTCGTTTGTTTTAACTAAATGGTTTATAGTTATTTTTAGGCATTTTTCGATTTTAAAAACCTGATGATGGACTGTGTGGTCCGAAAACGTTTGTTTTATTGATGTAGCCCTTTTAAGGTTTTTAAATAAATATACCCATTTACAAAGATTAACCTCTTTTTACTCTAAATAGTGTTGTTTCGTGCCGATGTAGTTTCCAAGAAAGAGGGGTTCTGAATTGAGTAGATAGAATTGATTCAGTACTTCTTGAAAAACACTCTCTTAAGAGGGGTAGTTCTCAACCTCAACACGGCGCGTTCCGATGACTGATAGGGAACATCCTACAGATATGTGGGACAGGTGTGAATAAAACTTTGCCAAATAAACACCCGCGAATCAACTGAGAGCATGGCATGGGGCAGCAGCTGTGCCATTACAGAATGGAAGCGGTAGAGAAAAGATCTAGCACATTCTGACAATGGAGCGCCAATGGTAGCAATAATATGGTCCGTGTATCGTGTGGGAAATCTACATCTATTTCTTTTGTCTTCTACTTTTCTCTGGATGGTAAGTTTTTCAAGACCATTTTTTTTTAAGCATATGTCCAAAATCGCTTATTATTTGTTCTTATATTTGTGTTCTTAGTCTTTTCTTTATGTTTAGCTGGTCCAGTATGGATTCATTTGTTTTTTGGGCCACCCATGGTATTCTCAGCATTTGTCTCTAGCAGTACATCTAAAATACATCTATGTTCTTTTTGTGTTTCTCAGTAAGGGTCCAGCATTCCGATGCATTAGTAAAAACTGGAAAAACTAGACTTCTTACTAGTCTCATCTTTGTATCGGTAGTTATTTCATGGCTTTTTCAATTTTTTGTTAATTTAGCCAAAGCGCTTTTTGCAATTGCTGATCGCCGCTTTATTTCTTCAGTACAGCCTCCTTTGTTGGTTATTAATGAGCCCAGATACACAAATTTATCTACAACAGCGATATTGTTTATCATGACCAGATGATTTTGATTGTTGTTAGCTCTATCAATTATCATGATTCTCGTTTGACCTCTGTTTATTTTAAGACACATCGTTAAGCTTACGTCTTCTATCCGTTGTAGCAGGTGAATCAATTCAGCTTCAGAACTAGCGAGGATAGTAGTATCATTTGCATATCTCAAGTTGCAAATCTTCTTCCCGTTAATGGTCATGCCACCGTTCCAGTCCTCAGTAGCTTTCCGCATTATCCATTCACCATAGATGTTAAATAGAATTGGGCTTAGTATGCAGCCTTGTCTCACGCCCTTTGTGACCCTGAGACTATCGGTTAGTTCCCCATTTATTCTAACTCTGGCATAATTGTTATTGTACAGGCTTTTAATTAGCAGTATCAGATGATTGGGAACTCCCATTTCAGACAAATCCTGCCACATTTTACTCCAGTTGACCAAATCGAAAGCTTTACTATAATCTATGAAGCGCAAATATGTTGTGATGTTGAATTCTCTGGATTTTTCTACAATCTGCCGTACGTTTAAAATTTGTTCTCTAGTACCACGTCCGGGGACGAAACCTGCTTGTTTCTCTGCAATGTTAGGTAGTAAAAAGGGCTTTATCCTCTCGAGAATTTTGTGTAAGAGTATCTTATTGCAATGCGCAATTAGAGCAATTGTGCGATAGTTGCTACATAAATCTTTCGCTCCCTTTTTATGTATGGGAATATATAGTGATTGTGTCCAGTCCTCAGGTCATTTACCTGTCTCCCACACTCTTTGACAAATTTGATGTATTATATCCACTCCAACGTCATCTAGGGCCCAAATTATTTCAATAGGTATGTTATCTGGACCGGCAGCTTTCTGACTTTTTTGCCTCATAATTGCTGCTTCAACTTCACTTTTGAGTACGTCAGGTTCCGTCGCAAAACTGGCATCTTCTTGTTGTGATGGGGCGTCAGTGCTTTCCTCCATCATCAGTCGTCCACAGTGTTCTTTCCATTTGTGTAAAATATATTTTTTAGAAGTGGGTAGAGTTCCGTTGTGAATATATATAAAATGTGAAGTCATAAAAACTGTTAAAATTAGAAAGATTCAATATCTGGGACATTTAATGAGGGGTGAGAAGTACGTATTACTGAGGTTGATTATGCAAGGGAAGATACAAGGGAAGAGAAACCCAGGACGACGCAAAATGTCCTGGCTAAGAAATTTGAGAGAGTGGTTCGGCTGCAGCTCATTAGAATTATTTAGAAATGCGGCCAACAAAGTTAAAATAGCGATGATGATTTCCAACCTCCGCTAGGAGAAGGAACCCGAAGAAGAAGAAGAGTTCCGTTATCATCTTTGATAGCAAGGTAGTTTGGTGTAAAGGATCGTGTTATCTGCTTTATTTTTTTTAACATGTCTCTGGTCTCAGTTTTGGTTTAATGCCCTTCTATTTCCATGCAGATTTTGTTCAAGTGTGTGTTTCTTGTCCTTTTTGCAAAGTCGTTTTATTTGACCGTTCAGCGCTTTATCCTCTTTATCACTTTCACTGTTTCATCCTGTGGCTTTTAAGCACTTCCTCTCCTGTATTTTAGTCCACGTGGAGTCTGTTATCCATTGTTTCCTTCTTTCTTCTTTATCACTCTTAATGTTTTTCGCAGCATTATGCAATATGGATTTGGTTTTTGTCCATATGCTATAAGGACTCTTCTGGATTTAATGATTGTTCGAGGTCACATAGGTTTTGCATTGCGGCTTTTTTGTACGGATCGTTATATCTTAGATGCCATTTAGTTGTTGTATTTCCTGTTTTTGGACTGTTTCTTAACTCCATGCGGAATTCAGCTGATAAAAATTGATGGTACCCCATGATACCACACTTGCTAAAAATCCAAAACAAACGGCCCTCAGTCCCGGGCACCCCTTAAGTGGGTAGAGTGTACTAAAAATCCTCTGATCAGCCAATAATGTCCCAAAAGTTAAAAGGATCGGTACGTGGAACATTCGAAGCAGGCAAAGCAGCAAATAGTATTCAATAAATGACTCGCCTGAACATAGATATTTTAGATACATAGATGCAGTGAAATTCGATAACCAAATTCTGGAATAAGAATTATAGAGTACATATCTATTTTTCTGGAGACGACACAATAAGAAACAGAAATGGCGTAGCGATAATAGTAAAAGGGGAAATAGCTAAAGCAATAATAGGATTTACACCCATATCAGACAGAGCCGCTATTAAAAATTAATTTAAGTCCCTCTGATATAAACATCATTCAGGTCTACGCACCGACATCAGAATCCACTAAGAAGAAATAGAAAATTTCTAACATATTCTAAAAGACTCTCTAAAACTGACCTAAAAACATGATTCGATGCCAAAATAGGATAAGGTACAGTCGAGAATATCGTGGGGTCATATCGCATTGGCATAAGAAACGAAAAAGAATAAAGACTGATCCAATACTACCAAGAGACGGATATGGTTGTAACGAATTTACATCCAATAAGGCTTTATACATAGAAAGCACCCGGTGATACCCCAGTGAAGAAACCAAATTGATTTTATCAACATAAACAAAAGGTTTAGAAATTCTGTCATCTTAACAAAAACATTTTCAGGCGCAGATGTCTTCTCAGATCATAGTCTATTGGTTGCAAATATCAACTTACGACTTAAAACAATTCATAAGAAAATGAGGCCCAAGATAGATATCAGACTACTAAAAGAAAATGACAAAATTATCCTTACCATATATTTTTCTTTACTATATAATTTACCATATAACAGTTGGTTTATCCATATGGTAATCAGAAGTAAACAAAAATATTCCCACACTGTGTGAATAAAAATGTTATATATTAATTAACAGGGTACAACTGCTTCACTTCCATATAATATGGTGCTAATTCAACTGATTGAAATTGGACCTAGTAATTTTCATATATTTTTGCAGGCAAGATGGTAAAGAAACTTTCTAGTAGAAATTCCGTGCAAAAAGGTTCTCGTGAAATCTATATGCATAAAATAATAAAAAAATCGTTAATAATATGAAAATTCTTTTAGAACTATCCTGTCCTATATTTGCCTCATCAGTATCGCTATTTTAATAGATTTTTTTATTTTTTCAATATATTGTATCAACCATATAATTTTATTAAAAAACTCTTGTATATTGTGTATGTTGTACTAAAGTAGGTTCCATTGTCTTTATGCAAAGAATCTTCGTGAAAAACCCTTCACGAAAACCCTCTTCAAAGACCCAGTGACTCTTCGTACTGTGTCTTGTCCATAACAAACATATGAAGAAAATTTAATTTTTTAGTTATTATACGAAGTATTTGTAAATACAATTGATGTTTATTTGTTACAGGTTGGATTCACACCCTAGCAGAACGGCTTCACCTGCCACATGCTTATAATGTAACGAGCCTCGATGCCTACGTTACTGCTTTGTATTTCACATGTTCCAGTCTTACAAGTGTCGGTTTTGGAAACGTCAGTGCGAATACAACCAACGAAAAAATTTTCAGTATCTGCGTGATGCTTATTGGAGGTAAGTCAATGTTAATAACAATAATAATAATAGTTACTTATAAAAACTTATTTTATCGTATACTATATGCAACTATGTTCAATATTGAGTTCCTCAAAAATCCGCAAACAGTAGAAAGGTTTCGAAACTATATCGAAACTAAACACATAATTCATGAGGACCTAACAATTAGTGAACGATGGAAAATGTGTAAAAATAATATTAAAGATGCAGCAAATAATATTCTAGGGCCAGAAAGGCCACCACCTCGTAATGACTGGTTTGATGCTGAGTGTGAGGACATTACAAGAAGAAAGAACGATGCATATAAACTGATGCAGCAAAGAAGAACCCGAGAAAAACAGCTAAAATATAAAGATCTCAGAAAAGAAGAGAAGTGTATTCATAGAAGAAAAAAGCGAACTCACAAAAATAGAATATTGGAAGAACTTGAAGTATTAAAAAAGAAAAACCAAACAAAAAAATTCTACAAAAGTCTGAGTAGTGCAAGAAAGGAATTTAAACCAAGGCTCAGACTATGTAAGGATAAGGAGGGGCATATACTAAACACAAAAGAAGAAGTACTAAAAAGGTGGGTGGAACACTTTAAAGAACTACTTCAATAGAAGTAGAAGATCCAGATCCAAATCAACCACCCGCAGGAGCAAGCAACAATTCACCATTAGAGCCTCCGTCAATTCAAGAAGTACGAGATGCAATAAAACACCTAAAAAACAATAAATCTCCAGGAAGTGATGGTATACCCGCGGAACTTATTAAATGTGGATGTGCTACTGTGACTAATCAAATATATAAAATAATACTGAGAGCCTGGAATGAGAAACAAATCCCGGAAGAGTGGTGTATTGGAATCGTTTGCCCGCTACACAAAAAGGGTGACCAATTGGAATGTAGAAACTGTAGGGGAATAACCCTCCTTAATACAGCATACAAAATATTTTCGAGGATCTTATATGGTCGCCTAAGTGCATATTCAGAGGAACTTCTCGGGGAATATCAAAGTGGTTTTAGGCCTCGTCGATCAACAACAGATCAGATCTTTGTGCTACGGCAAATACTGAAAAAAACCAATGAATTCAATATCGATACATACCATCTTTTTGTAGACTTTAAATCTGCCTATGATAGTGTGCTAAGAAATAAATTGTATGAAGCCATGAATGAATTCCACATCTCCGATAAACTGATAAGATTGGTTAAGGCTACAATGCGTAATGTGGTTTGCAAAGTCGAAATACAGGGCGAACAATCACAGGCGTTTGCAACGCATGTTGGGCTGCGATAGGGAGACGCGCTGGCATGTCTCCTTTTCAACATAGCCCTGAAAAAGGCGATCAGAGATGCCCAAATAGACAACAGAGGAAATATTTTTAATAAATCATCCCAAATTTTGGCATATGCAGATGATGTGGACCTAGTTGCCAGCACAACACGCAAGCTAGAAGAAATGTATACCACCTTCTTAAATGCCTCAAAATCTATGGGCCTGCAAGTAAATGAGGAGAATACTAAGATGATGGCATCAACACCCAACAATAGAGTCAGGAACATCGGTCCCCAATTCACAGTTGATAACTCTACCTTTGAAGTGGTGGTCAAATTCACATACTTAGACTCCCTGATCACCAAAGAGAACGCCATAACGGAAGAAATCAAGCGAAGGATAATAATGGCAAACAGATGCTATTTTGGACTGAGTAGACATATGAGAAGTAGAAACTTAAGCCAAGAAACAAAAATAACCATATACAAAACGTACAGCCAGTGTTGACATATGGATCGGAGACATGGACCATCTCCAAGGCAGACGAAGACCTTCTGCTTATATTTGAACGAAGGATCCTGAGAGGAATATTTGGTGGCATCTGTGAAAATGGTGTTTGGAGGAGGAGATACAACTACGAGGTATACCGCAGATATAAACAAATATTTGGTGGTAAAGACGTAGTATCTCTTATAAGAATAGGAAGATTAGGATGGGCAGGACATCTAGCAAAATCACAGCAGAACAACCCTCCTAGAAGAATCCTTATGTCACAACCCATGGGAAGTAGAAAAAGGGGTAGGCCAAAACTCAGATGGAAGGATGGTGTAGATGAGGATGGTAAAAAGATAGGCGCAGCAAACTGGCAACGGTTGGCAATGGATAGGACTGCCTGGCGTAATAGACTTGGGAAGGTCGAGGCTCTTTCATAGGGCTGTAGTACCATTGATGATGATGATATGCAGCTATGTAGATGATCCAAAAGGATTAGTTGAATCAAAACCTTTTTAGTCTTAACAGACAATCATCAGTAAGTCTTGATTAACACGTGCGTGTAGTAACTATAAAAACAGGTTTAAAATCTCCACTAATTCGGCGAAACCCTCAGAGCAACTGCAGATAGAGACCTATTGAGAAAATTTGTTAGGCGTATTGGAGGAAATGACGATCTCAGCCATATTGTAGGCAAAGATAGGACACAATTGAGTTCTAAGAGGTCTATTTAGAGAAGTAGATTACACCGGTTATTAGGGCGGAAGCTCTATCTAGAGCAGTACACAAACAGTAACAAAAACAAAGAAGAAATGATAATGTGACGATCGATGGAATAAAAGACGAAAAGAAGAAGAAGAACTGGCTTCTGCGATAAAGAAGAAGATGTAACCGTTACTTAAAAAAGACAATTTGACAAATAGACAAAGAAGAAGAATTGACAAATGACGGCTGCGGAAAAGAAGAAGAAGAATTGAATAACAGACAAATTGACAATTGACATGACAGCTAGCTCACCTTTCTGCCTAGCCCATCTAGTAGTACATCAAATGATGCCACCCAGCCCACCTGGCGGTGCATCAAAGCAGGACGCCAATAAGAAATATAAATTATATAAATATAAAACTCCCACGGTCCGAGAAATCTTCCCATGCATAAGTGATCCAACCTCTGCTCTCAATGTATAGTGAGGAGTGCTTCTTTAAAAAAGGCATACACAAAACCCTTTTTACAAGCAAGTCGAAAAGCCAGTTATATCTGGACAGCGTTTCAAACCAAAGAAACAATTAAACGTTCGAAAGGTAAAAAAAAACAAGGAAAAAAAATTGAAAAACGTACCTCTAATACGAGTTATCAACAATATTGGTACTATACTTACAAAACGCACTTAACATGTGTCGACATCGGACATAAATCATAAAATAAAATAAACAAAATAATCCTAAAATGAAAATAAAAATAAGATAAAAACTTTTATTGGTTTAATAAAATTTACATTGCACACTTAAGATATGTCAATCTAAGATATTTCACTTCTGCACCATTTACTGTTTAAACTGCATACTATTTGGTTACCTGGTTATTTCTGTCATTGACTCCTTGGCTTTTTTTTCTGTGGATATTTGTGCTGGCATCATAATTATTTGTCTGATTAATTGTCTTCGGCAACCCCCTGGCTAGACCCTGATTAGATGGTAAATCAGTCTGTATTTTTCTTTATATTAGATTTTTGTCGGAGATGTCCCCAACCCAGAAATGGTTCTCGGAGAGATGCGAAGAAATCGAACACTGCGAAAAGGTATACGACAATCACAATATGCATAAGAAGATAAAGGAACTCACAACAAAGAAAAGCTAAAATATTTTATCGAAAGGGCTGTGCGATGATAATGGAAATCTACAACTAGACCCCGACAAAATAGTTAGAATCTGGGAAACTCTTGTGGAACAACTGTTTAATGATGACCGTCCTAGTGTGTGTACACTGAGCAATGATGATACTGGCCCTTCTATTCTAAAATCACAAGTGGAGGATGCTATAAAGGGTCTTAAAAATAACAAAAGACCAGGCAACGATAACGTATACGGGGAAGTATTGAAAATGCTGTGCGAAACAAACAGTCAATTTCTAGACTCATTCGTCATACTTTTTAACAATATTTTTAACAGCGGGGAGTTTCCTGAAGACTGGCTAGAGTCAACTTTTGTTGCCATACCGAAAAAAACAAAAGCAAAGTCTTGTGATCAACATCGGATTATAAGTCTAGTTAACCACATTTCGAAGGCATACACCAAGGTTATTTACAACAGAATAAGCAAAAAATGCGAGGATAACATTGGAGATTCGCAGTTTGGGTTTCAGAATTCTCTTGGGACAAGAGAAGCACTTTTTAGTCTACAGGTACTCATCCTTAATATTGTTCTGAAGCTATTTTCTTGTGGCATTGTAAATTAATTACTATTTATAACTGGGAATAAGCCACAATTAAAGATAAAAAATACGTTTATTGACGTTTCAATTTCCAATTCGGAAATCGTTCTCAAAATACAAAATGATTTTTTGTATTTTTTGATTTTTGTATTTTGAGAACGATTTCCGAATTGGAAATTGAAACGTCAATAAACGTATTTTTTATCTTTAATTGTGGCTTATTCCCAGTTATAAATAGTAATTAGGTACTCATCCAGCGCTGCAGAGATATGAACAAAGACGTGTACATATGCTTTATAGACTACGCAAAAGCATTCGATAACGTAAAGCACGAAAAGATAATTGAAGTTCTCCATAAGATCGGAGTCGACTACAGAGACATTCAAACAATAGCGAGTCTCTATAGTATCTACAGACTTTTAAGTGTTAGTTTACTCATTATAACGTTATATACGGGTTTGTCAGTTCTAATGTGTTGTTTGAAATATTACTTGTTTTCCCAAAACTTATTAATTTCTACGGCCGCGCCGGTCCAGTCAATTTGACTAAATTGAGATCTTCATAATTTTGGGCGCTTTTATTTCGTTGAGACTTAAAATAATCATTAATAAAAGAATACAATAATTATGGGAAATTTGTATGTTTATAAAAAGAGTTTTTTGACATTACGCTTGAATGATAATATTTGATCTGATTATATACTCATCCAGCGCTGCAGAGATATGAACAAAGACGTGTACATATGCTTTATAGACTACGCAAAAGCATTTGATAACGTAAAGCACGAAAAGATAATTGAAGT
Organism: Diabrotica balteata; assembly: GCA_918026665.1. NCBI lineage: Eukaryota > Metazoa > Arthropoda > Insecta > Coleoptera > Chrysomelidae > Diabrotica > Diabrotica balteata. The sequence continues at coordinate 40,922,700 of OU898278.1, forward strand.
TCTCCATAAGATCGGAGTCGACTACAGAGACATTCGAACAATAACGAGTCTCTATTGGGGTCAAACAGCTAAAGTGAAAGTAGGATCTACATTGACCAATAAAATTGAGATCAAGAAAGGGGTACGACAGGGCTGTATCTTGTCTCCAATTATCTTTAATATATACTAAGAAGAAGTATTTAAGACAGCGCTGGAGGAAAGCACAGAAGGCATAAAGATAAATGGAGAAATAATCAATAACATAGGGTATGCTGATGACACTGTGATTCTAGCAAGTAGCATGGAGGAGCTGAGTTGCCTAATGAGTAAGATACAAAAAACAAGTGCACAATACGGACTTAGACTAAATATCACAAAAACCAAATGGATGTTAATAAGCAAAATCGAACAACCACCACAGCAACTGATATTAGACAATGCAAGAATTGAACACGTGGATTCGTACATCTACTTGGAAACAACAGTTAACTCAAATTGGGATCAAGTGAAGGAAATACGTATAAGAGTTGAACAGGCAAGACCATCGTTCACTAGCATGAAGCAAATTTTCACCTCTAAAAGCCTCACCCTACCTCTCAAAATTCGACTTCTGAAATGATATATGTTCCCGGTTTTGTTATATGGAATGGAAGCGTGGACAATGACCGCAACATTGATGAAAAAAGTAGAGGCCTTCGAAATGTGGGTTTACCGACGTATATTACGTATATCCTGGACTGAGCACGTGACCAACGAAGAGGTACTACGCCGGATAGGTAAAGAGAGAGAGGTAGGAATAAGTATAAAGAAAAGAAAGTTGGAATACTTGGGTCACGTTATGAGACATAATAAATATAGAGTACTACAGCTGATCGTTCAAGGAAGAATAGACAGCAGAAGGGGTCCAGGGAGGAGAAGATACTCGTGGCTCCAAAACTTACGGCAATGGTTCGGATTATCTGCTGAACTATTCAGATCTGCCGTAAACAAAGTCAGAATAGCCATGTTGATTGCCAATGTTCAGAACGGACAAGGCACATGAAGATGTCCCTAACCTTTGGGATGTTTCTTGTGGCTTGGTAGAAGAAGAACCTTATCCTTTTCTCAGGCACCTTCCTTAGTAGTGTATACTGGCGCCTTTCTCTAATGGTTGCATTTCTTCTTCTGTTTTCCCATGTTTACCCGTCGATTAGTCCGTAACACGATGTTTCTGTTTCTAGTTTCTTCCAGTTGGTCTCCGCTGTGAAACTCTGTACTGGGATTTACAGTATGAACCGACCCAACATAGGTTGATTTCTTTTGAAGTCTTCGTTAAGTTTAGTTTCCTGTTGAGGTGGATACAATACTGCTCTGAGGCATCCTTTCTTGGGCTTCTTGCATCCTGAATCAGATCTTTGTGCAACTTATGACTCTTGAAAGCATGAGTTCAAAGTAACTTGAATTTTAACTGGTTTTCTTAGACGATTCTTCTTCTTTCTGCTTATTTCATTAATCTTCTGTAAATAATTTTTTCCACAATTTTTCTTAAGGTTTCCAGGAGAGATATTGATCTGTAGCTGTTTGGTCTTCTTCCGCCCCTTCTTAGTTTTAGTAGAGAGATAATTTTAGCATGATGTTTTCAGTTGGACGGAAAATGCACTTTTTCCGAACAAAATCTTAAAATATAGTAAACTTTATATCTTTCAGTAGTTCTTTAAGTGTCATGTTGTTGATGCCTTTTATTCCAGGGGTCTGTTTCCTTTCACGTTTCTGATGATTTTAACAACATCCGTTGGATGTAGATAGTCTTTTTGTTAACCTTTTCTATGGTTTGAGCATCCGGCATATTTTGATTGATTTTTCCTATGTGTTACTGTCAGTTTTCTTGCTATATCAGTCACTTTTTCTTGTGTTTCGAAGTGTGTTTATTTGTCGTCTTATTTGTCTTTTCCTCTCTTGTTGGCTTTTTTCTTGTTTGTATTACTTCGAATAGTTCATCTACGTAATCCTTGAATTTCTATTTTCTTGTCCTTTGGTATAGTTTTCAGGTACTATTTCTTTTTTATATATATTTTTTTTCTTTTTCTTCTACTATATGTAATTTTAAAGCTTTCACAAAGAAAGGGGATACAGAATAGAAAGCAAAGAAATTAAAATACTCTGTTACTCAGATGATGCAATATTGACAGCCCAAGATGAAGATCTTGGTTGAGATGAAACTCAGAGTTAAACTCAGAGTTACACAACGAGCCATGGAACGTGTAATGCTGAACGTGAGCCTTCGAAACCACATAACAAACCAACAAATTAGACAAGGATCAGGAGTTCAAGACGTCATCGAAAGAACCACGTTGCTTAAGTGGAACTGGGTAGGGCACTTAGCCAGAGCACAAGATGGACGGTGGACAAGACGTATGGAATGGAGGCCCAGAAACTATAAAAGAAGCCGAGGACGGCCACCGACTAGATGGACCGATGATATAAAACGTGTAGCGGGAAACTGGCTACAAGCGGCCCAGTGTAGAGAGCACTGGAAAGAACTGAGGGAGACCTATGTCCAGCAGTGAACGCGATTGGCTAATTAATGATGATGAAGATGAAGATACTGGTGCAAAGATTGGTCCACAGATTTAGCATAAGAGCAAAAAAGAATTTAATGACAATCTCATCTCATAAAACTAAAGCAATCGGAAACAGCAAAGAACGACCCAGATGTAAAATAGAAATTAATGGCATAAGTATTGAGCAAGTAATGGAAATAAAATACCTTGTAATTAATCCGTCTAGCTATGCTATGGAGGCTGGACAAAGAAGTGAAAGATCAAGTACAAAAAGCAAATAGACTGGCAGGATGCCTTAATAACACTATATGGCAAAACAGACACACTAAAACTGAGATAAAGTCAAGAATTTATAAAAGCCGGTATGAGACCTCAGAACAAGAACCGACACAACCACAACACAAAGGCTATTAAAAACGAAAGGGATGAGAGTACTGAGAAGAATTGTCGAAAATACGCTGTGAGATCGAAAGAAAAGTAAAGAGACTAAAAGAAAATGTAACGTACAGTGTATGAACGAATGGACACTAAATAGAAAACAAGAATAGGATAACCACATAAATAGAATGGAGGAGACACGTGTCGTAAAAACAGCAAGAAATAAGTCACCAATCAGCAGAAGAAGTATCGGACGAGCGCGCAAAAGATGAAGTGACAACCCTCCATCCGTCTGCATGGAGACGGATAAGGTTTTCCCCAATGAACAAGCAGAATTGTGTAGAAAGAGGACGAAAGAAGAAGATTTGGATTTTTTCTTTACATTTATTTGGTTAAGCTGTCTTTTGTAGTTTGGTCAATTAGCTTCTTTTCATTTCTATTTTTGTACTGGTTTTATTGCAGGACAGGTCGGTTCTTGAAGTCATGATTCCTATCACTGGTTTATGCATTTGTAGTGTGTTCTTACATCTTGCAGAATAACGTTTTTGGTGGTATATACATCCAACGTAGTGTCGTTATGTCTTGGATTTGGCTGATTATTGTTGGTTCATCTGGAGCGAAAATTATCTTGTTTTGGTCTTGACAGTATCGTATTAGTTTCCGGGTCTTGTTATGTCGAGACATCCCCAAACTGTACGATGTACGATGAAGTCTTCTGCTAGGACTACGGCCTCTGCGATGTTCATCATTGCGTCTATTTCTTCCAGACTGTTAACTGAACAAATATTAGTATTGCCTATGCCATAGTCTCAGACAGGCTTTGTTAATTTATAGAATCTTCAGTAATTTAATTGGCAATTTTTGGGTTCTTCGTACTTTAAGACAACCATTGCTTGTTTGTTAAATGATTTAGCCTTAAGTAATTCTTCCTTCTCTTTTTGTAGAAGTTGCATCATCTCTTCTACGTAGATAATCTTGTTGATTTCTGTCCACGCATTTTTGATGTTTCCTGATCCGGTTGGTTGACTGTTTTTTTGTTCCGTATGGCCTTTTGCCGTTTCCGAATACCGATGGATATAATGGAGCTGCTGTTTTTGAAGCTGGTCTGTTCCTAATATTCTTCTGAGCTTGGTTGTACAGATATTCGATGTGTTCGTGTCTGTATATTAGTTATACCCAAAACCAAATTAATGTTATTATAAACATTTTGATTGGTAGTCCGAGATGGAAAGTGTATCATATTTTTTATTTATGATACAAAACTGGTTATACGCAAAAGCAATACCTAATTTTTACATAGACTAATAATGAAGACACTTAACACAAATTGGGAGTTTATGAAAACCACGCTTAAGGAGACCGCAGAGGAAGTGTTGGGTAAAGTACCCAAAGGACAGCAAAACAACTGGTTTCATGAGGAATGCCAACGAGTAACGAAAGAGAAGAACGACGCGTATTTCAAACTGATCAACAGAAGGACTAGGAGCAATGTTGAAGAATATCGAGTAAAGAGACGAGAGGAAAAACAAAAACACAAACAGAAAAAGCGGCAACAAATCAATAAAGAGTTTGAAGAAATGGAAAACCTTAATAGAGAACACAAATAAAGAAAATTTTGCAAACAGGTTAGCACAAAAAAAAAAGTTTTCAAGTGACAAGCGAACCAAGTCAAGGCCCTTAACGGAATTCTTTTAAACGAGACAGTGGAAGTACTAGAAAGATGGCAGGAACATTTTAGTATGCTACTTAATGGAGAAAGTAGAGCTGAAGGTAGATATGATGTAGAAATAGAACAGGAGGATACTGAACTACCAACTTTGGAAGAAATAAACAAAGTAATTCAGTTTCTAGCCAAAAACAAGTCACCCGGAGCAGACAACCTACCCGCAGAAATATTTAAATGTGGCGGTCAAACATTTGTAACCCTCCTTCACAAACTACTAATACAGGTATGGCAAGAACGCGCGTTACCAGAAGATTGGAATACGGGAATTATATAAACCATACACAAAAAAGGAAACGTTCTTGAATGTTCCAATTTTACCTTTCCCTTCTTAATACAGCATACAAAATTGTGTCCCTGATACTTAACGAACGACTGGCACGGTATACTGACAATATAATAGAATCCTACTAAAGAGGCTTCTTAAAAAACAAATCTACCATTGATCACATATCATCCATCAGACAAATATTAAAATAAACGACGGAGTACGACATAGACTGCCATTACATCTTCGTAGACTTTAAGGCAGTGTACGATACTATTGACAGGTCCCAATTATATTCGGCCATGATTGAATTAGGAATATTAAAAGGTTTGGTAGAATTAATATAAAATGACAATGATGAAAGTCGGATGTTTCAAAACCATTTAAAACCAACAGAGGACTGCGCCAGGGAGATGCGCTCCCATGCACGCTGTTCAACCTAGCGTTACAAAAAGTTATGAGAGATTCGGGAATAAACTTAAAAGGTACGATATATACCCGTAGTATACAAATAATGGCATACGCTGATGATATCGTCATAATTGGAAGAACCCAAAATGAAGCAGTGGAGGCTTTCACACGTATCAAAAATGCCGCAGAAAACATCGGACTTCTGATTAACATCCAGAAAACTAAATATATGCCGGCCATATAAAGAATTCAACAAAATATCTTAGAGGTGCAACACGAAACGATAGAAATGGTAGAAGAATTCTGCTACTTAGGATCACAAAATTTACGTGGTTAAGCCCAGATGGCAAAGTAAAAAATGAAATTGACTTTATACTCTCTAACTTCAAAAACATTGCTAAAGATCTTACTGTACTAAACTCTTTCAACACTGGTAGTGATCATCGATTAGTTAGGACGCGAATAGAAATAAATACGAAATTAGATAGAAGAAAATTATTAACACAGGATAAATTGCCAAACATAGAAGCACTCGAAATGAATCAATAGGAATATCAAAGTGAACTAAAAAGAAACTAGGACCTCTACCAGTATTCAACACGAAAGATATAAACGAAATAACACAAAAATTAACGAATGACATAACATCAACTGCAAAAAAGATCTGTGATAAAAATAAAAATCCCAGAAAAACGAAACTGAAACAAACAACACTTAATTTAATGGAAGAAAGAAGAAGAACATCGAAAGAATTACCAGAGTATAAAGCTATCAACAATAAAGTTAAAAAGAGCATAAGGTCAGATTTGCGGGCTTATAAAACAAAACAAATATTGCAAACCATCGAAAACAATAGAAACATGAGAGTATTGAAATCAAATTTAACTAAAGGAAAATCAAAGATAACTAAAATCAAAAATCAACAGGGGAATACGGTGACCGAAAAAACTCAAATAATCAAGGAAATACAAACGTTCTATAAGAATCTTTATACATCTACTATACAGAACCCCGAAACAGACCACAGAACAATTCTAAACGTCGGCTCGGAAACCCTCCTTAAAATAACCTCTTCGGAATTACATGCCTTACAGCAAATGAAAAACAAAAAAGCTCCTGGCGAGGATCTTATAACGTCTGAAATGTTAAAAATGGGCGGCAACATCGTTGTAGAAGTTGTGGAAGTCTTACTGAATAAGTGTCTAACAGAAAAAAGAATACCCAGCCTATGGGAAAACGCCGAAATAATACTTTTACACAAGAAAGGAGACACTACTAATATTGAAAACTACAGACCTATAAGTTTGTTGTCACACTTATACAAATTGTTAACAAGAATAATAACCAACCGCATAACACAAAAACTTGATTTATATCAACCGGATGAACAGGCGGGATTTAGAAAAGGGTTTGGTGCTAATGATCACTTACAAACCATCAGAACACTAGTAGAAAAAACCACAGAATATAATGTACCTTTACATATGGCATTTATCGACTTTCACAAGGCTTTCGATAGTATTGAGACTTGGTCCTTTTTGTCAGCCCTGAAGGATGCTCGAATAGACTCACGGTACACTACACTCATTAAAAACATTTATGAACAGGCCACATTCCACATCAAAATCAATGAAAACGAAAAAACTGAAAAAATGCGCCTTGATAAAGGTATTAGACAAGGTGATACTATTTCACCAAAGCTTTTTACCTTAGCATTGGAAAATGTATTCAAACAGCTTGACTGGGAGGAAAAACATCTAAACATTGATGGTGTACGTTTGAGTCATTTGAGGTTTGCGGATGACATAGTATTATTTAGTACAGATATCAAGGAACTGGAGCAAATGTTGAAGGAATTAAACCAGCAGTCAATAAAATAGGTCTCAAAATGAACCTTCAGAAAACAAAAATAATGAGTAATTTACAAACTAATCTTGTTATTGACAACGTCAGTCTTAAAAATGTAGACCACTATATATATATATAAATATATAATAAATAATATATATATAATATATATATATCTTGGACATACCATTAAAATCGGCAAAGAAAATCAAATAGCCGAAATAAAAAGACGCATACAACTGTCTTGGGGAGCTTTCGGCAAATTAAGCTTTATTTTGAAGAATAAAGATATACCAATGTGTCTAAAACGTAGAGTTTATGACAAATGTATCTTGCCTGTAACTACATATGGACTGGAGACCATGGCTTCACAAAGAAAACCTTAGAGCAGCTCAGTACAACCCAAAGAGCAATGGAGAGGGCCTTGCTAGGGATTAGTTTGAGAGACAGGATTCGAAATAACGTCATTCGTGAAAGAACAAAAATTACTGATGTCTCAGAACGTATTGCAAGGCTCAAGTGGAATGGGTCGGACACGTTGCCCGAGATAATCCCGAAAAATGGACACAAAGATTAACAAACTGGAGACCAAGAGAGAACAGGCGAGGAGTAGGCAGACCGCAGAAGAGGTGGATAGACGATATCAAACAAGTCGCGGGCAAGCAGTGGATGAGAATTGCCAAAAGTAGAAATCGGTGGAAGCAAATGTAAGAGGCCTATGTCCAGCAGTGGACGAACACAGGCTGAAGAAGAAGAAGAAGAAGAAGAAGAAGAAGGATCACTGGTAGACTACAAAAAGAACACATCCAACGAGATAAAAAAAAAGAATATGCGTGGCTAACCGCTGTTATTTTGGCCTGGGCCCTCAACTAAGAGCGAGAAGTATGTCAATAGCAACAAAGTGCAAACTTTATAAAACAATAATACGCCCAGTGCTCACATACGGATCGGAAACATGGGCAATGACGACCCGAGATGAAGAGTTACTGGGAGTCTTTGAAAGAAAAGTATTAAGGACCATATATGGCGGAGTAAACGAACAGGGTCTGTGGAGAAGGCGATATAACTTTGAACTCTATAGAATTTTTGGTGATGCAGATATTGTGAAGACCATCAAAATAAACCGCCCAAGGTGGGTGGGCCACGTTATGCGGATGGATGAGAGTGATCCCACTAAAATGATAGGCTAAACAGGCCGGTCGGAAGAAGAAGAAGGGGGAGACCTAAACTCAGATATCTGGACGATGTATAGGAAGATCTGAGGGAGATTGGAGTGAGGGGCTGGAGAACAGACAGACACTCGATAGGGAAGGATGGAAGAATGTTTTGAATTCGATGAAATATCAGGTTATCGGATGGAATATAAATATATTTGATACAACACAACTAAAAATTTAGAGCGAGTAGAGTGACTAAAAAAAACATTAATATATACATAGTTGATATTTTATTTAGAGCCACTTTTTTGTTCGCTATTCGTTCATGATTACATCAATACTGTTTCAATTTATAAAATAAATGCAGAGTTTTAATTTGTGTCTTTATGTAGAAGGATTTATTGTAAATTATTGGTGACTTTCTATTGAATGAATAATACGTTAATTTAGAAACAACTCATTTATGGTAATAAAAGCATAAATCTTATCGAAAATGTATAGGTTTTATGTTTCTGATTATAGACCTTTATATAAACTCGGTGATATCCCCAAGTACGCCATTAAGAAAACCGATACACCTACTTAACTCTAGTAAATATTTATTCAGGTAACTCGGATATAATTAAACGAGTTAACTGGAATTTATTGTCACCAAGGGCTGTTTGTATATCTATATAGAGAAGCGTAGTTGGCTAATTGCCGATAATTTTATCATCAGAAATTGAAAATAATTACCTTACGGGTAAACATTCAATGGAAACTAAAAGTGAATTTATATCGAAATTTCAATAGGATATAAAATCAACAGTATTATGCGGAACTTGTATAATTTAGAGCTCTATAAATTATATTTGGTCTTTTTTAAAAAAGTGATTTAGGTCGCTTTGAACAGCTTTTACTTGCCGATATTGATTTAGCTGACTACTGATTTCATTTCACAGTAATATAAAATATTGTTATTTAAGCTAAAACAGTTGCAAACAATTCTCTAAATGGTCTCTAAAACATCGTTGTTGTTTTAATTTTCTCAAGCGGCATGCACTACCACTGATATAATGTATTCATCTCACTTTTTATCTTGGGCATCTTTAATTTACTACAGGCTATAATTCTTCTGACTTTTTTGATCTTAATCTTTGGTCTATCTCTTTTAATTACCTATTTTCCGTGTTCGTTACTTTTACTTGTAAGTATTAAAATTTAATACTTTTTAATTATACACAGCCTCTTCTTCTTTGGTTTTGATATATGTTTTATAATTTACGCTCTCTCCTCTTATTTCTATATATTGAATTTTTGTTTAGTTTATTGTTAATGTTATGGACAGTGTTGTATGCTAGTGATCTATTCCTTTTATTCCTTAATTTGTTGAGTATGTTATCAACCAAAGTAGGGTATAACCGTTACTATAAGCAAGTTGTTTTAAAATCAGAATTAGAAATTATTAAACAACTTGCTTATAGTAACGGTTATACCCCTACTTTGGTTGATAACATACTCAACAAATTAAGGAATAAAAGGAATAGATCACTAGCATACAACACTGTCCATAACATTTCTAACTCGACAGTTATTTATCGATCAATATCGTACATAGGTTATCCCTCAGATAATATAGCCAGAATCTTAAAAAACATCCCTAATCTAAATCGTCAAAAAGTGATATTTATAAATTATCCTGTGGTGAATGGCCGGTGACCTATGTGGGTAGAACAATGCGACCTTTGGATATACGCATTAAAGAACATCTGTCTAAGATTGATAAATCTAGTTTTGGGAATCATTTTTTTTTAATGGCTTTGGCTTGAAACCTTTAGCCAAAACCAAATACATGCTTCTAAGCATGGCTTTAGTTCTCATAGAGATAGCAAGATCCTACACAGTATACCCAATAATAATTATATAAAAATGAATTTACTAGAAGATCTTGAGATCAGTAGAGAAATGAAAATGAATCCTCAGAACTGTGTCAACACTCAAATTAACTTAAACTGTAAGTTTGATCCAATCTTTAAGAAGTTTCTTTAATAATACATTTAGTATAAAATTAACCATCATTTGATCAAGCTTTGACTTTATTTTTAAAAGGGATTTAAAAGAGAGAATTTCTTGAATTTTCTTTCATTGATTTCATCTAAGTAGAGAATGTTTGATAATTTTCTTCTTCATTATTTATTTTATTAATAATATTGATAATCAATAATAGCTATTGAACTCTTAACTTAGCAAATGATACTTCTCCTTGGTTGGTTTTCATTTACATTTCTTCTACTTGGTCAAACTTTAAAGTTTTGTTTTTTGATAATATTGATAAATGTATATTTTAAAATTTTCACGTTGACTTATCAATTTAAAATATTTAAATTTAAAATTCTATAGTGACTAAAAAGTAATAATCAATAACCTTCAGACGTCAGTTTAGACATTTTCAATTTTCAATTAATAATTTTAAATACAGAGGTCGCTCTCGGATTTATTTCCGTATATCATTTTCTTCCTTCTTCATTTTACTTCAAAAATGTAAGTCAAAAACAGCTGTTATCGTTGCTGTATGTGGTAACCATGTTTTATAAAAAAATTTTGATGTGAATTATACACATGTATAAGGGTTAGACCTAAGATCTGTGGCCTACAGAGCCCGATCTTTTTTTTTTTAATATGTCGTTTGTCCACAATTTTCCTTCTACGAAGTATTTATTGCCTAATTGACGATAGCTCTGATGATGACATTTATTATGTCGAAAGTATACTCAGCTTAATTAATAAATCATTTTACACACTATCAATTTTATTGAAAACATACAAAACCTGCTTACCAGTTAGACCTATTTAGAAGTGTGTACAAGTCTTACAGTCTTTTTCAATTAATTGACGTAAGTTTTTTCTGTCATTGTATTTGTTGGAGAACTATATCTCCAAACCAATAATTCTATTTCGTATCAAATAATTCTATTTCGCGTCGGTTACCTAAATAAATCCAGTCTACCTAGACCTTGTTTCTGAGAATGTTAATCGCCGCCCACAGCGCCTACTTGAGACCAGCTTTTCAAAATGCATAAACAAAAAAATATTCCAGCGGGGCTAGTGATTTAGCGACTTTCGTAGGGCTAACATCTATATTTTAAAGTTCGGAGAGGATTCTCCACGTTGCAGTTTATGGTATTGGCCGGGAAGCCGTAATATGTGAATAAGTGTTATGGTGTTTTCGCTTTTGTTCGCAAATTGTAATATTTAAATTAAGTTCCTACGATAAGTTACACACTCAAATTTTATAAGTTCTACTTCTTGCCCTTTCTTTTTTCAATTACAGTTTCTTTCTAAACAAGTAATTGTTTTATTTCACTATATCAATTCAACAGGCCAGATAAAAGCAACTTTGAAAGTCCATTTTAGTTTCTCTACTGAGCTGTCGAAGGCTAGCGGACTAATTGGGCTTACAGCAAGAACAAAGCCGCTGAAAAAGACACTGTTGCATATAAGCCTCTCCATGGAAGGAATGTTGTAAACCGGCACCCTCCAGTATTTTATATAAAAAATTTACTTAACGTTATTTTAGGATAGCTCTGATGATGACATTTATTATGTCGAAAGTATACTCAGCTTAATTAATAAATTATTTTACACACTATCAATTTTATTGAAAACATACAAAACTTGCTTACCAGTTAGAGTCTTATTTAAATTTCTATAAAACTTTTCTAGTTATTTTTTTGTTCACTCTAGTATCACCACATCATAATGCTTTCCCTTGTTATCCCATTTTGCAATACTAGCTTAAACGGATCCCTTTATTTTAGTTTTCCAAAGTCGTGTTCCTTTTCCTTGTCGCTTCGTTACAATATTCCCTCAGTTGATTTCTTTTATTATTTTTTTTGAAATTTTCGTCTAGTATTTCTTATTACTTGTTCTTTTTTCTATCCATATCCATTGGTTTTACATTTAGGTACAATCAGCATATTTCTATTTTCCTTTACCTTTTTCTTCATTTGCTATTTTATTTATTTCTTTCTGCATTTCCTTTTCTTTTGATGTCAAATAACGTTAGATCAGTAGTCCGCCAGTAGATGCGTGTCTTTATAGTCATTTTGCTTACTTTTCGTAGATAACTTCTATTTTTATTTTGTTTTTTAGTTTAATTTTACGCCTGCAATTCTTATAGACCTATCACAAATGAAGGACTCTTCAATCTGAACCAGATTTTGCTAAATTGCAACTTAAATTTTGTTTACAATGATAATTTAGATATTAATTTAAAATTTAAAATGCTAATTGATGTTTTATTAAATTCCATAAATATCTTTTTTCCAGAAAAATCGAAATTGTTGAATAAAAATAATCCAGGCAAAAAAGTAAACTGGTTCTCACATTGCTGCACCTAGAAGTACCATTATCAAACTTTGCTCAAGGCTTGGTTTTGGGTCCAGTATTATTTCTTATTTATATTAATGGTCTAGTGTACTCTTAAAATAAAACAGTTAACACTGTTTTATTTACTGATGACACTACTTTCTACGCAAGCTATCACCCTTCTGAATTCGACACCCTTGATTAACAAACATCTGAAAAAAACTAATTTAATTGGTTTTTAACTAACCGTCCCTCTTTGATAAACTCTAAATCACAAAGTGTTAATTTTACTCTAAGAAATAATACTGTGTTGAAAACGTGCTTACAACAATGTGTAACCGGAGCGAAGTTTCTGGGATATATTTGGATGCAGGATTAACTTGGGAAAAAAATATAGTTAATCTATCGAAAAAGCTTTCTCGACAACGTTTCCTCTTCAGGAACCTTGTACAAGTGACTTTCAGGGAAACTATTTTAACAGCTTATCATAGTAATTTTCATTCTCATCTGACATATGCTATTCTCTCCTGGGGTCACTCTTGTCATATTGATAAAGTGTTTGCATAACAAAGAAAGTGTGTTCACATTATCTCTGGTCTCTTTTATAGAGCAGACTGTAGAAACTGCTATAGAGCTTTAAAATTTTAACTTCACCTTGTGTATATATTATGCAGTGTCTGTTGCACATTAAACAAAATCTTAGCCAATACAATTCGCATGTAGATTAAAAGCTCTCAATTTCCATCAGATTAAGGCAAAAATTAAGAGGTACCTTATAGTGAATGCCTTTTTTACATATGACGAGTATTTTACTTCCGATTTTAATTTGTTGTAATTGTCAACAGGATAATTTAAAACACTGTATCTATGTTTTATATTTATGTATCTATTAACTATATTGACATATATTTTATTTTCTTTGACTTGTAAAAAATACTTCTGTATTCATTTATTACCAATAAACCATCTTTTTATCTATCTATCTTGTCTTCCGATTTTAAATGTGATGTTTTCTTTCTTTATCTCCTTTATTTGTTTATTACTTTCTATTTATTATTTCCTTATTTGGTTTATATTCATAATTTCTTTATTTTTGTCCATTATTTTTGCCTTATTTTGTGTGCATAAAAGTGTTCATTTTACTTTTTCCAAAAAAGTTACGACATCTTTTCTTAATTATTTAAAAATTAAAAATGAAAATCACAGTGATGACACAAGAAAAATCTCACAAATATTCAGCTCGAACAATTTCAAGTGTCTGTCAATCCCACACTCAGTCCTAATATCAGCATTAAAATCACATGGATTAAATCTGCTGTCACCTTTAACATTTCTAAAAATAGGAACATCAACACTACAATTCTAGCATATTTTGAGTTTCAGACGCCAAATATACATATCTCAACTAAATAACCAGTCCTAACCTGATTCTTGTCTTATCACACATGAGGAAACGACATACAGGATTTTCCTTTTATTAGATAACCAAGCTTGCCAAACATGTAAACAAACCAACCAACCCCATAAATTAATCAACTTTCTAACTCAAAATAACACTATTTATAAAAGCCCAGAAGAAATATCCAAATAATAGCACTTACTTATGAATATAACTCAAGTATCTTAAATTATACTTCCAATTTCTTAAAAATCGAAATAAAAGAAAAAGAAAACCCTATAGAATATTACGATCAAAACAATAACGATCTAAATATACCAATAACAAAGGAAGAATTAGAAAATGTATTTCAGAATTGTAAGAACACTTGTCCTGGACCCGACAATATACCGTTTATATTTCTTAAAAATTTAGACCTCAATCTAAAGAACATCTACTCAAAATCTACAATATAATCCTGTATATTATAATACAGAACAAAATTGGAAAGATGCAGTAAGACCTGTAATAGAAGAAGAACAAAAAATGTGGGATATTGATAACATAATTGATGTGACCGTAGAGACCCAACCGCTAATTATTAACCCTCAAGATGACTCGGATTATAAAGTTGATCCTATTTATTTTGAATTTGAATAGTTTTCTAATCGTAATTCTATAAGGTAAGTGATAGTAATTGTAATCGTAAGGTATTTTTTTTGTGTGTGTTTTGGCTTGGACAATTGTCATTCAGCCAGTCTCAATTAGGATAAGTTTATTAATGTAGTGTGTGTGTGTGTGTGTGTGTGTGTGTGTGTGTGTGTGTGTGTGTGTATGTTTTTGTGTGTGTAGAGTAATTGTCTTGATACTTAGCAAAGTCGACGTCATTGTCTTTGCTAAGAGACGCTAATTGTATCCGAACGTCTGCGGTCCCTCCGGTGAGTACCGATCACACAAGGATAGAAATTATTTTCATTTATTAATTTTTTTTAATAAACGAAAATTTCCACCCAGGTGAGATTCGAACCCACGACCTTTAGGATTAAAGGTAGGCGCTCTTACCACTGAGCCACAGAGGGGGTTATTCGTAAGGTATTAAAGGTGAAAGGCGCAAAATGTCGCCTGTCAAAATTTTCATTTTGACAGGCGTCAAATGTGTTTTAAATGTATCCATTTTTTTTCAAATCCTGAGAAAACAAAAAGCATTTTTGAAAAATTTAAAGGCAGAATGAAATATTTATTAGAATAAATAAAAAGTTTCTTTTGCATGCAATATTTTCAATTAAAAATTATACTACATTTTCTCTTTTATTTTCACCCCTGTTACATAACATATTAAAATAAACATTGTAGAAGTTTTCAGGGACTTTCTGCCCTCAGTATTAGTTTTCTCCGGATTCCAAAATAATGGATACATTTAAAACACATTGAAAATTTTGCCAGGCGACATTTGGCGCTTTTCCCCTAATTAAAAAATGTATTTTTTACAAATGGCAAGAAACTTTTTATTGTTGAATAAAATAAAGAAGTTTTATTAAAACAAAAATACAATTTAAAACATATATTTATTTAGTTCAAATAAATGTTTCAATCATATACTCTACGACACTGGTCAGTAATCAGTAACCAAAATACCTTTGTAATCGGATTATAAGGTTGACTGCTGTATTGTACTCCTTTCGATACAAGATGGGTTAGTCGAAAACATCTTAAACCGTCAGTTTCAGGTTGGTTTTTACTATTATATCGTATTACCTATCCTTTCTCTATTTCAGTTCTCTAATTAGGGAACTTGTAGTGAGCTATCGACAAATTGTGAACCGACTATATATGTTTATTTTAAATTGATAAGAAATCATTTCTTTTATATTCTATCTGCTAGACAATCTTTTATCTGCTAGACTTTTATCAAAAAGTATTTTTGATAATATTGTTAATTTAACTAACGCGGTACTTTATGAACACACACAAAACTATTGTATTTTTATCCACCCTGTACCAATTTAAATCAACATGTAATACATTTTTGGAATCAGCTCAGCTAGAGTAATCTGAAAATTGAGACAAAATGGAGGTGTTCCATTAAAAAAACTGACGGTGACGTCATTACTCGAAAGTAATTCACCCTGTATATTAGAATATTATTTTAAAATACGGTAAATTAAAATCAAAAATCGACGTGTTTCAGATTATTTCTTATAATGCTCTGTTTAGCTAAAAGAGATTTGTTCCATACTTTACGGACACAGTGTATAATTAACATATTACAATTTACATCCTTAATTTTACTATTTTTATTTATAATTATACAAAGTTTATAACAAATACTATATTGAAAATTTAATTGTAATATTTATTGGCCAAGAAAATTAATTGTAAAAATAATAAGCATAATTCAATACCAATTAAAAACATTATCGATTTAAGTTACAAATAAAAAAACACTTTTTTGTAAAATTTATTGGTAAAAGAGATTATATAACTATAGTACGTAAATATTTGAGTTTCCTCCCTTTTCACAAACTTTTCTAGTACTTATAATAAGTAGTGAATGCATTCAAATGGGACTTGACAGCTACACAGGTAAGACGAGATTTATGATAGTATCAAGGAGTTCAATAAATAATGAACAACTAACCCTTGGTGGACAGCAAATAGAGAGAGTGACAAAATATAAATATCTGGGAGCTTATCAACACAGAATTAGATCCAGACCAAGAGATCAGAGTACGAATAGAAATGGCAAGGGCAGCGTTCTTAAAATTCAAGCAATTGTTCTGTGACAAAAATCTGAATACTACGTCTGGTCCCAACTACTGTACAGGGTAGAAACATGGACATTAAAAGCGCAAGTAGTTAAAAAGCTGAAAGCCTTTGAACTTTGGATATACCGGAGAATGTTGAGAATTCCATGGACTGCCAGGGTCACCAATGAGAAAGTGCTGAGAAGGATGGGTCGAGACAAAAAATTGTTTACAACAATAAAAGTACGCAAGACTGCATACCTTGGACACATACTGAGGAATGATAAATATAGTTCAGGTCATCATACAAGTTACAGTCGAAGGCAAAAAGAGAATAGGTAGAAAGAGGAAGTCATGGCTGCGAAATATTCGAGACTGGATAAACATGACTGTAGATGAATTATTCCACGTTGCAAAAGACAGAGAAACTTTTAGAAACGTGGTCGCCAACCTCGGTTAATGGGGACGGCATAGGAAGAAGAAGACTAATAATAAGAAAAAGTAAAATTTTGCTAAATAAATATTTGTTTTAAATTATTTAAACAAATTGCTTAATTCAATAAACAATTTACAAATTTACTGATTGAATTTTTATAATTTATGCAACAAGGTACTCCAAATAAAAAAAAATCATTTTTTGTTGATTAAAACCGAACTTTAAAAAAATTGAATTAATGAATAAAAAAACTTAACTTCCTATATGTTAATGCGTATGATTTATTTTAAATGTTTATAAGCTTAAAACCACAGTACTTTTGTAAACCTATTTTACAACATTTAATATAAATTTTTTAATTATTAAATGATTTAATTTGATGAACTAAGCTTTCCTCTTCTATGTAATGCTTTTAGAATTTATGTAAACCTAATATTTTACGCTTAATAATGTTGTATATAAAAGCTTTTGGCGATAAACAATTTTAATTTTGCAATAATCGTTGAGTAAATCTTTTTAAAAATTTTACAGCTAAATACATGTGCTAATGTCCTTATTATCACGCGAAATTATAGTTTTTGTAGAGTTATTATTAATTTTCAAAAACAAGACTTTTGAAGCTATTTCAACAATAACTAAATAACAAATTAACAAAAATAACTTTAAAAACACTCATTTTAATAGGATTTTTATGGTTTTTTAGTAAAATTGTGTCCCTCGTCCATTTTATTTGCCGGTCTTTATCTTTAGTATTTAAATTGAAATAGCGAGTTTACATTGTCTCTATATTGTTTATAAGTAAAAAATGACGTTCAATATTTTGCATATTTTATATATTACATAAATATTGTTATTACTAAATTTATCAAAAGTAGTTGTTAGATATCTATATCAAAGAATGTCACAAAAACGGCTCTCTATTTGCTTATTTCTATGGTTTACCAAACATAGATCATAAGTATGTTAAAATCTCTTTAATTTAAAAAGTATAGTTTGTGGTTCTATTTATTGTTTAATTAAATATCTATATAAATTAAACGGTTAATAACTACCAGCTATATTTTATCAGTGTCATAAATGTACTTTATTTTTTATCCAATAATATTTGCTTTTAAACTTAAATTTAATTTTCAGCACTGATGCACGCCGTAGTGTTCGGTAACGTGACTGCAATCATTCAAAGAATGTACTCCCGTCGCTCTCTCTACCAGCAAAAATGGCGAGACCTCAAAGACTTTCTGACTCTGCATCAGATTCCAAAGGAATTGAAGCAGAGAATGCAAGACTATTTTCAGACGATGTGGTCACTCAATCACGGCATCGATATTCATGAGGTATGTGATTTATTTGTTATGCTTGGTTAAGAAAACGTATAATACAGTTATTTAGTAAGAATAATAATAATATTTATTTCGCAAATTCCATATATCCATATTTATATCTGTACCTCAGAGCTAAACTGTATTAACTCACAAAATTGAAATTTTACAGGAGAGCAGATTAAAAGAAATACGAAGAGTAAATTTTAAATGGAATATTTATTTGTTTTTTCTTTAAATATGTGATAAACACCATTTGAGAGGTATAAATGATACTATATATTACTGTATTTGGTATTTTATAGCTCTTTAATTTTTTGAAAAAAACTTGCGAGTTAATACTATTTAGCATAATACTTTTTAGCAGTTAATACTTCAATAATATCAAAGTAGTAGAACAGGAAGGTAACATCACCAAAAGACTTTTTCTGGAAATGGCCTACATTTGCCAAAATAATAATCCAATGAATCATAGAACAGATATTGGCCATCTAAATGAAATGTTCTCCTATTTGTTACTACTTGATAAATGCAACAATAAGACAAACAATAATCTCTTAATTGACATTTAAGTAATTAAAAAGTTTTTTTTTTGAGTAATTTATTTTTTTACAAAGTTAGTTTGTTTAAATTTAATATTTTTTGTATACACACAGATACTGGGGTCATGCAAAACAAAATCACAATCAATTGTAACGTTTTTAGATTATGGCCTTATTTATTTATGTTAATTTAATAGGCTTTGTTTTGAAACATTGACAGGTTGAAGTTTCACTTCCTAATGATATTAACAAATATAAAATAATTTATATTTCCACGATATACCTAATGATAGGCCTATAATTTGTTGTACTAGCAGTTGCATGATATTAGGGATGTGGGATTTTCACTTGTCAAGACGAATGTTTTTAAAATTTGCGCACGAAGACTTCCAAAAAAACCAACAATAAAAACTACTGGATTGTCCTGACAAAACCTAATGACGATACAATAAAATTAGTAATATCAATGTCATAAATTTGTGTATAATAATTAAGTGTGTGTGAATGTAAAGTAATTTTTAAAATTTTAAATATAGGAATAGGTTTTAGACTCAACAGATATGACAGACTGTGATACATTTTATCAACATTTTATAACATCATTTATGATACAACCTCATTAAGTTTGTAAATTTGAAAAAATTATTCATCACATTTGTAGCTCCTTGATGAAGGATATAACTAGACTTCGGCAAATATGCATATTGCATATTTTGCATATTGTGCATATTTTATGCAAATATTTCATATTTTGGCATATTTGTATAAAAGTTTGCATAAAGTGCATAAAAGTTCAGATTTTTATACTGTATTTGAAAATTTTTAAACATACCAATTTATTTCAATTCTTTATTTCAATATAAAATTTTGTAGTCATTTTCATCAAGAAATGATCTAAGTACGTAATTTCTACAGGTACAAAACATTTACAATTTCAAAGAAGATCAATTTAATTAGCCCTCAACATTCTTAGAAAGTCTCGGTCACTGAGGCATTCAGTTATTGGATAATCGCTAAGGGTTCGCTCATTTGCATTTTATGATCTAATCCCCAAATCTATCTACAATTTATTGTATCTTAACAGCAGGTAAACGACTAATAGTATTGTTCCTAATTTAGGGATTTTCCAAAATCTCCCAGTTTATTGAATTAGGTACCTAAACATTTCTAATTTGATGCTCAGATTTGTAAATCATTTTTGTTTTGATATTCAAAGCGTAAACACTCGTTGTGCGTAACAAAAAGAAAGATTGTGATTTTATAATGCCTAAAACAACCAGTGCTTCAACTTGGATTAAACCTTATAAAGAGCTGTCTATGGATATGGGAAAAATCTACTGTTCAGTCTGTGGCAAAATTGTAAGTATCTAATATTTTCTATTAAATAACTAATATTTCATACATACAGGGTGTTTCCAAATGACACTTACAACGTTTGACTGTAGATACTTCTCGAAAAATTGAACAAAACGATATAGTTAATGAGGGGTCAAACTTATTTACTTTTCGAGATACAGGGTGTTAAAATTAAAAAAAATTAAATTCTTTTAGTTAATAACAACAATAACTTTAAAACCAATAAACGTATTTACTTGAAATCTAGTACTCGTAGGTTGTTTTTAAATGAAAAATAGCTTCCTTTAGTGAGAAAAAATTGTCCATGATACAATACAATGGTGTGTATTTAGAAAAATTTTTCACCTTTACTTTTTTTTATGAAGTCAGCTATTCTAAAACACAATTATTTTTATTGTAATTGAATTAACAAAAAAAAACTTTTGTTGAATTTTAAAATAAGTTAAATGATGTACTAATGGTTAGTAACAAAAACTAATTTGTGGATTAATACTGCATTTAAAACACTTAGCGTGTGTTTTTTTTTTCAAAACCAGTTATTTGATTAACCAAAAACACCTTGTATATTTTTATATTTTAAAGGTTGGGTTAAAATAAAGGTTTTTATTTAAATTTATAGATAGCATGTGAGAAGAAATTTCAGATAGACCAACATGTGAGAACTGCTTCACACATTGCAAAAAAAGGAAAAATAGGAGGAAAACATCAAACTTCAATGGCTAAATGTTTCCAATCTACTTCAAAAAAATTAGATGAGCAAGAAACTTTTAATGAAGACTTGTGTCGCGCATTAGTGTCTGCAAACATACCGCTTTCAAAATTAGAAAATGAATATTTTAGTTCGTTTCTAAAAAAATATTGCAAACTTAATGTTCCAAGTGATCGGTCTCTAAGAAGAAATAATGTGAACGGGCTATACTCGTCGGTGTTAATTAATATTAAGGAAGAAATTGCAGATAATTATTTTTACATATCTGTAGACGAAACCATTGATTCCTCGCGAAAGTATATTGCTTATTTATTGATTGGTGTTCTTAAAGAAGATACCTTACCAAAATCTCATCTTATTTCATGCCAGCAACTTGAGAAAACAAATGCTTCAACAATTTCGCGTTTTAAACAAGAAACATTAGCAACTTTTTTTTTCCGACAACTATTCCTTCTAATAAATTACTGCTTATTTTATCGGATGCTGCTCCTTATATGGTGAAAGCAGGACAAAATTTAAAAATATTTTTCCCAGATTTAATACATGTTACTTGTGTAGCGCATGGATTAAACAGAGTTGCAGAGGAAATACGAAAAAAGTTTTCTCTTGTAAATACCATGATATCCGGTGTCAAAAAAGTATTTCTTAAATCTCCTATAAGAATTCAACTTTATAAAGAAATGCTACCTAACATTCCTCTTCCACCACAACCTATTTTAACGCGATGGGGAACATGGTTAGAAGCAGCTAATTTTTATGCAGATCATTTTGTTAAAATAAAGAACATAATTGATACGTTAACAGATGAAAGTTCCCAATCTCTTTTGGATTCTAAACAAACTTTTCAAAGTAACTTGCTTCAACAAGAACTTTCATTTATAAAATCAAATTTTAGTTTTGTTCAAAAAACAATTACTCAGTTAGAATCACCAAAACTGTCATTGTTCGAAAGTACAGCATTAATAAAAGAATTTGCGTCATGTTGTCAGAACGTTAGAGGTAATATTGGAAAAGATATTTTAAAAAAATTTGAAGCTACTATGGAAAAAAATAAAGGTTACCATATTCTTTCTGAAGTAGTCAGTGTTCTAGCTGGAAATATTTCGGAAACAATTAATTTAGAACCAAATGTTTTGGTTAGTTTGAAAAATGCTCCCGTTACATCAGTTGATGTTGAACGAAGTTTTTCCATATATAAATATATGTACTTGGACAGAAGCCACAAGTTTTTGTTAGAAAATTTTGAACACCACTTGGTCATTTATTGTTACCATAATTCTAAATAAGTTTATTCATACTTAAAAATGATGTAGTTACTTAAAATAAATGTAAATCTTAATGAATAGTAGGAAATGTTTAGTTATGTACACTTTTTTTTAAAATAAAATTGTTACTATTTTACGATTTTTTTATTTATTTGTATGCATATTTTGTAAAATATTTGCATATTTTACGGTAAACACGTGCATATTTATGCGCATATTTTCTACATTTTTATTTGCATATTTGCCGAAGTCTAGATATAACCAATGTCCGAAAGCTTGGATTAAAAATTTAAAAGAGTACACCTTTCATTTTTATTGCTGCATATATATATATATATATATATATATATATATATATATATATATATATATATATATTTATATATATATCCGTGCCGGTCTCAGCTTTTGTGGAGGAAGAGTTCTGAACTAAGTAGGGATTCTTCAACGCTTCGCAAAAGACAGACTGGGTGGGGAAGTCCTCATCCCCGACACGGCGCGTCCCATATGGCTGATCGGGGACGTCCTGTATATATTATACAGGATAGGTGCGAATAAGGTTCGCCAAATAAGCACCCGCGGATCAACTGAGGACATGGTATAGGGCAGCAGCTATGTCATTACTAACTCCAAGGCTGGGGAAGAATGACTTCTTAACAGGTTTGGAAGCAGATAATTATGGGCGACAATCAGATATTGGTTTAATCGGTTATAATACTGCGGTGTGTAAGGCAAGAAGAAACCAACACACTAAATTCTCAAGATATTATAACTATGGCAAGTTACGGAAAACAAAAGGCCCCTAGTCCGTGGCAGACCTTAGATGGTCAAGGGGTGCTAAGAATCCCCACGACAAATGCTAGGAACCACCCGAAAGTGGAAAACAAAAATTACAAGTTAAAAATTGGAACCTGGAATGCAAAATCTCTCTATATGCCAGGAAAATCTCATAACATCGTGAAAGAAATGAAAAGAATGGGAGTCAACATTCTCGGAGTCAGTGAAGTCAGATGGCCTGGATCTGGACAGACAAACATCGATAACCATGTGATATACTATGCTGGTAACGACGATCCTCATCATTATAACGGAGTGGCATTTATAGTTGACCAGAAAAGCAGTAAATGTATAAAGAACTTTATACCTATATCTGATAGAGTAGCTATGCTGCAAATTAATACCACTCCTCGTAATATTAACCTTATTCAAGTGTATGCTCCTACAGCAGAAAAACCAGAAAGAGAAGTACGAGAATTCTACCAAGAGATCAAGCAGCTAATGAAGATCACAAAGAAAAATGCTGTAAACATTATTATGGGAGATTTTAATGCCAAAGTAGGTGAAGGGCGGACCGAAGACGTAGTAGGAAACTTTGGTTTGGGCCAAAGAAATGATAGAGGAGAAATACTGGTCCAATTTTGCCAAGAAGAAAATCTAATGATCGCAAACACCTGGTTTAAACAACCCAAAAGAAGGTTATATACATGGAAAGCACCTGGCGATAATCGAAACCGCATAATAAGAAACCAGATTGACTATATATTAATTGAGAAACGTTATAGAAATGGAATCAAGGGAGTTAAAACATATCCCGGGGCGGACATCGGTTCCGACCACAATCCTGTTGTTGGTAAAATTTTAATTAGACTAAAAAAAATCAAATACAGAAAGAATATAAAACCTAACCTAGAAAAACTTAAAGACCCAATAGTACAGGCAGAAATAGAGAAAAAACTCAATGATACACTCAAAGAAAAGTTCAGTGAAACCCCCGCGGAAGCAGAAGAGACAATAGAAAGTATTTGGCACACCTTCAAAACAACGATGACAACTATACAAAGAGAACAACTACAAGACAGCACCAGAAAAACAAAGAATACATGGATGACAGAAGAAATCCTAGAACTGATGGACATAAGGCGATCTTACAAAAATCGTAATGTAGAAAAATATAAAGAAACCCAGAGAATCATCCGAAACAAAATTAGGAAAGCCAAAGAAGAATGGATGAGCAGCAAGTGTGAGGAACTGGGACATTTACTAAAAAAGCATGACTACTTTAATGCCTACAAAAAGATTAAGGAAGTCACAAATATGAAGAAAAAAATCACTACAACAACTTTAGTAGATGATAACAACGAAATAGTATCTAGTCCAGAAGAAGTAGGAGACATGTGGGAAAAATACATCGAAGATCTGTTTGATGACGAGAGAACAGAACCACAAATGAATATAGTACAAGAAACAATACTTGATATATTAACATCTGAAGTTACAAAAACAATCAATACGGCAAAGTCACGAAAAGCCTCAGGTCCAGATGAAATATACGTAGAGATGATAAAGCTCATCAATGAAGAAAATCTTCAGACATTAACAATATTATTTAACAAAATATATACCACTGGAATCTTCCCAGAAGACTGGCTTAGATCGACATTTATACCTATACCCAAGAAAAATAAAGCAAATAGATGCTCACAGTTCAGATTAATTAGCCTGATGAGCCATTTTCTGAAAATTTTACTCAAAATTGTACATCAACGAATATACAGAGAATGCGAAAGAAACCTTAGCGACAATCAATTTGGATTTCGTATGGGGCTTGGTACAAGGGAGGCATTATTTGGCCTCCAGGTATTACTACAAAAATGCCGAGATCAGCGAAAAGACGTCTTTCTCTGTTTTATCGACTACGAAAAAGCGTTTGATCGAGTTAAACACACAGAACTCATAGAAACCCTAACACAACATGGTATAGACCATAACACTGTAGCACTTATTAAAAAACTATATTGGGATCAAATGGCATCTATCAAAATAGACAATCGTCTGACAGCAGAATTGCCAATAAAAAGAGGAGTTCGTCAGGGCTGTGTACTTTCTCCACTGTTATTTAATATATATTCCGAAAAGATCTTTCAAAATGCCCTCGAAAATATTGAAGAAGGAATAAAAATCAACGGAGAATACGTAAACAACTTAAGATACGCAGACGACACCGTCATTATTGCGGACAGTGCTGAGGGTTTACAACGACTTTTGAATGTCATAACCAGAGAGGGAGATAGCTTGGGACTAAATATAAACACAAATAAAACAAAAGTGATGGCTGTTACACGTACACCAAATGTCGACATTAATATTCGTATCTATAACAAACATATAGAACCAGTACAAAGATTCCAGTATCTTGGTTGCTGGATAACAAACGATCTTGACCACGAGGTCGAAATACGTGCTCGTATAGAATATGCTAGGTCCGCATTTCAGCGAATGAAAAAATTTCTAATAAACTCTACGTTATCGTTGGACATCCGATACCAATTTGTAAAAACGTTTATTTATTCCATATTGCTATACGGAGTGGAAACATGGACTCTCGGAATTACAAGTATGAGGCGTATAGAAGCCTTTGAGATGTGGGTTTTTCGAAGAATGCTGAAGATCTCTTGGACAGAGCACGTGACCAACAACGAGGTGCTAAGAAGAATGGGTACTGACAGAGAACTCCTAAATATTGTAAAAAACCGAAAAACGAGTTATTTAGGACATATCTACAGAGGAGAAAAATACAACTTCCTACGACTTATAATGGAAGGGAAAGTGGAAGGAAGAAGAGGTCCAGGAAGAAGAAAATGCTCCTGGTTGAAGAACATAAGAGACTGGACAGGCATGGACACACATGCGATACTAAGAACAGCTCAAGATAGAGAGCAATTTGCTGTAGTTATAGCCAACCTTCAGTAATGGAGAAGGCACCTTAAGAAGAAGAAGATATATATATATATATATATACATATATATATAAATATATATAATATATATATAAATATATATATATATATTTATATATATATATATATATATATATATATATATATATATATGTATATATAAGGATCACTCAGACGAGTGGTGAGTTCTTATATCGGTCTCTAGGTGGAGAAATAAAAGACAAAGTTGATAGGCTACTTTATCTATTTTGAAGACGTTTCGCTTTCGAGTTTTGAAAGCATCATCAGTTCATCTAAAAAATTTTACAATATGAGAACCACACAATCATGGAAACGATGTTAATTGTTACCTTAAAAAGATATGTAGCAGTCAATGTTATTAACAAACATGTGAATGAAACTAAGTAAATTTACATAAGTTAAGGACTTAGTTTCATTCACATGTTTGTTAATAACATTGACTGCTACATATCTTTTTAAGGTAACAATTAACATCGTTTCCAATATTGTGTTTCTCATATTGTAAAATTTTTTAGATGAACTGATGATGCTTTCAAAACTCGAAAGCGAAACGTCTTCAAAATAGATAAAGTAGCCTATCAACTTTGTCTTTTATTTCTCCACCTAGAGACCGATATAAGAACCCACCACTCGTCTGAGTGATCCTTATATATATAGATATATATATATATAATATATATATAATATATATATATATATATATATATATATATATATATATATATATATGTATATATATATATATATATATATATATATATTGGATTGACGGTCGTACCTTTTTCCGATATATATGTATATATATATATATATATATATATATATATATATATATATATATATATATATATAGTTTCATTATAACAATGAAATTATATCAGTTACCACAAACGTAATTTTGATAAAAGAAATATCCACCAGATTACAATATAACGGCGATTAATAGCTATTTCTACATTTGAGGACATTTATGTGCAAACTCCAATATCACAGTGTATCGAAATATATACCAACCAAAATAATTAATCCTATCCGTTTAATGTGTGGCACTAGCAATTTAATTTAAACAACAATCCATAAACCCAAAAACAATATTTTGGTAAAGTTACTCGAATGAAAAGCTCGTAAGGTATTTTATTTAACTCAATAATATTGTTTTAAAAGTAAACAGTTTCTGTATGAACTGCATACAGTTTTAATAGCCTGCATGTTTTATTAATTTGTATGAATATTCAAGAGTGCCGTGTGCAAAGAACAAATTTTAACTGGATCGTAGTTGCTCTATTCACGCTTTTATTATTGTAATTGATTCTGACAGTTTTGAAGGCTTTGTTCAGATAAATTACAGCAATAAAATTTACTCTGAATGGAGAAAGCCAGAAAAAGTAAATGAAGAGTGGATAATTATTTGTATCGTCACTTCTTTGGTTGCTTTGTAGGTTTTTAAATAATGTAGGCAGTACTTTTTTAAAATTTGAGATTAAATTAATAAAAATAAACAATCCTTGTTTGTCTACCCGTGTTTTATCAAAAATTTATCAAAACATCAAAAATACTTTTTTATTATACAAATATACCTCACAAGGAACATTAAAAATAGTCATTTGAAAATACTAGTAAAGGACAAAGATTTTTTTTATTTAGCTTTAAGTGTCTCGACAGCGTATGTCACTGACACAGATACAATTTTATTACATTACATTACAAGAAGATACAATAACATTACAATCAATAAATAAATACATTAAATACATTAAATATTGGTAAAATCATCAGGTTCCATAGAGGAAATTATTAAAAGGTTTTGGAAATGATCTGTCAAAGAAAGTCTTGTATGGCCGATTCTGAGTCGGCGAATTAAGATTTTGTTTTTTCGTGTCATGGAAGGAAACTTAGGCTTTTTAACACTGAGATGGATGTCACGAAGCTTGGAAGGGATTTTATTGCAGTGACCTTACCAAGACATTTGGACGATATTTTTAAAATACAACTGTATATCTGTATGTAGTTGTATGTTTTCAGTCTCAATATTAGAAGACGAGGCTTGTTTTGCAAAGAGGTCGGCTAGTTCGTTACCAGGAATTCCTACATGAGACGGAATGCAGATCATGGTTATGGATACTCCAATTGAGATTTAACTATCGAAAGAGTTTTAAATAGCTTGAACCAAAGGATGTACGGTGTACATACTTTTGAGAGAATAGATAGACGCTAAAGAGTCTGTACATATCGCTACATTTTTATATTCTGGAGATATTAAGTTTGTAGCTTGAAGAATAGAGCATAATTCAGCAGTGTGTATGAAGCAAAAGAGCGGGAGATTACAAGATATAATTAAATCTATGCTTGAAATTACAGCACGTCCAACAGCTACAGGACTCTTAGAAGCATCTGTGTATAAAATTTGGTCAAATCTGTTGTTAGCAATAATTTCTTTAAAGGTTTGCCTTAGAAATTGTGAATTTGTCTGGTGCTAATATGTAGTTAACAAGAGATTAAAATCTGCTATCAATTTATTTCTGGGAGGTTTAGGTGATAATAATATTGGAGTTGTGGCTGAAAGATCGATAATATTTAAATGTGGTGAGAGATACTGTGGCATAGATTGAAGTTTAATGGGAGAGGGAGAGTTTGAAAAATGCATTACTTAATAATTTATAAGTTGGGTTTTCGGTATTAGCTGAGATTCGAGACGAATACTTCAAAAGGAGTTGCCGGAGACGTATCCAGAACGGAAGTTCATCAGCTTCTTTGTATAAACTCTCTATGGAGCTCAACCTGAAGACTCCAAGGCATATTCTGAGTGCAGTGTTCTGTACAGAATTAAGAAGTTTTAAATCTAATGGGCTAGCTGACATATCAATGAAACTGCAGTAGTCTATTTTAGATCGAATAAGACATCTATAAATCTGCAGCAAGAAGTCTTCATCTGCATCCAATTATGATTAGACAGATTTTTGAATAAGTTAAGATTGGTCATACACTTAGTTTTAAGATATTTTAAATAACATTTCCAAGTAAGTTTACTGTGAATGCGAATGTGAGTCCTAAAATCAGCATACTCTTTACTGCAGGTAGAAAAGTAGCATTTATGGTAATTTTCGGATTTATAGTACTGGCTGTTCTGCGAAAAACCTTAATGATTTTTGTCTTTTCAAGAGAAAAATTAAATCTACCTACTGAAGTCCATTCAAGCAATTGGTCAGTAGTATTCTGAAGTAGTTTGCAAGTGGCAACAGTGTTTTTACCTCGGCAGAAAATTATTAAATCATCTGCGTAGTGCAAACTTGACCTGAAGCTTAATTTTTTTACATATGTCGTTTAAAACAAGAATAAAGAGTGTAGGACTCGATACCGACCTTGGGGAACGCCATCAGTTTGTTTCAAACTGCTAGAGATTGTGCCATTTTCTCTGACGTTAAAGGTTGTATTTGTTAGAAATTGATGAATAAATGATGACATATTTTTAGATATACTGTACTCCTCGAGTTTAGCTATAATAAGAGGCCTACAAAGTTTATCGAATACCTTTTCGATATCAAACGAAAGAGTTATTAGGTCTTGTTTGTGCTGAAACACATGTGATTCGATGTGATCTAGAACCTGATTCTGCCAAATTTATTATTTGATGTTATTTTAGGAACCACAGGATTCTTTTACTAATCATTTTCTCCATAAGTTTGAACATTGTACATATAAGAGAAATTGGTCTGTAGAAATTTGGATCAGTTAGAGGTTTGCCTTGTTTTTTAACAGGAATTACTATGGATTTTTGCCACGAATTTGGAAATGATTTTTTGGTCTATAATGGTGAATTGCAGTGTCCTTTAGAAATTCTTGATTTACAACTACAGTTGTTTACACAAGCTGAGTTAGATAACTTAGTAAAAGATTTGGGTTTAACAAAAACAAAAATCACAATTGCTTGGCTCAAGATTAAAAGAAAAGAATTTATTGTCGTTTGGTACATTCATTTACAAATATAAGTACAGGGGGATTGGAGGTCTAATAAATGAGTTTGTTATTAATTATAATAAGGATAATTGGAGGCTTTTTATAGCCTCTTCAAAAACAAGTTTCAAACTGTACTCTTATACAATGGAAACACTTATGTTTGACTTTGTATTGCTAAATCAGTCCATATGAAAGAGACATATGAAAATCTTGACACAATTCTACAGAAAATCAGCTATTCAGCTCACAATCGGAAGATCTGTGGATATTTAAAAGTCATTTGCATGCTACTTGGTTAACAAGGGGGATGTACAAAGTTACAAAATACAAAGGACAGTAGAGCAAGAGATAAATACAGATCTACTAAAGAATGGCCCATAAGAAATGTTTTAACACCTAGCAAGAAGAACATTTTGTACTAAACTTTGGTAGATGCAAAAAAAACCTCTTTCCACCTCTATCACCTCATCAAGTTATACTTAATAAAATAGTTTGCCAGAGCCCTGCCTAAATATGAAAAGTGTTTCGAGTACATGAGTGCAAATGCATCTATCAGATGGTAAATTGAAGGAAGGTGTTTTTGGCAGACAAGATTTCTTTCAAACCGAGGTGACTACTAAGGGAAAAGAAACTTGGATTGTATTCAAAAAAATTGTAACCAAGTTTTTACCTAATGTGAAAAACCCTAACTACAAGCTTATAGTAGCTAATTTATCAGATATGTTTAAAGATTCGGGATGTCTGATAAGCCTCAAAATATGTTTTTTGCACAACCATCTTGACTTTTTCTCTGAAAATCTATGTAATGTTAGTGAAAAACAAGGAGAACGATTGAACCTGGATATCAAGGTAATAGAGAAACGATACCAGGGACGTTGGATCACCAACATGATGGGTGATTACTGTTGGTCACTTCATCAGGAATAATAAAGTGCCTTACATAGGAGAAAAAGCTGCTTTAAAAGTTTTACAGAAAAAATAGAAAGAAAATACAAAAGCATTGACTTCTTAAATGATTTCTGACCTATACTGTTACAAGATAAAAACTAGATAAAAGGTATTATTCTAATAATGTATCATTTTGATGTATTTCGGTATTTTGTGTTTTTCAATTTATTATTATGTAGACTAAACCAGTGGTATATTGTATCAAAACTGTGGGTAATACGTAAAACCCTTTCAGATTCTTTTTCAGCTTAGCGTCAAAAAATACATATGATTCACATAAATTTGTAAGAATAGTTTTATAAATCTTTTTTGTTGGCCTGTGCAATTATTTGTTTCAAATTATACATGTTAATCCCTCAAATACGTGATTTAAGAGAACCCCAAGGAAAAAAATCTAATGGATTAAGGTCCGGAGAATGAGAAGATACCTCTATGAATCCTCTACCTCCAATCCATTGATTTGGATAATTTGCATTAAAAAAATTTCTAACCCGTAGGGAATAGTGGGAAAGAGCTCCATCTTTTTGAAACAAAATATTTTGTGATAACTGATAATATTTTTAAAAGCATGTATAATTTTATTATTTAGTAAATATAAATACTTCACTAATCAAAAGTCCGCCTATAAAAATTGTATCTGTAAGCATAATTTGGACAATTTCCATATAAACATTTAACCTTTTTGGATACTGTTCTAACACGATCACCATAAATAGTCATTAATAATATTGCAATACCATCTTTTTTACTTAACTTAATCATTTTTATTCTACAACTCATAGTTACCTACTAGTTGAGTAGTCAGAATCTTAAACCTCCCAGAATCTGTGAGACAGACTAACAGTTTAGTGCGAGATTATGGAGATCTTTTCTACTATTACGAGATAATACATTTTGAGATAATGACATTTTCATTTTATTTAAAGGGATATTTGGCGTAATTTGAAATCCTGCCGTGCTTGGCAAGACATGTTTGCCGATATTTAGTAGAATTACATTTTCCTAATTCTAGTGATTCCGCTGATACTCGTGTCGGAGACTTGAATATAGAGACTATAATCCTCAGAAGTCCTTCTGGTATTTGTATCTGATTCTCAATTTCAGTAAGCATTTTAAGTTAAACATCTATTAAGCTTTCACCATTTTATTTATGTTATATTATGAGTGAATTAGATTCTAAATTCTTCTTCTTTTTTGTAGCCATTAGTGTCTTCTCGATGAATTTCTTTAATTTTTTTTTATTGAAATTAGTTAGTCTTTCATCGTTGTTGTGTTCAGTTGTATTGTTTTGTTATCACGGTCGGCTTATTCAATTGTGTTTGTTTGTTATTGTTATTTTTTTTGAGTTTTGTGGATCCGACTAAACTGGTTCTCTGGAAAGTTTATACCAGATTTATTTATTTTGTAGCATTTGCAATTCATTGATTTTTTGGTGTATATTGGAATTCCCTCGTATATGTAATATATTGAAATCCCCTCACCTATGTTTAAAAATCGAAGAGTATTTTAATTTATTTCAGTTTCCTATTCGTACGTATTAAAACCCAAATATGTTTTCAATTTCTTCTTAAGTTTAATTAACCTTAACCTAACCAAACTATTAATTAACCATTTAATAGTTTGTTTATATTTTACAGATGTTATTTCTTCGGTATTTCTTTTAATGTTTTATTCGAACTGCTTGAATTGCGTTTTCTTATAAAGGATTTGTGTTTTAAACCATCGTTTAAGTGTTTTGTTATTTTAAGTTATGCGATCAATTTTTGAGGATAATTTCATTACTCTCGGTGAAACCGCTGTCAAAAGCGTTTATGGTTCTATTGGAGTCCGAAGTTTTCTTCAAATTCGTAATGTTTTTTCGTTTTTTTTTGTCTTTTGTCATGGGAAAATGTGTAGTGTGGTGGCAGCTAAGAGCTCGGCGTGTTATCTTCAGAAAGCCGACAGATCTTGTTTGTGGAAAGTTATATGTGTTGTATTATATCCTAAATGGAAGATTTGTAAGGTGTTACAACGATATAAGAGGCCATCGTATTTTTAATAAAGTTTTGAAAAGCCAAGCTTAGAAGATTGCAATTTTTAACCCGAAGCCCGATGATGCAGCCCAACTTCAACTTCCTTCATATATTTGTTTGTTCCTGGTCATTTCAGACCCTTTTAAAGCTTGTGAGATGCATTTGTGTTATTTTGCAGTGTTTATAAAACCAGTTTCAGCACCAAAACCTTTAAAGGAGATATAATGTTAAGTAAAATCAGGTATTTTTTTTTGTTAAATTTTTTTTAAAGTAAAAATAGACATTTTTCATCAATAATTGCTTTCATGACAAGTTGAAAAATTGTAATAAATAAAATACTAAAAATTAGGGATTGGCTAACTGTCATAATAATTATTCTTATACACATAGCTAACCATCAATTTTGAATTTGTTTTGTTTTGTTTTAAAAATGTTGACCTTAATGTAAACTGCATTGAAAGATCTAGATGATTTCAATTTATTAATAATGTAAGTTTTTATAGTGTCCCTACCGTCTAGAGTTGTAAACCGATAGCAACATTGTTTTGTTATTATTATTTGTTGTGTAACTGTTTGTGGTATGAAGTAAAAATAAATGTTAAATTTTGTTTTCTTAACAATTTGTTTATTTTTTTTAACTAACCCCATTTTTGAGTTTTATCTGAAAAAGATATGTTTTTTTATGTTTAATAATTATTTTCCTAGTTACAATTAGTGGTTGTAATAGGTATAATTAGGCACCTCAAAGTATCGCCCTATATTAAATTACTAGAAGTGTTTCCTGTTTCTTTTTGCTTTGTTTGTTCCAAGAGATTCATGACCTTTTATTTCATATTTTTGTAGTTGCCCCATTCCACCCCCCTTATCTTCTACTTATACAAGACCCCAGCTCTCCTAACAAACTCTGAGTGCCGTTCGCACAAGTAGCGATTATTTTACTTGTCTTGGTTCCTCCCACTTAGTTTCAGTCCCCAATTTTCTACCCCTTGTATTAATACTCCATGTGGTAGTCAAAATATTTTCGTTACAATTATTACTTTTGCTTTTTGTTTACTATCTGCGACCCAGTTAAATATTGCAAATTTAACCTTCAACTATGACCTACACCTGCGAGAGACCTACTGCTTTACAGAATTTGCCGAAACCAAACAATATAGTAAATTACATTGCATCGGGGATTGTTATAGAAATTTTTGTATGAAATGCTGTGGGCTTAATAAAACGAGCACAAAAGCCCTTTGAACCAAAAATTTTCCTATCTAAGACTCTGTTGTACATTTTGTGACTCACTAAGCTTAAAATAATTAAATGAAAAAATTACCAATTTATCAAAAAATCAAATACCTTTAGAGAACATAGAAGCCTTAGTTTAAGTAACTACAAAACTAACTGATAATTTGCCTGTTTTCATTGAGACATACGATATAATATTCAAAAATAAGGGCAAACTGGACTATCTTACAAAAAAAAAACTTACGAGATCTATAAAATAAATAACCTGCTAAATCATGACAATGTTTTAAAATCTATAAGGCAGATGGAACAAGATATTTTTAATATACCGTAAGTTTTTTCTGCTGTTCTGATGATACTATCCAGGTTTAAATCCAAGACTTAAATTCAACTGAGATTAAGATGGGGATAGAAAGGCTCTCGTCAAACATCAGTATTTAATATTTAATAAAATGGGTATTCTTAGCAACAAATTATCTACTATACAAACGAAAAAAGAAATATTGCAGAAAAATACATTTTATGTCACCTCAGGTACCCAAACTGAAGTCCCGCAACATTTAAAGTCGACAGAGAAAAAGCCAAAAATTACATTAGATACATGCCATTACGTAGTGGTTACCAACTTAACTTCTATTTACACCCCTATACAAGTTGTTCACTTTATTAGAGAGAAGCTGGGTATCAAGGAATTTATTAAATGGTATCCCCTCCTTCAAGATTCTAATACAGTGAATGGTTCCTCATTTAAAATAGGCTAAAAAGTAAAACCTCCATCGACTTATTATTTAAGAAGGAAACTTGGTCACCCAGTGTAAACATTAAACGGTCTACAGAATCTTCATATACCGAACCAATGCCTTCATCTGAGTCACATATGAGTTTAAAAAACAGCAAAAGCCCCTGGAAAATTAAATTACCATTTTAAGCAACAACAAAAATAAAGTGGAAAATAGGAAAACAGTCGCAGACAAGAAGGCCATTCAAATTTGCAAATCAAAGAATGCTTTCCGTTTTTATATAACCTTTATTAAGAAGAATACTTTGGAACCATCAATAAATCTGGATCCTTTGATCCTACTAAGAGATAGATTAACCAATAACTCAAACATTCGATATCTTGTAGCAAGATTAAGGGAACCAGATACCTTGAAAGCCATTAAACTACATCTTGCTTTTCTACACGACCAACCTGCTTCAGTATGTTACGAAGGATTCACCAACACAAGCGTTAAACTCTTTTTGGCTTTCGAAGGCCTCCCACCATTACTGAAGATGTACGAAAAATCCTTCTAGAATTTAACGATGCCTATGGAATCGATAAAACTGAGGTGGGAGCTGATCTTGCAGCTTTTAGGCCCTTTCTCACTTCGGAAAGAAATATTCACTTAACAAAATGATGGAAAAGTCGCCGAAACTACTATTCCATTGCCTCTCCAAAACAAAATTTTTAAAAAATATGACGTGTTTTGTCAGACTAGAAACCTCACAATTTTATAGTGATGACAACTTTAGCATGGTTCTGATTAACATTCGTTCTAAAAGATATAAAACAGATAAATTATTATTGTTTCTAGAGCTGGGTATCCTGAACTACCAAGGGTATCCTCATATCAGCCAAGAATATGCGTTCACTATTGTACATCAAGAAATTTACTACCAATGTCTTTGTCATGGAATATATCTCCACGAGGAACCTATCTAAAACTCATTAAAACAACTAAAAACTGTACTATGAGAATCGTTTGGGAAGCTCTAAAAATGTTGCAAGGGAAACTTGGTCCATAATAAACAATCTAAGAAATAAAACTAACACATCTTAAATATTTTCTTTTCCAAACCCCAAAAAACTAAATAAATACTTTGTTTATGTGAGTAAAAATATAACAGCTATTTTTCCACAACAAGATTCTATTTCCTATCTTTTTAATTCAAAAAAGGTCTCGAATTCATTTTTTGTAAGACCAGTTGATAAAACTGAACTGATCCAAACAATCACTAGTATCAAAAGCAAATCTTCCTATATTATTGATGAACTATCCATAAATTTTTTTTAATCTCATAAATAATGTGTTGTCAGTTCTGGTCTCATTAATTAACGATTTCTTTGAAAAAGGTATATTTCCAGATTGCCTAAAGACAGCCATTATTGTTCCTCTTTATAAGGGTGGTGATAAATCTAATGTCTGCAATTATAGACCTATTGCCTTATTATCTGTCCTATCCAAAATTATTGAGAGACTTATACAAGCCCGACTTATGTCCTTTCTTGTTGAAAACATATCACAAAGTCAGTTCGACTTTTCATCTAATAAATCTACCAGCGATGCTATGTACTACATGAGATCTACCGAGCACTAAACAATAATCTTTATAATGCTACTGTTTTTGTGACTATGCCAAAGCTTTTAATGTTGTTAATCACGATATTTTGATAAAAAACTAAATTTCTAGGGAATTCGAGGTATTTCTTTGAATTGGTTCCAATCTTACTTTAGGAATAGGAAATAACTAGTTAGAGCAAATGATACTGAGTCTAGTCACAAAAGCAATGTATGTGGAGTATCACAAGGTTCAGTACTGGGTCCTCTACTATTCCTTATTTTTATAAATGACAACTTCTTCTTCTTCTTCTTTGTCAACCATTTTGCATCCACTGCTGAATGTAGGTATCTCCCAATTGCTTCCATCTTTCTCTATCTTGCGCCAATCTAATCCACTGTTTGCCTACCACTGCTCTTATGTCATCTACCTATCTTATTTGAGGTCTTCACATGCTTCTTCTTGTCGTCCTTGGTCTCCATTCTAGAATTCTCCGTGTCCACCTGCTGTCATTATATCGGTCTACGTGACCTGCCCAGCGCCATTTCATTTTTTAATTTCTTCCACAATATCCCTAATTTTCGTTCTACGTCTTATCTCGGTGTTTCTAATCTTGTCTCTTAATGATATTCCAAGCATGATTCGTTTCATTGCTCTTTGCCTTGTTTCTAATTTTTTACCAGATTTTTTGGTAAGGGCTACTGTCTCCAAGCCGTAGAGGTACAAACTGGTAGTATGCATGTGTTATACACCTTTTTCTTAAAGTTTACAGGAATGGAGGTGTTTTTCACAGTATATGCTAGTTTGCCGAAAACGCCCCATGCCACTTGTGTTCTTCTTTTAATTTCAGCATCTTGATTTGGTTTTCCTAGTTTGATAACATGACTTAGATATACATAATGTTCAACATTTTCTATGGTATGATTTTGTATTGTTATATTTGTCTGGTATTGGCTCAGTATTTTTGTTTTGCTGTAGTTCATTTTTAAGCCTACCGCTCCTGAAACTGCATTTAATTGTTGTAACATATCATTTAGTTCTTGAATATTATCGGCTATTAAAACTATGTCATCTGCGAATCTCAAGTGGTTTAAGTATGATCCGTCGACGTTGATACCCTTATTTTTCCATTCCAGTGTCTTAAAAATATCTTCTAGAGCAAGGGTAAATAGTTTGGGAGAGATGGTGTCTCCCTGTCTTACTCCCCGTTGTAGTCTTATGGGATTAGTTTTTGTGCTCTCGTCCAGCTTTATCTGCATGGTGGCATTTTCGTATATGTTTTTAATTATATTAGTGTATCTTGAATCTATACGTGCATTTTCTAGAAATTTAAGCACTGCCCATAATTCGATGGAATCGAATGCTTTATGGAAATCGACAAACGTCATATGGATTGGAATATTATACTCGGTGCATTTTTCTATCAGTGTTTTTGCGGTGTGCACGTGGTCTATGGTACTAAAATGTTTTCTGAATTTAGCCTGCTCGATAGATTGATAGAAATCGAGCTTATGTGGTAGGCGGTTGGTTATTATTTTAGTTAGTAATTTATACAGATGTGAGAGCAAGGATATTGGTTGGTAATTCTCGATAAATAACATCACTAACTTAAAAATCGATGAAAAAATTTTTCTTTTTGCTAATGATAACAGTATTACCTACAAGAACTCTAATATTGTAACTCTTTACGCAATTTTAACCTAAAATCTTCTAAAAATAAAAACCTGGTCCGACTGTAATTTACTTTTTTTTTAACGTGGATAATACAGTAGCATTATCCTATAAAGGAGCTCTGCAACGATTGCTTCTTAATAATAGCCAGATCAGTATAATTAATTCTGTAAAATTTGTTAACTAAGAAACTAGCCTTAGCCTGCTATGCAATAAGATTTGTTTTGAAGGAAATGAAGTTAGCATCTTCCAAAATAATATAATTTTCTTTGTTCGAGTTTCATATTCGATATGGCTTTCCTTTTTGGGGTTCTAGTACAGCTGCCCATTCTGATTTTATTTTTAAATTACAAAAAAGAGCAGTATGGTATCTTTTTGGCTTTATAATAGTAGAATAACACATTGCACAAGCTATTTCAAAAATCACAGGATTTTACCTTTTCCCTCTCTATATATTCTAGAAACTGTTTGCTTAATTCTTAAACGCCTATGTTTTTCCAGCAAGACCTAGTCATGACTACTCCACTAGAAATCCAGCCTTTGATGTGTATTGACCGATCCCGTCCAATTCTATAGTAAAGAAATCTATATTATATTCGACAGAAAAATTGTAGGACCATCTTCCTTTCCAACTTAAATCTACAACTCCTTTCCTTAAGTTAGTAAATTTTAATTGTTATTGTTAATATTACTCTTTTTAACTTTTATAGGCTTTGTTCATAAAATTGTACAATTTTCAGTGGCAATAAAGCAATAATCTATTATATTCTATTCTATTCTGAATTTATTTAGCCGTCCTTTGAAATTTTGTCAAATCAGTCCTATACAAATAGCCACCGAAATAAGTTTTCAAAGACTTTCAATCATTTTGTACCATACAAAAAATAATTCTTAATATTTTTATAATTTGTATTAAATAAATTGTAATAATTTTCTTTTATAATCGTGTCAATGTCCGTTTTTAAAACATCTGAAAAAATCCATTTCTTACTTTGACTATTTTAGTAGAATTGAACATGTTATTTTCGTGACGTCCTATCTGGAAAAGTCCTTTTATGACTTTTAAAGTAGATTTTTAAAATATTCCCCGTGGAACGAAGGTAAAACTCCTCCAAATTGTCCTATAAAGACATCGAAATATGTATGTAGTAGACGTACTTTCCGGATATTGCCCACCTGCTGATCCTATACGCCGAGACAAAATACTGTAACATCGAGTTGGCTCCCGTTTTTCATTACTTTGTTCTTATTTTTTATTAATATTTTAAGTATAACTTTGAACTGTACAAGAGTTGAACGGTTTAATTAATTAAACCGGTGTTTTTTTTTTAATTTAAGATATTATTTTAATTAAATTTAGTATTTTCTATTGAATTAATATTTCCGTAAATCAAATAATTTGAATATTCTCCTTAATATATTTTTTCTACTCTCTTACTAGTAAATTGTATATTACCTACTATTTGGATGCTAAGTAAATGCATCATAACACATACTGACACGTAATGACTAGCACGTAATAAAAAAAATTACGCTTCAGTTTTATAAAAATGTGTAATATCACATAAGCCTTGTAAGTCAGTTGGTCGAGTTACCATGGAAACGAATTAACAGACGTTGTTTTGACAGATTAAAAATTATTAATCTGTCAGTGTAAATATAGTGGTAATTTAATTTTTATTTTTATAAACGAAAATAATGGTAGAAAAAGTATAGTACACAACTTGAGTTGTAGGCTTATTACATGCTTGTAAAATTACTGCGCTCGCCGCTACGCGGCTCGCGCGCAACTTTTTTACTCGCATCTAATAAGCTTCTTACAACTCTCGTTATGTAATATACTATTAATCATCATTCTAATATTTTAATATTTATTTACTTGAGAATAAACCGCAGTTACAAAACAAATCCTTTATTTGACATTTCGGTCTCTTGTTTTGTTTGGAACTTATATCAAAATAGAAAAATCGTAGTTTAAAATCGACTAAAAAATAAGTAGAAAATTGTATCTAATATTGAGGTTAAAATATACATGAAAAATTAATACATCTACTTTGGTAGAAACTGTAGCGTTTCTGACTTAAACATTTTAGGTGGGGGATCAGTCTATTTTATTTTATTTTTTATAATTTATTTATTTTATAATCTTTATCCAATCTTTGTTGTGCTTTCGGATTTTTTTTTTAAATCTTCTCGATTTATTCGTACCTGTTACCTCGTTTCGTATGAATGGTACCGCCATTTTTTAAATGTCCACAAGGAATCTTTACCAAGGGGTCACCCCCCACATTGAATTTTCGTTGGAGTACAGTATATATGTATATATATATATATATATATATATATATATATATATATATATATATCTATATATATATATATATATATATATGTATATATATATATATATATATATATATATATATATATATATATATATTATATATGAACCTATATTAATAAGTTCTTTTGGCTACATAAAACTACCGTCTTTTTGTACCTAGCAATATGTTTGCAAGTTTAACATGTATGGATTTTCAGGTATAATTTTATGTGTTGGTTTTCTTTTCTTAATTATTACTTGTTTAAATAATTTTTCATTCCTATTTCAGAAGCCAACGAGTAAACATCGGGCTTCCTACTAATAGTATTTTGAATAAAAACTTGTTTAGTTTAATGTGATTGTTTATCAAGCAAATATTGGTAAGTCGATATCAGTTAAATTAATACTTTCGACAAATAAAATTAGGCCAGTCGTTTTTGGCCATACTTAATATTTTGGCATCCAAAATATTAAAATCAAATATGGCATCATCTTCACAAACAGCTCAACCTAGCTTCGCTGCAGTAACCAAAATAACACAGAAAAAATCTACAACAGCAACATCATGTCCTAGTAGAACTCAAGCCATTGTTATGAACGCTATCCCAGACGTAGTACTATTTGATTACATAAAGGCAATCGGCGAAATTGTTACCCCTAAAGAAATAACCTTTGCTTCACGTATTTCTAATCAACGTATATGCATCTATCTTTCTTCCGTAACCGTAGTAGATAATCTTCTAAAAAATAATCCTACTATTTCGATTAGAAATCAAACAATATCTATTCGTAGACTTATCACTCCTGCAAAGAGGCTACTACTTTCTAACGTGTGTCCTTCGATTCCGAATGCACTCATAGAGCAAGCACTTAAAAATGAACTTGGATTACAACTTGCTTCCCCTATCTCGCATATCCGTTGTAGTTCTCCGGAAGACGAATATGCTCACATCTTCAGTTTTCGACGCTCAGTCTTTGTGATACCAAATAAAGAATACTTTGAGTTAAATACTTCAATTGTAATCTCATATGAAAATACAAATTATAGGATCTTTATTACTTCGGACAAACTTGAATGCTTTTTATGTAAGCAATCTGGACACACTGCAGACTCCTGCCCTAACCCTCAAGAAATATCTAGCAATCCCTCTCCAAATACAACTTCTAGCCAAAATCCAGTCGATCCTCATTCTAGTATATCTCCTCTTTCACCCTCCACAAAAAAAGAAATCTATTCAAATAACCCACCTACTGACATAACAACCCCAAATGAACAGTCTATAACACCATTATCTGTCCCTTCTAACTCTGGCATAAAAAGAACTCATTCCACTGACACAAGTCTTGAATCACCTTCTCTACTGGTTACCGCTAGCCCCCTAAACTTAAACTCTAATAACACACCAAACACAACAACCTTCGCAACTCCTAAATCAGCTCCTAAAAAGAAAACAAAAACTGATGACAAAGAAATTTGTAAAATTAGTCTATGTGCCCATTCAAGTATTGAAAAATTAATTTGTGCGAATCCAGAAAAATTTTCGTTATCAGCATTACAAATAATTGCCTTCCTAGAAAATTCCTTTGGAAGTAGTGATCCCCTCAAAGAAGCTCATAATTTCACCACGAACATTCATTCTCTCCTCGAAGATCTTACTCAAATATACCAAACTGTATCCGATAGATCACTTAAAAATCGCATTACAAGAATAACGAAAAAGCTAAAACGCACATTAAATTCTATAGACGCTGACGAACTTACCAGCCTTACGTCCAATAATTCATGTGACTCTAACTGCAATGATATCGATCCTTTCTAAAATTACTTAATTAGTACAAGGTAAATTCTTCTACTAACCAAATAAATTTTTCAAATTCACTATTTTACAATGGAACTGCGACGGATACTATCCGCGCCTTGAACACATTCAATATCTTATATCAATTTACCATCCAGATTTTCTTTGTCTCCAAGAGACTAATTTTAATACAACGAATATTCCTCATCTTAAATCCTTTGAAGGATACCACTTCATTAGAACGAACTGCTTAAGGGCCAGTGGAGGTGCATCTATATTTGCGTCCAGCGAAATCTTCTCAACAATGCTACCATTAATAACGAATCTTGAGGCAATTGCCATAACTACATATTGCCCTAATAAACTAACCATCTGCTCCATATATATTCCCCCAAACCATTCTCTAAAAGAAGAAGAGCTCCTAGACCTTATATTCCAACTACCACAGCCGTTTATTCTCACAGGAGACTTCAATGCACATAACGTTATGTGGGGTTCTCAATCCACATTTGGACGGGGAAAAGTAGTTGAAAATATTATTAACTGCACAAACTCATGTCTTCTTAACACAGGATCTAACACTCATTTTAATATTTCATCTGGATCTTTCTCTGCTATAGATCTTAGTATTAGTGACCCTAAATCTGCACCTTTTTTAACCTGGCAAACAGCTGACGATCTCTTTGATAGCAATCATTATCCTATAATAATTTCCAACAATTCTAATGGGACTGCCTCTGCCAAAAGCTATTGGCGCCTAAAAAAAGCTAACTGGCCAGAGTATTCAAAAGCCGTTGACACTCTCTTGCTCGCGCATGATCATCTAATAATAAACGATGTAGACTATTTGTTAACGTCAATAACAGACACTATTCTTTCAGCTGCTAAGACTCATATTGGCAAAACATCATTCTCTCCAAATCATAAAGTAGTTCCTTGGTGGAACTCTTCTTGTGAAGAGGCGATTCGTCTATCCAAAAAAGCTTTAAATAAGTACCAAAAAAACAGAAGCCTTGAAAATCTAATAAATTACAAAAAATTCAAAGCCAAGGCCAAACACGTAGTCAAAAAAAGTAAAAAATCATCCTGGCAAGATTACGTATCATCTATCAACGAAAACTCCAATCCTAGCCAAATTTGGAAAAAAATACGACAAATTCA
The DNA here is from genome assembly GCA_918026665.1 of Diabrotica balteata. Taxonomy (NCBI): domain Eukaryota; kingdom Metazoa; phylum Arthropoda; class Insecta; order Coleoptera; family Chrysomelidae; genus Diabrotica; species Diabrotica balteata. The sequence continues at coordinate 40,966,281 of OU898278.1, forward strand.
AGGTCACAAAACTAATAATAAAATTACTCGTTTAATTACAAATGGTATAGAGATCGCTTTATGCGAACTTATTCCTAACGCCTTTGCCAAACATTTCGAAGACAAGTTCAGAAATAAAACCAATAATATTGCTTTGTCTCATCATGACTTATATTCACACAGAAATCATCTGATATCATCTGAACATAGTAGATCCCTTAATTCTCCTTTCACTATGCATGAGCTAATATCTGCCTTAGCTAATAGTAGAAACACTGCAGCTGGACCCGATGATATTCCTTATGCATTCCTAAAGCACTTGTCTAATTATAGTCTTAAAAAACTCCTTAATTTATACAATATAATCTGGAGTTCCCATAAATTTCCATCTCAATGGAGCAAATCTATAGTTATACCAATACTCAAGCCAAACCAGCCAACTATGTTTCCACAATCTTACAGGCCCATCTCTCTCACATGCACTATGTGTAAGCTAATGGAAAAAATGATTAACAAACGTCTTTTGTGGTATTTTGAAAAACATAAGATTATTCCAAAGGAACAATCTGGCTACCAAAGACAGCGCTCCACAAGAGATAATCTAGTAATACTCCAAACCCACATCTCCAACGCAATAAATTGCAAGCAAGATTTGATAGCAACTATCTTTGATATAGAAGGCGCATTTGACACCATCTCTAGAAATGCAATCCTTGACAAACTTTTTGAATGTAACCTTACTGGCAACATATACGCATTTATCGAAAACTTCCTAACATCTAGATCGTTCAGGGTTTCTGTCAATAACTTCCTTTCTTCTCCACACATCCAATATGATGGAGTTCCGCAAGGTTCAGTTTTAAGCACATCCTTATTCATTCTTTCGATTAGCAAGTTAAGTGAAAATATAGCTCCACCAATCAAATGCGTATTATATGCCGATGACCTAATAATGTACTGTCATGGTAAATCCAACGCAACTACTAGTAAAATCCTACAAGTAGGAGTAAATGACCTACAAAACAAAGTAGCTTCTCTAGGACTTACCCTCTCCCACTCTAAATCCAAAGTTATTAAATTTAGCAGAAGAATGAGTTCTTTTGATCCTGAAATCACTATCAACAACTTCAAGTTACCGGTTGTTGATAATTGCAAAATATTAGGGCTGATATTTGATTCAAGATTAACCTGGAAACAACACATACAGGAACTTAAAGGAGTTTGCCTAAAAAGGTTAAATATACTCAAAACACTCTCACATTATCATTGGGGCGCGGAAGAAACTACTTTACTGAAAGTCTACAGATCACTTATCCGCTCTAAGCTAGACTATGGATGTTTCGTCTATATGTCTGGTACTAAATCAATATTAAATTCACTGAACACAGTTCACAATACAGCTATTCGTTTATGTCTTGGAGCATTCCGTTCTAGTCCGGCAGAAAGTCTGTACTGTGAAGCTAATGAACCTCCTCTATGGCTTAGACGAGAAAACCTTCTTCTCTCCTATGCTGCTGCAATTTCTTCCAATCCGTCCAATCCCGTATATCATCTATTTACATCATCACATCATACCCAAAACAGCCCTCCATGTAACTTAATTATACATCCTATTCCTAGTCTTCTACAACCGTTACTAAAAGATATAAATTTGTGTGAAACCAGAACTCTACCATTCTCCAATAATCCCTATTGGACCAACATACTCCCATATCATGATATTTCACTCACCAAGTTTAACAAGGAAGATACCAGTATTAGTACATTAAGAATTCTCTTCCTAGAACTTATAAACAAAAATAAATATAACATGGTTCTTTACACTGACGCGTCGAAGACTGAAGGTGGGGTTGGATATTCTGTAACCACTGTACAACAGCCTATCGAACTCTCTAAAATCTCTCCTTGGTGTAGTATCCACACTGGTGAACTACTAGCTATCTTACAAGCTTTTAAATATGCCCAACGATATACAAATACACACATAGCCATATGCTCCGATTCGCTTTCATCTATACACTCCATTAATGCTATATCCACCAAACATCCTATCGTCCAAGATATTCATGACATATATCAGCTTCTTATAAAACAAAATATAACTATCACTCTGATATGGGTACCATCCCATGTTGGTATTAGTGGTAACGAAAAAGCTGATTGCCTTGCCAAAAAAGCCGCATCATCCACGAACACCATTATAAACATACAAATTTGTAATGATCTGAAAGCCAGACTAAAGAAGCTTAATTTATCTACGTGGCAGATTCACTGGAATAATGTTACCTCAGCGCTGCATGAAATCAAACCTACAGTCAACCGTCTTACCTATCCCAGTTTATCTCGAAAAAATATGGCAATCATACGGAGACTGCGTATTGGACATACCCGTCTAACTCATGGCTACCTGATGACATCATCTCCACAACCAAAATGCCAACACTGCAATACGACTCTCCGAATCAGGCATATACTTATCGAATGCCCTTTATATGCCAAAATACGCCAACAGCTCAATATCAGTACTAACTTCAAAGAGGTCCTAAACAACACAGACGAAATCAACAAGGTCATCAAATTCCTCGAGAATAGTCAACTGCTCAACAAAATATAAATGTTATATTACAAGTTTTTATTATTTACTCTGTATGTTAGATGTTAACTACATTTTATTTTGTAATTTATATTATATTACCATGTAAATCGTAACTCGTGCTAATGACCATAGATGTCACATGCACGTTAATTTAAATAAAAAAAAAAAAAAAAAATAATTTTAGTATTAAATCATACTTAATAAATCACCAGTTAATAATTTATTGCCAAACTTAACTTCGTTTGTAATAAATAAAAATTTCTCTCCCCTATTGTACCTTTTAGTTGAATGTTTGTTTGGAGCAGTTACGAATGTTTCTGATTAAATTCTTTGCACATTGATGTGTAATTTCTGCACATTCCGGTCAAATCCTTGTTAATTTCTGTCTCTTCTGCGGGTTTTGAAATCCTTTTGAGTTAAGTTTACAAAAGAGAAATCGGAAGTTCTGAGATTCGGAGAAAGCCGATCCATCAATGGACTACCTTAGAAATTGTTCGTAAAGTCATTGCTTTACTATCTTGATATTAAACTTAACTTACATTTAATTAGATAAGAATAATTTTTTCTTTAATTTAAAAGAAATTAAAAGTATCCAACCAGTTTTCTGAGGCAATTTACAATGTATAAGTTTTAAACTTACTTTCACCTTTCTCAATATAAATTTTATAGGATACTATGGTGCTTATATTTCCAAAATTTACATTTTTATAATTGGACATATATATTGTGCTCTGTTTTTAAAATTTATGCTAAATTTACTTATTTAATATACATAATATTAAAAGACACTTTTTGTACAGTATATTTATTATAAATTTATTTGTGCATATTTTTTTTTTATTATTGAGTTAATGCCTCGACAGCTAAGATCATTGGCATGGTACACTCAGGTACCTAGTGTAGTGTGTGTGTAGATTAATTTTCTTGATACGTAGCAAAGTCGACGTCATTGTCTTTTCTAAGAGACGCTAATTGTATCCGAACGTCTGCGGTCCCTCCGGTGAGTACCGATCGCACAAGGATAGAAATTATTTTCATCTATTTATTTTTAATAAACGAAAATTTCTCCACCCAGATGAGATTCGAACTCACGACCTTTAGGTTTAAAGGTAGGCGCTCTTACCACTGAGCCAAATTTTTTGTTTTAATTACAATATAAGTTATAGTATTTTGATTTTAATTTATTGTTCCTTGACCCCGCTGTACCGTTCGAGTCAGTTATGCAAATGTACTGTTCGGATCAATATGACCCAACTATGGTTAACGGTCCTTAATGGAAATAAAATAAGCTAATGGTAAATATAGTTCAAGCACTCCTGACCATGGAGCTGCGCGAAGGCGGAGTCAAATTCACGTAAAGGCAGAAAGGTTCTATTGTAAGTGGAATTATACAGTGCATATTACAATGCGTTTCGCATGGAAGTGGTGACTAAACCAAATTTCGTCTACTGCGCCGTGGTCAAAAGTGCTTGCACGCACTATATTAAAAAAAAACTTTATTAACAAAAAATTATATTTAATTAAACAACAATTATTTTGCTAATGTAAATTAAACCTGATTACCAAAAATAAAAGACATTTTTTTTTCTTTCCCAGAAAAGCCTAAAATCAAATATCTACAAAATTTAATTTAGTTTACAACTGGGATAGTAATAAAAAGAATGGGTTTTACAAATAATGTTTGTGACATAAACAACAAAAAAATATTAGTCTTGTTAATGTTTTTAGAGTGTTCACCATAGACTGTTCACTAGTATTTTCATCTTCTCTACTCGCTTCTGTTCATGCTCTTTTTATCAGTTCTTGTTCAATTTTTTTTTAGTAATTTGGCGAATAATGTCTATTTAAATGGGAATAAGCCACAAATAAAGGTTAAAGTATGTTTATTGACGTTTCGGAATTGGTATTGACCACTTCGGAAATTGTTCTCAAATAGTAATTACTTTAAAATGCCACAAGAAACTAACTTCAGAACAATAATAATTTGGAGATTGTTGTTAACGGACACTGATAGGTCGATAAGATGAGACTTACCTCGGATCCTTTCCTGATTTTGAAAATAAAAGTATTTCTACAATTTTTAGATTCTTAGGTCAATAATTACACCTTAATATTGTATTAAATTTATATGTAAGGATTAATATACCCGTTTTGAAAAATTCTTTTAGCATTTTTGGTCTTATTAGATCAATTCTTGGTGACTTTTTAATATTTAGTCTCAAGACTTAGTCTTGAGATTGTTAAATTCTTGAGATTGACAAGATCTTAGTCTCTGCTTTTTGAAGTTCTTTTGACGTTGTTAGTCTTATGGGCTTAACTCATGGTTGTTCTGAATTTGAATAATTAATAACTTCTTGATTTTCTTCATTGTTGTGTAATTAAAATACTGTTGCTAAATGCTGAATTGAAAAAATTCCAATTTTTCTTTATCGCTTCTTGCCCATTGGTTCTGTGTGTCTGTGATTTTTCGCACTGGTGGCGATATTGTTTTAGGTTTTAAGGAAGATTTTATTGGTTTTCATATTGAATGATCGTATATAGTTGTGTTACGTATTTTTTGACCAGTTTCTTCATCATGTTCCATGTCCTTTCAGAGCGTTGGTTATCATCATAGCTATCATAATTTTATTCACTGCCGTTATTTGAGTATAAAATAAATACTCAATAAATAACACACATTTTATAAATATATCTTTTAAATATGTATAAATAACTTTTAAATAATACAATGGTATATAACATCACTTTCATCTAACAAACAATCACATTACACCTATCTCTACTTCATTGTATCAAATCTATCTCCTCAAGAACTTCCCGTTTATTGTCAAACAACTACAATAGCAGACTTAAGTTCTCCATTCAACAATACATGATAGTTTCAACCATGTTCTACCATCCATCAATTAATAGAGTACCGGCATCATTTATTTAACTTTGTATCGAGACCTGAAGATTAAATTAAATTGATTGTGAGTAAGTCTTATTTATTATTTCTTTACCTAATTAACCCTTAGTTTGTGGTTGACCCTGTGTTTTATTTATAAATCTGCATTAGTGGGTAACAATTTATTTGGTTTGATGGTTGCTGGATTGGTATTAGCTGACTCTTCACATTTTGCAAGTCTTTTATTAATTGGTTGTTTTTTAATTACTTCACATTAACATGTATCTCTTTAATTCGAGAAACCGGTCGCACAGTGATCATCATCATCAATGGCATTACATCTCGTCATGAGCCAAAGCCTCCTCCAGAACAATCTTTCCTTCGCCCCTGTCTCTGGCAACTCTTCTCCATGCTTAAACTCCGATGAATTTTAGATCATCCTCTATGTTATCTTGATACCTAAGTTTTGGTCTTCTCCTGGAGTGTCTTCCCACTGGTCCTCTTCCGTCGAAAATTTTTCTGATCGTTGCCTCTTCATCTCACCTAATTACATGTCCTATTCATTGAAGGCGTGCTAATTTAATAAATTTTACAACGTCAGGTTTCCCAAAACTTTTGTATAATTTAAAGTTGTAACGACACAAATCCTGTTCTTGAACTCCTCCATATATTTTTCTTAGAATTTTTCTCTCGAAACGTCTAAGCAGTTCTTGGTCGTTCTATGCAAGTGACCACGTCTCTGACTCGTATGTTAACACTGGCCTTAGTAGTATTTTATATATGGTAATTTTAATTTGTCTGGGTAGTTTTGGGGCCATCTGTTTTCTCAGGCCATAATAGCACTTATTTTCAAGCATTGTTCTTCTTTTAATTTCTTCGCTGACATTGTTTGTCTTTGATCAGCAGCGAACCCAGGTAGATGAAGGTATCCACACCTTTCAGTCCTAGATCATTAATTAATAGTCTAGATATCTGTTTGCTTGATCTCGTACAATACATATATTTGCTTTTCTGTGCGTTTATTTTTAATCCCATTCTTGGTGCAGACGCCCTTAATAATCGAAATGCTTTGATCAGAGATTCCGTGGACCTAGCAATAATGTCTATGTTATCTGCATATCCGAATACTTGTACAGATTTCTTAAAGATGGTGGCCCTCATATTAATATGGCACTCTTGAATTACTTTTTCTAGTGCAAGATTAAATAAAAGACACGACAATGCATCTCCCTGTCTCAATCCATTTTTACAATGGAAGGGTCTTGAAAAGTCGTTTTGGATTCTGACCACACTCTCTACGTCTGTGAGTGTAAGTTCCATTAGTTAAGCAAGATGAAGTGGTATTTGAAATTTCACCATAGCATGTAGAAATTTGTGTCTATTGACTGAATCATATGCGGCTTTGAAATCCACGAATATGTAGTGGATGTCGACTCCGAACTCAAGCGTTTTCTCAAGAATCTGCCTGACTGTGAAGATTTGATCCGTTGTTGATTTAGTGGGTCGGAAACCGCACTGGTAGTTCCCAACTATTTGTTCAGCATAGGGGATCAATCTTCTATACAATACGTTGGACAATACTTTATATGCTACGTTAAGTGAGTTGATGCCTCTATAATTATCACACACCGCCATATCTCCTTTTTTGTGAATATGATGCATTACACCTAATTTCCAGTCTGCGGGCGTTTCCTTTCGTTGCCAGATTTCGGTTACTACTGTATGCATATGTTTAAGAAGGGTGTCACCACCATTTTTTAAGAGTTCGGCAGGAAGATTCTCCAAATCAGAACCTTTGTTATTTTTCAGTTTTGAAATGTCTTCTCTAATTTTTTCTTCGGTGGGAGGCGTCTCTTGAGCATTTTCATCCATTTCAGGCAAGGTAATTTCTATTTGGTCTTCTTCACGACTGTCGCTAAGCAGTTCGTCAAAATGATTCGCCCACTTATTCAGTATCTGTTTTGTGTCGCTAATTATAAAACCATCTCTGTCTTTACATTCTGTAATTCTTAGTTTAAATTCTTTTCTGCAGCTGTTTATCTTCTGGTAAAATTTTCGCGAGTCTTTTCGGTTGTGGTGGCTAACAATCTCGTTTAGAGCGTTTTCGTATGACTCTTTCTTTTTCTTTCTAAACGTCCTTTTTTCTTCTCGTCTAAGATTTTCATAGTCTTCCAGGTTTTATTTCTTTCTGTGCTGCTGAAGTCTCTTGTATGCTTCATTTTTCTGTTGGTTAATGGACCTACATTTTTCGTCAAACCAATTTTCGTTTATTTTAGCCTGGTTAGGTTTTAAAAAGCCTTTAGCCGCGGTATGGATAGCTTTATTGCATTTGGTCCAGTGTTCTTTTATACTTAAATTTTCGTCGATTCTTGTCGGCTCTTCATTTAAAATTTTCCTGTAGTTATCCCTAGCGTCTACAGATTTTAACACATTAATATTATACTTTGTAGATTTTATGCCTTCTTAGCATTTGATATACGGGCGCTGTGTTTTGTTCTTATAAGGTAGTGGTCAGAGTCTATATTAGCATCTCTACATGTTCTTACATCTAGTACGTCCGAGAAATGTCGACAATCAATTAGTACATGGTCAATTTGGTTTTTGTTTGACCACCTGGTGATTGCCATGTGGCTTTGTGGATATTTTTATGAGGAAAACATGTGCTTACTATCACCATTCCCAATGATGCTGTGAGTTCAATCAGGCATAAACCATTTTGGTTACTGACAGCATGAAGACTATGCTCGCCGATCGTGGGTCGGTAAATAGTATCTTGGCCGATTTTAGCGTTAAAATCACCAATAATAATTTTTATGTCGTTGTTCTGACATTGTCTGTAAGTGCTAAGTGCAAGTTCCATTTTCTCGTAAAATATTTCCTTCTCCTCGTCTTCTTTCTGTTCAGTGGGAGCATGGATATTGATAATGCTATAATTAAAGAACCTGCCTTTAATTCGGATTCTACATACCCTTGGACTTATTGGATCGAAAGCTATGACTTCTGATTTTAATCGTTTATTCAGTATGAATCCCACGCCAAAAATATGATTATTTTTATCCACGCTGTAGTAGAGAGTGTCGTCTTTTTTTTTCTAGGCTAGCACTACCTGTCCACCTGATTTCTTAAGGTGCTATAATGTCTGTTGAATATTCATTAAGTGTATTGGACAGACTTCTTAGTTTACCTGCACTATAAAGCGTACGCACATTCCAAGTAAATAAACCAATATCATTAACCTTATTTCATTTGCCAAGTCGTCGACAAAAAATCCGTCCTACTGGTTGTTTTGAAGTTTCCGTAAGAGAAGAATTTCAAAAAAAATTTATTAAAAATCCTTTGTTAAAGATATATACTTAAGAACCCAAACGGGCTAAGTTAGACAGACAAAACGTTTTCGGAATCCATATTCCATTATCAGTGTCTAGGAGTACATGAATGTAGCCACTAAATATATGGGAAAAACCCGTTAACAAATAATTAATTACATTTAGTTTACAAATTTCTTATAATGATTTAAGATGTTAAAGTTACCGTTGGATTAGTTCACCCCGCTCTTGTCAGTTACCGACCCAACCTTCCACCCGGGTTGAATATCGGATTTTCAGTTGGGTTGCTCGGTTTAACAGAGGACACCAACGTGAAGGTGAGAGTCGGATTTGAGTAAAAGAGGCTAAGTGGAGTAAACTAGAATCAACTCCATATTTTCGCACCTACTCCTTTGTCCCCCGTCGCACGGTGATAAGGAAATATTTTAATCGTTAGCTCGGTTTGAAGTTTTGATATGAACTTGGCGGAAACATGTGTTGAATAGACGGCTACCAAGAAAAAAAAATCTTAACAGTTCACTGTATAATCAAAATAAAAAATAAGAAAATTGTAAGCAAAATAAATTTAAACCCTAGATCAATAAAAAAACAAAAGAAACCTGTAAGTCCTGCAACATAAGTTTATAGTTCAAAATAAAAATAGTATGCTGCTAATACTGTTTATGTTTTTAATTGAAAATGTGTTGATTTTAAAGTTTATTTAATTTGTATTATAAAAGCGAAATAATACATAATAAAAACTAAAATTTAAAACACACTATCTTTGTCACTGACTGTAATAAATGTCAATATACGCTGCGCTGTACTTCTATGCTCTTTAACTGTTCTTATTTTGGATCAAAATGAAAATGGGCTTTTCGCGTAGTATTGACTTTTGGGTATGTTCTTGTAGTAATGAAAAGAATTCTTGTTGACATTTGCACAAATTGGAACTAAAAAAGTACAACATAATAGACTATTCTTCCATAGTTTGTCGGTTAGATTTTGCAGCAAGTATCTTTACACTTGAAAGTAACTTATTTTAAATATTATTTATTGGGATTTAATGTGATTGAACTGATCATGATTTAAATAAAATCTACATGAAAATTAATTTCTGTAGCTGGCTGTATACCACGTATCACAAAAAAGGGGTTCAATCTTTGTAAATATTTTTTCGGAACGTTTTCGGAATAATAATTCCATCATCAGGTTAAAAATGTCTAAAATAAGCATAAACCATTTATTTAAAGCAAACATGGTTAAAGAATTTTGACTAAGGTTAAAAAAGCAAAATGGTTATACTTATAGGTTAACATGCCTGAGCCACAAAATATTAGGGTAAAAACGCTTTAAAATAAGTAAGGTTAACAAAGATTGTACGTATTTTTGTTAATAATAATTGATGTTTATTATTTAATTATATTTTACTTCTGGTAACATACACTCATGCCTTACGTGAGTTTCAGCGTCCGGAGAGTAAACCTCTTCAAAACAAACTTTAGTTGGTAACTGATTGACAAGATACCTATGAACGCTGTCGAAAACAAAATGTCAATGTATCATGAAACAGTATTAGTTATACATAGTATTACTACAGCGAAAAGATTCAAAACTTTGATGATGTTCAAAAATGATAACAGCAATCCAGGTGTTGGAATTTAAAAATTTTTGTAAATATTTAATTTTGGATATAGAAGATGTAAAATTACCGATGGTGTTAAAGGTCATGTTTAAGAGAATGACGTATGTATTAAGCAGCCTATGTTACTCTTTGTTGTATGAGTGTGGTCTAAAAAGTGTAATTAGTGACGGATTAGCTTAGATATATGAAATTGTCCTTTTATGTTGATCACATCTAGGACAAGGTTAAATTGAATTGTATATATTTATAGCTAATATAATACCTGGTTTTTAAATAAAATTGTTTAAGACTGCTCGTATGATAAAAAGGGTTAATATAAGTGAGTCTAATAAATTGAATAGAGGTTAAAAAACCGGCTGAAGAAATTAAGTTATGACCTATGGAATTAAATTTAAAATTAAAAAGGCTGAGCTCCTCTCAGAGACTTGAAAATAATAAAAGTAAAGGTAATGACTAAGGAAGGAAAGAGTGGGGTTAAAAGAAAATAAATGAGTTAATCAATAAATTAGAGATAATAGAGGTCCTTCATGCTATGTCGATAATTATCTTCTATTTTAATATGTTGGTAAATTTTAATATTTTAATATGACAGGCGAAAGATCGGGTTCGTTCGGAAAAATATTCTCATGAGATTTTTTTGCAAATAACTTTCATTAGATACCCCATAATAAAGTTCAGAAGGTCGCTTATGTAAAAAGTTGTTAAAATTTTGTTAAACAAAAACACAAGTAAAAAATCAATATTTTTAAATTCACCAACGACCCTAAATTTAAATTCAAACTATTTTCAATTTTTTTGTTTTATTTTTTGCCTATTCTATTTTAAAACTATGTTTTCTAATCGTATAAGTTGAAGAAAGAAGATTTTCCATGACGAATTAGAAGGCAAGAATTTTTACTGGTTTAAATTCTCCTTGTACAAATGAGCACTTGCAATGCCACAGACCCTTTATTTCTTTATTATCAAGTAAAACAATGGTTTATTAGTTATTTATGCACCAAGGGAGTTACTAAGATGATTATGCCGGGAAAGCAACAAAATTCAGCCAGAGTACCTCTGGTTCGAGGGATAGATATTGGTCGATGAGCATAATCATCTGTTAATTCCAGTGGAAAACACAAAATGTGCATAAATTATTTTTAGATATTTTTATTTAGTAAATAGTATTCATTTAAACCACGTATCATAAAGGTTGTGTGTTTCCGTGTTTTGCTAATTATCATTTGATAATTAAGTCGAAAATATGTTACGTGACAAAAACTGGTAAGATAATCCAAATTACATTTGAATTGTTTATAGTCGGGGCTTGGTTAGAAATAATGAAGGGCACCTAGTGACTGCCAGGATTGTTGGTTCTCGTTAAAATGATCAACAACATGCGGGTCCGCAAACACCTAAGGAGGTACTGTTAATACAACAAAATTAGTGCACTCTTTCAGGAAATATATGCAAGGTCCCAGAATGAACAGATGCTGTACACGGCATGGAAACAGACGGAAATGGAAAAGATTTATGCTACGGATAGGATTAAATCAGCTCCAACTCCAGTTAGATACCTTACAAAAATTAAATGAAAGCTTGCAATTAAATTTGCAGATCTAGAAGAAAAACTTGTCCAAAGAGAAAGAACCTAAGAATGAGGAGTTTCATACTGACGATGAGGAATTAGTCTAAGGAGACAGAGTGGATACGTGTCAAAACTTCAAAAACGTAAAATGGATACATCATTGACCCCACCACAAAAAAGGTCATATATCCAACAAAGAGAAGAAAAAACCAGAAAAAAACAATATGCCACCTCCAATAATTGGGAGAGGTATTGCCGAATTAGCCAATTTCATGAATTAGTCAGACTACATACTGCTAAATTCCAGATAAAAGTACTTGGAGACAAGAGCGCTAAAATTAATGTCGATAGTGAAGAAGACTTCAGAAAATTAACGAAAAAGTTGACTGAAGTAAATTATCCATGGCTACGTATGAAAATAAGCAAGCCGACCCATTAAAGTTTGGTCAATAAGTTACATCATTCAGCCAGTAAGGATTCGATCATGAACGTTTAAGTAATAAAGGATTCAAGATAATAGATGTATACCAAAATTAAAATAAAAACAAAGCAACCACTAAATATGTTTATGCTGGTATTCAGAAATGACGAAAATATCAATAGAATCTATGAGATCTCAGATATAATGAACGTAAAAGTACAAAATACCTTCCGCTCAGAAAATTCAAATTGGTACCTCAATGTAAGAGATGTCAGGCATATGGACACACGCAAGGTTACTGTCGAAAAACCGAGATGTGTCCGCTGCACAGGAAAACACTAACAGCCAAATGTGAGAAACCCAAGGACGCAAAACCTAAATGTGTCCACTGCGGAGAAGGGCATCGGCTAACTATAGAGGATGTATCGGTGGCAAGGAAATACAAAAAATAAAAGATAAACATAACAAGAAACAGACCTTACCCAGACAACCTTAAAAAAATGCATCCAAAACCTGTAGAAAAATCCAAAACAAGAAGAAAACAAAACAAGAACTTATTAGTATGGTAGCAGCTGGTAAAAGTAACGAAGAAAACTATAGTAGTCAAAAAGATCTGAAAATAGAACAAACACTACAAAAAATATTAGAGAGATTAACTAACCTAGACGAGCGTATAACCAGAATAGAATATAGCACCAAAGGAGCTATACTAAAAGACTTGGTAATGGCGGGTAATTTACGAATACTAGAATGGAATGCAAATGGATCTTGAAACATCAGCAAGAACTACAAGCGATACTAGATATAGAAAAATAGACATATGCTCATTTCTGAAACCCATTTTACGAATAAGTCATATTATTAGATTTAGGGGTTACAAAACTTATCATACTAACTCACCCTGATAATGCAGCCAAAGGAGGTAGTGCAGTAATAATCAAGGAAAATATTATGCACTATCAGGAAATTGGGTACAGAACCAAAAGAATTTCAGGCCACACATCAGTAAAAAATTAAATGTAAAAAATTATGGAGGTAATCGTCACAGCAGTTTACAGTCCGCCAAGACATACCAATCAAGAAAAAATCAATAGTAGAATTTCCTGACCAGTCAAGGACATAGATTTATCCTTGGAGGAGACTTCAATGCAAACATACGCATTGGGGGTCACGACTGACTACAACAAAAGGGAAAGAACTTTTAGAAGCAATGAAATACATTAAATGTGACGCAGTATCAACGGGAAAACCAACATACTGGCCTTTTACTGACACAACTAAAATTTCCAGGACCTTATCGGACTACTCATTGTAGGTTAGAAATATTACTACAATATTACATAGAGATAGAAGAGTCATGTTTGCATATGACCTCGGACCATTCTCCAATATTCTCACCACTCAGTGAGACGTGTTATCAAAAAAGAAGGAAAAGGCCCCACTAGACCTTGATAAACAAAAAAACTGATTGGAAAAGTTTCCAGATAGACCTTGGGGGAAGAGAAGAAGTTAACCTCTCATGTTGACCATTAAGAACCATTGATCAACTAGAAGCAGAAGTAGAATTACTCAATAAAATATACAACAAGCTGCTTGGAACAACAGCACAAAACAGTGTCGAAAGAATAAAAGGTAATAACTACCGAAAGAAATCAGAGAAATGATAACGAAAAAGAAAACTAAGCGCAAGTGGCATCAGTCTAGAGCACCAGTTGATAAAACTAGATTAAATAATGCCACACAAAAATTAAAAAGAGAAATACAAAAAAATTAAAAAACGAATCGGTTAAACATTTACCTAAGTGAACTATCAAATGATAGAGCGCTAACTGATTACTCTTTGTGGAAGGCTACTAAACGATTAAAAGGGCCAATCTTACAATAACCACCAATTAGAAATACTAATGGTAGCTGGGCAAGAAGCAATATACAAAAGGCCAACAGGTTTGCTGACCACCTAGAAAATACTTTTCAACCAAATGAAGAACAAGAAAGAAATAAACTGGGAGCTCCTGATCAAGACGAAATGGAGATTAGCCTTGTAACTCCAAAAGAAGTATATTTGGAAATAAAAGAAACATAAATCCAAAGAAAGCTCCTGGATTTGATCTAATACTGGGGAAGTGTTAAAGCAACTTCCAAGGAAAGCTATTATAAAATTAACACATCTTATAAACGCTTCCTTTAGGTTGAGGTACGTACCAAAGATATGAAGGTGGCAGAAATTATAATGACACTAAAACCAGGAAAAACTCCACAAGAAACTTCTTCATATAGGCCTATTTCACTGTTACCTGTCATGTCTAAATTATACGAAAAATTACTCTTGAAGAGACTAAAACCGATTATAGAGGAAAAAAATTTAATTCCTAATATCAGTTTGGGTTTAGAGCAAGCCACTCAACGATAGATCATGGTGCAATAGAAATAACAGATATCATAGAAAAAGCTCTAGAAGAAGGAAAAGTTTGTTCCGCAATTTTCCTCGATGTAGCGCAGGCTTTTGACAAGGTGTGGCATGATGGGACTATATCATAAAATGAGATGCTACTTACAAAACAATATTCTGAACCTACTAGAATCATATATATCAGACAGATACTTTCGAGTTAAATATGAGGAAGCAAATTCAGAATTAAGAGAAGTTAAAGCTGGAGTTCCACAAGGAAGAGTCCTGGGGCCAGTGCTATACTGCTCTATACCAGCGATATTCCATCATTAGAACCTAATACAATTGGCGACATTTGCAGACGACACATGCATACTAGCAGTCGGACAAAACCACGAGGATGCAGCTACCCATATTACAGAACTCTGTTGAACAAATTAACATCTGGACCAACCGATGCGTATCAAATTGAATGAAACAAAATCTGTTCATGTTCCCAATTGTACTAACAAAAGAGAAAACATATCCCAGTACATATAACATAGAAACCAAATACCGTATGCAAATACGGCCAAAATATTTGGGTATGACGTTAGATTCCAAGCTACGTTGGAAAGCACATGTTAAGAAAAAAAAGAAGGAATTAGAAATTAAGTCAGAAAGATGTACTGGTTGAATGGGGAAAAAATTTCCACTTGTCTATTTACAACAAATTGCTATTATATAAGCAAGTCCTTAAACCGATTGGACATACGGAATACAGCTATGGGGCCTGTACAAAAGAAAGCAACATCCAACATATACAACGATATCAGAATAAAGTATTAAGGAACATCGTTAACGCTCCATGGTACTTTAGAAACTGTGATCTTCATCGAGACCTCCAGATGGATACAGTTATCCAGACAATAAGTAAGTTTGCCGATAGTCATGAACAGAGGCTCTCCAACCACAGTGAACGTCGAGGCCATCAAACTCCTAGACAACGCCAACCAGATAAGAAGACTAAAGAGAACGAAGCCGTTTGATATTAGTGCTATAAGTGAGTGAAAGTGAAAAAGACAGAGTAAAGTGCGGCTAAAGTGTACATGTTAGCTAGTAGTACTATAATGTATTAGAGCCTAAGGAATATTGTGAATATACCTTAGATAAGTTTCTTGTAATATTTATATATAGAACTAACTTGCTTATTTTTCATAGTGAATGATCAGATAGCAATAGTCATAAGTATTCCTGTTGGAGTTTTATTAAAACAAAAAAAAAAAGATGCAGTAAATAAAAAGTAAAAATATCTCAGTTTTAGTTTTTATATTACGTGAAGCTAAAAAATAAAATCTTGTATCTAACCATTGCTGTGTTACAGGATGACTACGCTTGTCCTAATTGTTCACAGTCATATCAGTTTGTTTTTGACAGCCCTATTTTATGTTTATGTCGTGGAAATAAGGAATGGTCGATAAACCTAATCTAAGTCTACATATCTATGGTATAAGAACCTTGCTGACTTGATAGTCACTAAACGAGCTTTTAGATGGGATATCTGTTTAAATATTTTATTTAATAGTGTAACAAATAAAAACCCTTTTTAGAATTAATATACCAATCTTTCCAGTTTTTGATTTAAGCGGATAAGCATAGGCGTTATTTATTAATGATTTATATTCACAGTTAATATCTAGTTCTGTATCGCTCTTTGCTAGTTTGTCCATAATTTTATTATTTTTTTAAATTGTAATGAGCTTTTATCCAACAGAATATTTCTTTACCTTTGTGTTTAAGTTTAATAACTATTCAGTATTATTTTTATAATAGCCATGATTGTCATGTTCTATCCACTTTTTTAAGTTACTTAAGCCATTTTTTTAAACATCAAATAATGATGACATTACTTATCTAAATTGATCCTGTCAAAGTTTTATGTCTCCGCGGCAGCATTTTTTTTTTTCCATTTCTTACGGCGGAGGGAAAAATGTTGTCATGGCAAAAATATAAAACATGTCACAAAGCCACAATACAAATGTCAATAAACAACAATTAAACATCATTTTTTATTTATATTAATATTAAAAGTACAATTAGTTAATAAGCATTTCAAAATTGAAACAGTGCAGAAATGTTTTCGACTCTAAGTCGAGAACAACTTTTAGCAATAATTCCCGATGTTGGCGGCTTGCGAACAACAATAAGCTGTCTTTATAATTGCAACATTGTCAAACAACTGTAAACCAGGAGACGCAAATCCCACCGACGCGACGACTTAATTATTTTAATTTCTAAGATCTTAGACGACTTAGCAATCTTCACAGTCGTCCAGGAATGTTAAGCTTTTCCTACCCGGTAAAACAATGTAACTATTTCTTAAACGTCAAATAATGATGACATTACTTATCTAACTTGATCCTGTCAAAGTTTGATGTCTCCGCCGGCAGCAGTTTTTTTTACCATTTATTTACGGCGGAGGGAAAAATGTTGTCATGGCAACAATATGAAACATGTCACAAAGCAACAATACAAATGTCATTAACAACAATTAAACATCATTTTTATTTATAGTAATATTAAAAGTACAAGTAGTTAATGAGGCATTTTCAAAATTGAAACCGTGCAAAAATGTTCCCGACTCTTGATAGGCATTGGTAATTGTTGATGATACTAATGTATCATCAATCAGAACAACTTTCAGCAATCATTCCCGATGTTGGCGAATCATGAGGGTTTAAAATTTTTTGAGCATTATCGTTCTTATTTCTTATTGAATCCTCTATATATCCTTCGGCAACCGTGCTTGATTTCCAGCCCCCATGTCGTTTGAGGCATTCTAGATTTCCGCCTCCATCAATTAAAAGTGTTGCTGGAGTTCGTCGTAAAGAGTGACCGTGTATGCGCTTGCATCGTTTAAATTTAAATAACTAGCTACTTTTTGGGCTACTGCGCTGATCGAATGTATTCCCATGACGCTTCGGTAACACTTTCCATTTTGGTACTTGATAAAAAATCGGTTTTCTGTGAAATTTTCAGGCCGCAGTGATGCATACTTTTTATACAGTTTAATGTAGTTTTGACCAATTATCGTAAAAGATTTAATTTGTGTGTTTTACTGTCTGGATTTTGATAATTATTACATTTTCTTTATCCTCAATGTCCACAGTCTTATTTTTACCATTTCGTCGCATTGACAGGCGCCGGTAACCCCAATTAACAAAACAATCTGAAATATTTTTATAATTTAGTAGAGTATACTACATGCTTTGCAATATAATTTTTTTTACCTTTAATCCTAAATACAACTTATCTGGCGCTTCAAACAAAAATTTATCAAACTCGTCTTTAGTGAAAACTTTAGACTTCTTTGCAGTATATCCTTCGCTTGTTTTTTTCAGAAAGGCACGTAACTTTAAAAATTTGCTTATATCCACATTTTTTCTAATAACTAACTCGGATTTTATCATAGAGTATCGTGACCACATTGTAGAAGATTTCCATTTATTTTCATTTTCCATTATATTAAAATATGCCAGTAAAACGTCTTCGGTAACTTGCCGTACTCCTCTTGTATCGCACCACTCTTGGAAGTGCTTGTACGCTAACCGATACTTTATTCCGGACTTGGAGGGCCCCAAACGTGCTACTGCATCATTAGCCGCGGACTCAATTTCGTTTAGGTTTTCATTTTCGCACTAAATTTGCGCTTGCGGTTGCAACAACAATAAGCTGTCTTTAATAATTGCAAACAACTGTCAAACAACTGTAATCAACGAGACGCAAATCCCACCGATGACTTAATTATTTTAATTTTTAACATCTAAACGACTTTGATAGTTGTAACAGTTAATTTCGAGTAAAAATAGCGTGTGAATTGTACTATTTATGGTTGGCAATTGCTACGTTTGAGAAAAAATGGTATACTTTATTTGGTAAAGAAGCGACTTTTCTTGACTTGCCCTCTATTACGCGCCTCACTTTGTTCGGCGCGTAATATCGGGCACGTCAAGAAAAGTCATGCTTCTCCGCCTCATAAAGTAATATACTATTACTATCTGAAAGTATTACTTAGTTATTATTATAAGGTGAGCCTTATTATGTACTTATTTGTTCTTAATATTGCTATTAATTCTCCTGTAAATATGAAGGTGCATGGAGACCAATTTCTTCTGTAGGTATATTATGTTTTGAGATCCCATAAGCAGACAAACTTAAAGTTGATTTTGGAGTCATCTTTATAAATTTGATAATACTGTGGACATAGTATTTTAATATCTATCATTTAATTTTTAATAATACATTTAATACTTAGTTCATGTTGAGTTTCTTAGATTTACTGAAAAATTTGAATAATTTTTCATGTAAATTAGCTGTATATTAGGAATGCTATTTAGGTATATTTAAAATTCGAATGATATTTTTGATGTGTATAATTTACTCGTAAGTTTGCGGAAGTTCTTGTAGGTTTCAACAAGTACTCAAACTCTTTATCAATACTTAATTATCAACTTTTCGTATAGAGTTTTCCCTCTTAAATTCAGTGGTGGTTTATTGCATCTTTTTCAGCTATTGTCACAATGTGTTTTAATATGGTCTTTCTAGCTCATTTTAGACAAGTGAATAATGAAAACATGCATTTAGATTAGGGATAAATAGAGGAATTACAAAAAACACAGGAACATTATAACCCACATAAAAAAATCAGAGAATTATCTTAAAAATCATGAACAAAAATACCTAACTGATTAATTGACACAAACAATAAACTTATTGTTTTAAACAACCCAGAAGAAATTAAATAATTATTGACCAAATATATTGAAGATCTTTTCATATACACAAGGACGAAAACAACACAAAAAAAATAAACGAGAAATTTCCAATTGGACTTTTGGAATCCTCTTTAATAATAATTTCCTTTAATAATTATTATGACATATTTGGGTTTAGTAATAACGGACCAACTAGATCCAGACATAGAAAATAAAACGTAAAATAGCAATAACTAAAACTACTTTTATGAAAAGAAAGTAACGTCAATAAAGATAAAGAACCGCTAAAGGCTATTAAACATCGAAAAATGTCTTATCTGGGACATATAGTAAGAGGAAGTCGATATAAAATATTACAACTGATCCTTAAAGGCAAAATAGGGCCGTAGAGGTTAGGAAGAAAACAAGTTTATTGGTTAAAAAACAGTCGTGAATGGACTCAGATACAAAATGCAGGACAATTATTCCATATTGCAGAAGATCGAGAAGGCCTTCGCAATGGTGATCGCCAACGTCGGATAATTCTGACAAAGCACGCAAAGAAGAAGAAGAATTACCAAATTTTTACAAAACATTAAATACTTTTATCTAGAATAATTTCTTTCTTAAAGTTGTATATTTTTGTACATTTCAGATTTAGCTTGTCCTACATTTATAGCTGATGATAACAGAGATTTTAAAACGAGTCCTATATTGTTAGAAAATAAAGATTGTTTTACAGTTTTTGTGGTTTTACTGAGTTAGAAATTATATTGTATTCTCTCACAATCCACTTTTCATTACTGGTTTTTATATTAAAAATTGGTGAACGCTAGGCTCCTTCACCACTTTGTAGAATAAAAAGAATAATTCTATATTCTACTAGTTTTCATTGATATTAATATAACTTATATGTTAAAAATTACGTTTTTACGTTTTACATTTTTTATTGTTTTACGGCATGTACGTAATACAGTGAATTTAACTTTAATCATAAAAATTTATTTTCAGACTCTAAAAGAATTTCCTGAAGAGTTGCGCGGGGACGTGTCGATGCATCTTCATCGGGAAATATTACAACTTCCCATATTCGAGGCTGCTTCCCAGGGTTGTTTAAAACTTCTTTCGTTGCATATAAGAACGAATTTCTGTGCACCGGGGGAGTATTTGATCCACAGAGGGGACGCACTAAGTTATATTTATTACATTTGCAATGGATCCATGGAGGTGGTTCAGAATAATATGGTTGTGGCTATACTGGGTATGTATTTTATTTATAAAACTATACAGAAGTGCTTAAAATATACTACTCTCTAAAATTAAAGCACCAACCTAAATGTACCATGAGTTTAAAGCTATTTTTCTTTTAAACTGTTAATTAAATTTCAAGGATTATCTGTCACAATATAGATCTATTTCTAGGTTTTCTGAAAAATATTAACGTTTTGACTATATACGTGGTGTAAAAATAAAGTCAATTTAATAGAGACGAACGCTACTTTTTATTAATATTTGAAATTGCTTAATCTTTTCTCAATATGTTTTTAAAAAATTATCTATATATTTCAATTATTAAAGATTATACAAAACTTTCTTTAAAGTTTTTATCGATATCTAAAGCAAATGAAAATATAGAAAATACTACAGTCATAAACTTTATTAACAATTAAATAAACTAAATATAAGAAGATATAGGCTAAATAATCTTTTCTTCAAACGTCAAATAATGATGACATTACTTATCTAACTTGATCCTGTCAAAGTTTGATGTCTCCGCCGGCGCCGGCAGCAAGTTTTTTTTTCTCATTTCTTTACGGCGGAGATAAAAATGTTGTCATGGCAACAATATGAAACATGTCACAAAGCAACAAAAGTACAATTAGTTAATGAGGCATTTTCAAAATTGAAACAGTGCAAAAATGTTTCCGACTCTTGATACGCATTGGTAATTGTTGATGATATGATGGTCGAGAACAACTTTCAGCAATCATTCCCGATGTTGGCGAATCATGAGTGTTTAAAAATTTTTGAGCATTATCGTTCTTATTTCTTATTGAATCCTCTATATATTCTTCGGCAACCGTGCTTGATTTCCAGCCCCATGTCGTTTGAGGCATTCTAGATTTCCGCCTTCATCGATTAAAAGTGTTGCTGCAGTTCGTCGTAAATAGTGAGCCGTGTATGCGCTTGCATCGTTTAAATTTAAATAACTAGCTACTTTTTGGGCTACTGCGCTGATCGAATGTATTCCCATGACGCTTCGGTAACACTTTCCAGTTTGGTACTTGAGAAAAAATCGGTTTTCTGTGAAATTTTCAGGCCGCAGTGATGAATACTTTTTATACAGTTTAATGTAGTTTTGACCAATTATCGTAAAAGATCTAATTTGTCGTGTTTTACTGTCTGGGATTTTGATAATTATTACATTTTCTTTATCCTCAATGTCCACAGTCCTCATTTTTACCATTTCGTCGCATTGACAGGCGCCGGTAACCAGAATTAACAATCTGAAATATTTTTATAATTTAGTAAGTATACTACATGCTTTGCAATATAATTTTTTTTACCTTTAATCCTAAATACAACTTATCTGGCCCTTCAAACAAAAATTTATCAAACTCGTCTTTAGTGAAAATAGAGCAAAACTGTAAATACGTAGCATCTCAATAAAAGGATTTTTGTTTTTAAGGGTAGGTCGTGGCTCTTAAATATCCTGCTCATTCTGACAAACGCTGACCTGTCTTTTTCAACTCTTTGTTTTATTTCAACTGAGTGGTCCCATTAATTGTTTATGGTGGTTCCTAAATAGTAGTAACGGGGCACTTGGAGTATTTGTTACTGATCTACCAGTAATTGTCTGGGTGGAATATGCTTTTTACTGATGACCATGTACTTTGCTTTCTTGACGTTAAAATCAAGGAGGTATTCTTGACTGATTCTTCACCATTGCGTTACTAGTGACTGTAAACCTTTTTAGAGGCTCACCATTTATAAGAATACCCTCTTCGATATGCTCTACGACCGGGCTCATGACGTGTTCCAGATAGACTTCAAATAATACACTCTCAATACTCTTCATAATACTCCTCTCTGTATTCCAACTTCCTCTGTTATTTAGTCTTTCACCCGAATGATTGCTGATTGGTTGTAGTATATGTTCTTAATTGTTCAAGGTCTTTGTTATCGAGATCAGTTGATTTTAGTATATCCATAAGCTTATCTTGGTTGATTCTGTCGAAAGCTTTCTAGTAGTCAATAAAGGATACATAAACATTGCAGTTGACGTCTTTGGACGTTTAAAATAATACCTGAACCGCAAACAAGGCTTCTCTTGTACCTATTATCTTTAAGAAGGTGTTAAGAATGCGGCTCATTAGACTGATAATACAATTACTCTTAGCATTTTGTGCATTAGGTTTTTTAGGTATAGCAATAAATGTAGATTTTAACCAGCTCCCTGGGATTTTTCTCGAGTCATAGATTTTATTGAACGTTGTCGTAAGCCATTTTACTCCTTCGTCTCCTTTGATTTTTAGAAATTCTGAACGAAAGTTGTCGGGCCCTGGTGGTTTACTTGCTTTGGTTGCTTTAATTGCGGCTTTGACGTCGTCTTAAGTGATTGGTGGCCCTGTGTCGTATTCCATATACTCTTTGTTTGTTCAATGTCTATTACCGGGTAGGCAAGATCACCAGTCATATATCCTGATCTCTTGGGTTTGTACATTGCTGATGCCTCTTTTACATTCTTGTGGAGATTAAACGAGTCCTGTCTACTTTCCAAGGATTTTATTTCTTTGCATTGATCTTCCAACCATCTGTTTTTGGTTTCTCTAATAGTTTTTCTTATCAACTATAACTTATCAGTTAAATATATAAAAATACAATAATTTTTAAATAGTATATAATTTAAATGAAGAATCATAACAGGAATAAAAGCTAATGTTTGTTATATATAAACAACTATGATTTAATTCTAAATAAAAAAATCACATTTAAAACTTTTATCGTAGGATATGAAATCCTGCATTAAAAAAAATAATCAATTTAGGAATGAAACTATAAATAATAAAGTAGAGAGCATCGACATACTGTACTATATATCGATGGTGGTGAGGCTATTTGAAGAAATAATATAAATAGTAGCAGACCAACAGCTTCATGTAAAAAAAGATAAGAAAAAAAGAACAAGAGAAACATGTCAGAGAAATGGAACTGGCAGAAGACATGCATTGTAAAGATATAGATTGATTAGATTTAAAAAATTAAATTATTCTGGAATTCATTTAACAAATGTTTAGGATGTCTTGATAAGTGGACTTGATCTGAATGTGAAATATTAAAATCTTATTAAATATAGAATTATCCATACCTAGTTCACAAAAATAGACGAGTGAACCCGATCTGAAGTGAATTTAAAAATCCTATCAATAATATAGAATTATCCATACTTATTTAAAAAATATATATCCAGGGAGTATCACAAAATTATCAGAATTTAAAATCAATCTTTGATGTATTTAGAGCATTGTTTGTAAATTTTGAGAATTTCATGATGCACACTTGATATGATTTAGATACTTAATGATTTATAACTCTGTCTTTTTTTACAAGTTGCTGTTTTTGACAACCATGAGCGGAATCTGAGAATAATCTAATAATACTGGCAATTCAAAGAAAACCATCCTTTCCTCTTTCAGAAATCTTCTTTAATCAATAGCACCCATATCTCTTGAAAAACGTTGATTAATCTAGTTTTAAAATTTCGAGATGATAAAAACATTTACTTAAATCTAGTGACTAGACTAACTACCAAATAAAAGATAGAGGTGAAGAAAAATGTAGACTTTTATAATATTTTATTAACAAATATTTACTACATATTCTCAGAGCATTAAAATAAAAAATATTTGAATAAAATAATGTAAGAAATGAAAAAGAAACGATTTTTTAATAAAACTATAGTTTTCTGCCTCGAAATTGTATGTTTTGCTAAAAAAAATACATAATCTTATTTTTTGTCTTTTATTATAGGATAATAAACCTATCTCTTTTCCATAACTATTTGTTTTTAATTTTTAAATAAAAAACTACTAAAAAACTCTTACTTGACATACAAAGATGCAAACTTAATAATCAAAAACAACATAATTATTATTCCTACTTCGCGCCAATTCTACACAGGTTGGTGACACTGAATTCACGTCCAATAAATGAGAAAGATATGACATGTTCTATTTTGTCAATTTCTTCACGAATTTATTCACGGCAAAATTGGATGTCAAATTGTGCTTTACTTGCGTCAAATTTGACCTTGAAGCGACTTCGTGAATAACTTCGTGAATTTATTTTTGGTAAAAAGCCCGTATTAGCGTTACCCATGCGACACCACGAGGAGGTCGGCGTTTTAGTCCTCCACTTTTTTTGTTTTTTTTTTTAATTTAATTTTTTTTGGTATTTACCATCACGTATTTATAAAAAAAATAAAATTTCGTACTCATTTCCATACAAATCAAGACACGAAAACATAACTTCTATCCCCCATGATTATACACTGCAATACAAGCGATCCTTTGCATACAATATAATAATGAAAGTAGAATTTACATTCAGAGCGCGTATTGTTTTTCATTATAGATTTAATTATGATATAGTTCCTATATTTATTTAATCTACTTCCATTTAATTTTATTTTGTTATAAATGGTAGTTGAGTTGTAATTTCAGATATTTTTTTATTATTGATTTTGCCAGTTTAGCTAAACAGACAGAACATGTCTGTGCCCCGCACTGTACATTTCCTGAACTGAAGCTCGCCTGGAGCTTTTTCAGATATTAGCTTATGGAATTACTATTATATCGTGCATAATTCCCTTTGTTCGTATTAATAATAACAATCCCTGAATACATAAAAACAGGTTGCAAATGAAATATTAAATTGGTAACAACAAGGAATATGAACATTTAGAGAAGATGCTGTACAGTAAATTAAAGTCTGCTGTAGAAAATAAATCATAAGCGGACATAAATAAATATAGAATAGGTAATACCGTTGATTGAAATATTATAGGGGAAATATTTAATATTTCAATCAACGATGATACTAAACAAAGAAAGACGTTCAAGAGATTTAAAGAAAATATCTTGCGACACCAGCCACTCATAATATTGATACAAGTTGGCTTTAAAACTAGCTTCATTTGTTAATACTACAATAACTCTCTTTACTCGCCTTTTATTATTAAAGGTTGCAAATGTCATTAGAGACTTTTATAACCAAAAATCTGCAGGACATACAACTGTTGGCCAAAAAAACTCCTTCAAATGACACTTGTATGCACTTTGCTAGACAATTCTTAATACATTTAAAAAAATTCAGCCAGGAAGGACGCAATAAGTAAAATAGCAAACAAAAATCTTAATAATAAGAATGTGTTTAAAGCGCTACCTACGTACGCAAGTTCCGCGTTTAATTATTTATTTGTTACTGTTAAGTGGACTAAAACCGTTAGGTTGTTGCTTGATTTCTTATAAGAATTTAATCAACATCGTCGAATTAATGTTTAATATATCTTATTTCTTTTTTAATAATAAATTATAATAACAAGCTTTCAGTACCACTATGGGAGCAAATATATCTCCTATTATTGCTGTTTATGTTATAAACTATGTGTTAGATACTGTCATTCCTATCTTATCCTTTAATATTCCCTTTAGCAAAAAATAAGTTGTTGACATCATCTTGGCTGTACAATCTAATAAAACTAATATTACGAAACACCTTAAACAGTTGCGTACCTCGGAGGTAAAGGACACTATGTCCGTTTTTATCGAAATTTAGATTATTGCACTTTTGAATATAACTTTTCTGGCTCTACACATAGGTAAACCATACTATGTCCAGGGACAATTTTACGGCAAGTTACCGACTTTTTAATAAACACCAAGTCCACTTCCAGTCAGAGGTAAACAACACCATGTGGACTTGGTGTTGTTTACCTCTAGTAAATGTGTGCATTGTCATTTACTATCCGGACATAGTGTTATGTACTCTTGTACCTGGCGGAATTGTCATGAACTAAAATCATTGCAACCTTTTTATTTAGATCGCAGTTGTGTTAGGTCGATAAAAGTTGTACAATAAGTTTGTTGTTTAATAATTGTAAAATGGATCCGAACTCTCGTGGAAAAATAATATTACAATTACTGTCATGTAATATTCCAAATAAAACTACACTTACAGGTAAGCTATTAATTTAACACCGATTTTGTATTTTTCTAACCTCAAATATTTAGTATTGTATATTATTTTGTATAGGGCTCAAAATTTCAAACTGTACATACATTTTTCTATCTACCATTAAAATAGAAGTTTCAGTTAGTATGTTCTTGTTACTAGTAAAGAATTTTGTCTGTTTTTTTAAATGACCATAATATGGTATGATTGTTGTCAGTTATTTATGTAACATGCATTGCAATTTATGTTATTGTGTTGTAGGCATAGGCAGGAATTTATCAAGCAATTATCAATATATACTCGTATGAACAAAATACTACAAGAGGTTGGGTAAAATTTATTTACCGTTAGGCGTAACCGGTATCACAAAAATTATTGTTGTTGTTGATACCAACAGATTAGGGTAAACAGATGTTGCCAGATCTATATTTTTTTAATGGAAGTAACGTAAATTCCGGTCTTTGGTTATAAGGATTATTTTTGTGTTATCCAATTATAGGCCTATAAAATTAGTCTATAATTATTATTACAAGGCTGGATTTGTTTCAGAACCACCTGGTCACTACAGTAACTTCCAAGGTAATGGTAAGGAAGTGGACAAAGATGATAATTTGTTTGGAGATGATAATTCGGATATTGATATAACCTATGAGCCTCTAAGCTCAGAATCAGACGACAATGATATGAGACGTATAACTAAACCATCGAAAACAAAGGTAAAAGAGAAAGCTAGTATTACTCCTACGACTAGTGTGGCAATAACAAAAAATCTTCTTAAGGGCGATTTATTCCTAAGCAGTGATGCAGGCAATTCCAATGAACATAATAAAGTTATTTTAGAAGAAGAGAACAGTGTTAAAAGAAAGGTACAAAATGTAACTAAGTGCAAACAAAAAGGCAAAAAACCTGTAGTAAATGAACAAAATTGTGTCTATAATGTTCGCAAATCAAAAATAGCTGGTGGGAAAGAGTATCTCAGTAAAAAAGGCAAAAACATGCCTGCAAAAATGTTAAAGCTTCCTTGCATGTGTCGCATGAAATGCTCTAAAAGATTGCCAGAATACGAAAGACAAAAAATTTTCAAACTCATACTGGACTGAGACAAAACGTTTCAGATGTTAAAAAGCAATTTATCTTCTCATGTGTCGACATCCAACCTACTCTTCGATTAACAAAAAAAAAGACCTTAATTCTACCAAATCTAAAAATAATACACCACACTACCATTTTACAGTGAACAATCAGCTATTGAGGGCGTGCAAGATTATTTTTTCAAACACACTTTGTATATCTAATTTAGTAGTAGTAAATATGTTGAAAAAAAATTGAGCCAGGAGGTTTGATAAAAAGCTGATCAAAGAGGTAGACACACGCTAATCAATAAAACTCCTACCGAAATCATAAATAGTATACATCAACATATTAAATCATTCCCAAAGTACGAGATTTATTATTCCAGAGAAAGGAGTAAGAGAGATCATCGTAACACAGAAATTACGATAGAAAAGTAGTATCAACTGTACTTTGATGAATGCAATGAAAGACATGTAGATCCAAAGCTCAGAGTAAAAAAGTAATTCGACGCAGATATTTTTAATAAAGATTTCCAAGTTTTCGTTTGAAAACTTGGAAACCCGAAATAGACACCATACATGAAGTACATTCACAGCTCAATTGAAAATCTTACTGCAGATGAACTAACCAGTGTACAGGCTAATCATGATACTCACCTAATTGAATTTAAAACTCGATATACACAAAGTACTATCTGGTGATTTGTAAAAATGTTTGCTTTCACTACTAACAAACAATTGTATTAGTTTCTACAAAAAGAAGCTTTTGTAGAAGCAGTGATTCTTCTGTACAATGTATGATGTGGGACGAATCGAAAGGGTTCCGAGGTGCAAATGAAATTGCCTCGTGAATTTTGAAATGGACTGACAATACAATTCCAGGTAGTCAAGTAAAGGACATCACTCTTTGGACCGATAACTGCTATGGACAAAATAAAAATATAAGTGTTATAATGCTATTTTTGGATACTGCGTATACCCTCAAATAAAGACGATCACTCAAAAGTTTTTACTGAAAGGGCACACACATATGGAAGCAGACAGTGTTTATGCTTTAATAGAGAAACAAAAAGAAACTCTCCAATTTGGTCATTTTAACACCATGGAACTGGCAACAGACAGTTGGGCAAATATCAGGTAAATACACAGTGCACAATATGGAACTTGCAGATTTTAAAAACTTCAAAACGCTGTTCGATAAGAAATTGTCACTCAATCATCCTTATTTAAGTAGAAAAAAGAATGTTAATGAAGATCCTGTTCTACTGTCAACATGTGTTGACTCCTACATGTCCAACAAGAACACAATGGGAAGCTCTTTTATAAAACCGATTTCAATAATCAAAATATGTATGAAGTGGACTTCATGAGGTATCGAAGACAGCAAGTAACATTTCCAGCTCAATTAAATCAAGTCTCAGTAAACCCATTACCAATTAGAAAACAAAAGTTTAATGACTTCATTACCTTACTGCCTTTTCCGTCAGTTTGTCATGCACTTTATCAAAATTTAACACATAGCGATGTAGCCACAAACGATTACCCACAAGAAGATGAAGATGATATGGAGCCTCTTCAACAATTTTGAAACTTGTCGTCTATAATTTTACTTTATTAAACTTTTCTTAATTTAATTATTATAACATTATAATATTTACCTCTAATAAAATATTAGTATAGGCTGTTTAGTGTATTTGTATTGTTTATTTCGTAGAGACCTTAACATGCAATGTCACATTATTTAAAAAAGTTATTAGAGGTAAACAACATTATGTCCAACTACACATTTAAAAAAAAATTATAAAATAAACGGTAAACTTCAGGTATATAACACTTCATGGAAGGAAAAACGATAATACACACCACAATAATAATATATTAATCTTGGTTAAATATAAGAAACATTTGAGTATTTACTGATTAAAAATTTAAAACATGTTAAAACTGCTTTCCTGAAAAAGTAAGAAAATGGACATAGTGTCATTTACCTCCGAGGTACGGAGTTTAATCCCAGAAATCCAATTTAATATAGAGAAAGAGGATACTATCTTTTCAGTACCCTTTCTGCATATTAGCATGACAAGGAATGCAAATAATATAATTCAAATTAATTGTTATAAGAAACCTACTCTTTCAGGAAGGTATGTAAACTATCATTGATATCACAAATATTCCACCAAAGTCAACTTGATCAAACAAAGTAAAAAATCGGAATCATCGAGTTATCAGATCCTTTACTCCATAACAAAAACCTTGAAAAATATATTACTTATGAGCAATTCTTACCCAAGTATATTAATTACTAAGACCTTGTTTAGCACAGTGCATAATGAAGACTTATTACCTTCCTCCGCAACTAACACTGTTGATCCTGATGTCTCAAGCAATTAGATAATCTCTAATACTCCCACTTTAAATAAATATTTCTTAATACTTTATATCAACGATATTATTCTGCAGTTGACTATGATACTAAAAAAAATACCAACAGTAATAATAATACCTGTTTTAAAATCATTGTAGCTCAGAGATAAGCTTAAACAATTAACAATCTTGTTTCAAAAATTAAGTCATTTTCTCAACTAGTCATAAGAGGTGACGTAGTAGTGATAGATGACGTTACAGATACACTATGACCGATCTGAGAAATCTGGTTTAAAAAGTATTAAATATATCTCTTCATGCATACTAATTGTGTTTGTGTTTTAAATGTTTTTGTTGAGTAAAGATTAAATTAAATTAAATTAAAGATGTAAAGATTATAACCTTCTCCTCTAGTTATTTGTCAAAAAATTGACGTTTTTCAATTATCTATGGTTTGTTTTTTTAACCAGGATGAGTAATTCAAATTTACCGTGTCATAATGCTTGTTTGTAATTGGTACAACCACAGGCAAGTTTATTCCACTAAATTATGTCATTTTGACACTATTGACATTTATAAAATTTTAAAATTCAAAATTTACATCGACGATTTTTTATATTTCTTGCATTATTCCTTTAATTTTTGATTTTTTCTTTTCATTATATAAAAAATGCAATATAAACATGTACAAACACATAAAAATTGATAATCCTGGAATGAAAATAACAGCCATGGTAGCAAAAATTAAAGTTTACATAGACAGAGTTTAGTTGTTTACATAGACAGAGTAATGTGTACAGTAGCAGACATGGTAGCAGTTGTCTTAATAGTTTGTAAATGTAGATACAATTTCCCATCGAGCAAAAAGACAAAAGAGGGAATCTAATCCTTATGAAAAGGAGACCAAAAACGTGGCCTCTGATGGCGGACATATCCGGAAATGCGAATACGCCAAATTTAAATTTTCCGACACTTATTAACAGAAGCTATATAATATTTTTCAGAATGTGTCTTAGACGAGAAAGTTTTAATTAATTATTAACGGTAATAGTCTAAAATGCGACACAATTGTTAAAAAACTTCAATATAAATAAGCTTTCATGTGACATTTGGGACAAACAATAACATAACCCAACTAAATTTGATGTCAAACAAGGAGAGAGACTCTCTTTTATTCTTTAATGTGGCCTCTAAAGATCGCACTTCCTGTCTAACAATATTTTTGCCCCCACTACCTTTACATTCCCTCTTTTGTCTTTTTGCTCGATGGAATTTCCACAGAGCGGAACGCCTTTATATTGAGAGGTACCCCGATCACTCTATAACGAGGGCGCTTATTTGAGAGAGATTCTTCGAAAGTTTGAAGAAATAACTAGTCTTCAAGATGCTAGAAAATCTGATCGGTCAACAATTGATAATAACATAAAAAAATTATGATAGTTACAGAAATGGCAGTAAACTTTACTTCTACAGCCCAAGTTGCGTCTGTCTGTGGAATCAGTCAAAGAACAGTACACTCCGTGTTGGCTTAAACAAATTTCATCCATACGAATTAAAAATTATATCAGCTACATTTTTTATTTAAAACATTTTTTTACAGCTTACAGATTTTTGATTAATAGATTTTTTCTATCACTAGAAGGTGGCTTTTTAGGGGGAAGCCGAGGGGTAAAAGAGGTAAACTTTTAAAGGTATTTTTAATACCTTTTAAAAGGGATATCACTTGCCATAAAGTCCCATTTAAAATTATCGGTTACAGTCGCTCTGTAACGTCATCTATGACTAATACATCATCTGTTATATCTGGTTGGGAAGCTTACATTCGTTTATTTTCTCCCTCCAAGTTTTACTGTTATACGTATAACCGTTCAAAAGACGCAACGTAGGAGTGGACACCTGTTTTATCTAGGCTTTTACACGCCTATTCGATAGGGATCTGTGAAGGAGTATCACTGAGTCACAAGCCATTACCTTTTACTGTACTTCTGCTGTAGCAGACTCCAGTGTATTTATACCTAGTCTAAGTAGACGATTTACGTAGAATTATTACTTACTACAGCTTACGTTTAGTGCCACAATTCCCAGACAATCGCTGCAATCGACCTTTGCAGCAATTCCCAAAAAAGCAAAGTGCAACAACTTGCTCAGATCACAGAACAATAGCTTTAATGAGTCACACACTTAAAACGTTTTTGAAAATAATTCACAGCAGAATTGTTAAAACTCTTCTATATGAAATTAGCGACACACAATTTGGCTTTAGAAGTGGTATGAGTACGAGAGATGCTTTCTTCGGCTTGAGTGTGCTGGCTCAGACATGCATGGACATAAATCAGGACATGTACTTATGTTTTGTAGACTTTGAAAAGGCATTTGATAAGGTTCAACATAAAAAGCTTGAAGATATATTAAAAAGCAAAAATATTAACAGTCGTGATAAGAAAATTATATCTAATTTATATTGGAATCAAACTGCCAAGGTCAGAGTTGACAGCCAGTACACCCAGAATATCAAAATACAGAGAGGAGTCCGTCAGGGTTGAGTGCTGTCTTCACTACTTTTCAATGTCTACAGTGAAGCGGTATTTCAAGAAGCGCTCTCAGACTCAATAGAAGGTATACCTATCAATGGAGAAGTGTTGAATAACTTACGTTTTGCAGACAATACAGTAATAATGACGGATAACAACAATGATTTACATAACGTAATGCAACGTATTAATGAACGCTGTCATGAGTACGGACTGAAGATAAATTTAAAGAAAACTAAATGCATGATCATGACTAAATCTGCGCATACAAATATCCAATTCACTATTGAAGATACTGCAATTGAGAGTGTTAATAACTATAAATACTTAGGAATATGGATAACATCAGATGTAGACCAAACGAAAGAAATTAAGACACGTACTGAAATAGCACGTGCATCATTCATTAACTTTAAAAGCTTCTTTGTTGTCGGGATATAAGGTTATAACTACGCCTGAGAATGCTTCGGTGTTACGTGTTCTCTACTCTTCTTTATGGCTTGGAAGCATGGACACTAATACAAGTCCATTTGAATAAGTTGGCTGCCTTTGAATTTTGGTGTTACAGAAGAATCCTACGAATATCATAGATTCAAAGAATGTCAAACGTGGAAATAACTAGAAGGATAGGAAATGAGGCCGAAATAATATTAACTACAACTTATTATGCAAGGCAAAATCCGAGGAAAGCGAAATGTGGAAAGACGAAGAATATCCTGGCTTAAGAACTTAAGGGAATGGTTTGAATGCAGTAGTGCAGAACTTTTTAGAGCGGCAGTCAACAGAATCCTAATAGAAGATAGAAGACGGAACCTAAAGAAGAAGAAGAACAGCTAACGTTTGCCTTTTTTTTTTGACCAGGGCCAGGACCTAAAGCATTAAACTATTCGACAATGAACCGAATGCGAGTCAGCCCCCTGTCCCGCTTGGTTATCTGGCCGACATCATAGTATGATATTATTTTATATCAGTTTTATATTGCTTACGCTGCAGTTATTTTTTAACATAAAAATAATAGACATGTAAAAAATATACAGACGAAAGATATTTCTCCTTCTGTCTATGGTTATATAGGTAACAAGATAAATAAAGTTCATATTATGCCTGGACTATACCAGGAGAATACAACTTTCCTGAAAAAAAAAATATATTTCATAAACGAAATTCGAACTTTTTATGTATATTCATAAAATAATATTTTAGTTACTCGTTCCACACATTGAGTTTTATTTTGTTTTTTTTTTATCTGCCTCTCTCTATTCTCTGCGTAGTTGCATTTATAAAAGTGTACAATTCCAATTACGAGAGCTCGTAGGAGGAACTCCATTATGGCTAAATCGGTCGTTAAAAGTTCAAAACCGTCGAAATTGCTTAGGACTAACTGGTAGCATAGAATATACTATGTTGTTGTTCGGTAGGTGTCCACGTGTAAGCCGTAGGAATAAAATACCAAATCGCCGTAGGAGATTCTCTCAGTTGTTACTCAAGGACTTCGCAACACTGGCTTTATGGAATTAGATGGTTGATCACATTCGCTTATGTTTTATTGATTTACTATGATTGCGGATGATAAACGAATTACAGAAAGAGATTTGTTGTAATATGGTGGAGGAAAAGAACCTTAGTTTTTTATCTATTTATTCAACTTGTCTTTTAAGACTTAAGACTTAAATTTAAAATCTATATGTATAATAATAACTATATAATTCTTCTTGCATATTTTCTTTCTCCTTATGCGCTTTAAAAGATATCAGAGCTACTTATATTATTAATATTTTACCTATTTTTTCCATTTTGTTTCTCTTTTAAACATTAAATAGTGAGGAAATATTGAGTTATTTAAAGAAGTTATAAGCACCAGAATAACTAATATTAGCTATTATCTTCTTCTATAACACGGTAAAAATAAAAATACCGATATGGGAAAAAAGAAAGAAAATTGGGATAAGGAAATAAGTGAAACAGGGAGATTAAGTGCGCTCTTATCTACAATTAAAAGAGAAAATACGAATTCGAGAAAAGAAAGTCAATATTGACAAAATTATAGAATATAGGAACCTCCAACCAATAAAAGGTTCTTTTTCTCAAAGTGGCTCCGAACTTTGGCGATATTCTGGCTACGAAGACTTCGTTGGTTGCTATACGGAGTAGCTGTGTTGAGGTCTTTCTATACCATGGTCTCAGGTTAGCAGGCCAGGATATTCTTCTTCGTCCTGGGGCCCTTTTTTCTTTAATTTTACCTTGCAAAATGCATTGGAGTATCTCGTATATGTCTTGATTTCTCATTATATGTCCCAAGTACTACAACTTACGGCCCTTCACGATGTTGACCATATCCGCGGTTGTGTTCATCCTCCGCAGTACTTCTTCATTGGTGACTTTGTAGCAAATCATGTTCATAGCCTCATAGCTCAAAAGCCTGAAGTTTTGATAGAGTTTCCGACTTTAATGTTCACGTTTCTATTCCGTACAGAAGCACTGAATATACGTAACATTAAGGGAGCCTTATTTTTATTCCTAGGATTCCGAGGTCATAGCTCTTGAACACAGAGCACATAGTCAAGAATGCACTTTTTATCTGTTCTGATGCGACATTTAATATCTTGGGTATTGCCCCACGACTCATAATTCCCAAATAGTTGTACTGTGAGAAGCGTTCAATTCTCATTTGGTTCACATACAGATTTGCTCCAGTTATGTTTTTCTTGCTGATGATCATTAGCTTGGTTTTGCTGGCGTTTATATCCAATCAGGAAGAGAAACGCAGGAAGACGCAAAATGTCCTGGCTAAGAAATTTGAGAGAGTGGTTCGGCTGCAGCTCATTAGAATTATTCAGAAATGCGGCCAACAAAGTTAAAATAGGGATGATGATTTCCAACCTCTGCTAGGAGAAGGAACCCGAAGAAGAAGATATCCAATCGATATGTTCTACTCGTTTCTGTTATTTTGTTTATTAAGTTTTGCAGCCCTTCTATGGTATTGGAAAACACTATTGTATCATCTGCATACCGCTGGTTATTGAGCTTGACTTCATTTATTGAGATGCCTATACCAATATATGTTAGATCCTCTGTACTTCGAGTAGAGATTGAATATCAGTGGTAAAATTATGTACCCCTGTCTCACTCCCCTTAAGATTTTGACCTGATCTGTATATTCTTTATCTATTCGGAGCACCGCTGATTGATTCCAATACAGGTTAGCTATTCTTTTTAAGTCTCTTTCGTCAATCCCTAATCTCTTCAGAACTTCCATCATTTGTTCATATCTGACTCTATTAAAAGCCTTCTTGTAGTCAATAAGGCATGCAAAAACATTACAGTTGACATCTTTACATTTCCGAAACAATACCTGCTGTTAAATAAAGCTTCCCTCGTACCAACGGCGTTCACAAATTCAAACTGATTGGACGCAATTTATTCCTCGCATTTCCAGTAAATTCTTGTGGATGACACGATTGTATAGTCTTCACAAACTTTTGCTCCTACTTACTAGGTTTTTAATATTGGATGTTTTAGGTGTCCAAGTTTCAACCCCATACAAAAGGGATATCGCGATTACAAAAAAGTTTTTTCATTCTATTAAAAGTTGACTGTGCAATTTCAATGCGGCATCTTATTTCTTTTATCTGATCAGTATCTTCTGTGATCCATGCTTCAAGGAATTTGTACGAAGATATTTGTTCAATTTCTGTATTATCTAGTACTAGATTAACTTTGATGTTTTGTGCTTTTGTAAATACCATGAACTTGGTTTTCTTCAAATTTATTTTTAGTCCATAATCGTTGCAATATATGTTTAGTTGATTAGCAAGGTGTTGCAGTTCTTCTAGTGTTCCTGTCAGAAGGACGGCTTCGTCAGCATATATTATGTTATTAAGTGGCTCACTGTTTACTATAAGGCCCTCCCTGATCTCGGCAAGCGCTAATTCTGAGATGGCTTCACTGTATATATTGAATAACAAGGGTGATAAAATACACCCTTTGCGGACCCCACGGCGAATCTGGATATCGTCGGTCAGTTCATTTTCAACTTTTACTTTTGCTGTTTGATTCTAATAGAGGTTACATATGATTCTAATGTCTCTACTGTCTATGTTTTTATTTAATAAAATTTCTTTGGGCCGATTATGCTGCACTCTGTCAAATGCCTTCTCAAAATCAATGAAACAGGCATATACTTCCTGATTAATATCTAAGCATCTCTGCGAAAGAACACTTACTGCAAACAGTGCATCTCGTGTTCCCAGTCCTTTCTTAAATCCCATTTGTGTATTACTTATGCCTTCATCTAATTTCTTATGTATTCTATTGTGAATTACTTTTAAAAACAATTTCAAGACTTGACTTATTAAGACTATGGTGCGATGTTCATTGCAGTCCTTTGCATTGGCTTTTTCGGAAAGCAGTATGAATGTTGATTGAAGCCATTCTTTAGGTATTATACCTGTTCTATATATGGTATTGAAAAGATCCAAAAGAAGATCAATAGATTCAGTATTCACAAGTTTGAGTAATTCGATAGAAACTTTATCAAGCCCGGGAGATTTACCACGTTTAGCTTGTTTCATTACATATTCAATTTCTTCTCGTATAATGTCAGGCCCAGTATCATCCTTAAATTATTTTGGTGTTTCTGTTCTCTCTTTGTCTTCAAAAAGTTGTGCTATATATTAAGTCCATCTCTGCATTTTTTGGTTTATATCTGTTTTAAGTGTACCACTTTTATCTCTTTGTTGCCTAGTGTGAAGTGTTTTTTTTATTCCTGTTAATTCTCTAATTATTTTAGGCATGTTAAAAAAGTCATATTTTTTCTTAATTTCTTCTAGTTCTTGGCACTGCTCATGTAACATTCTCTCCTTAGCTTCTTTTACTCTCTTTTCAATTAATCGATCAGTTTCATTATATTTAATTGGATTTTTGTTTTAAATGGTTTTCTTTCATTCATTA
This sequence comes from Diabrotica balteata, assembly GCA_918026665.1. Classification (NCBI taxonomy): domain Eukaryota; kingdom Metazoa; phylum Arthropoda; class Insecta; order Coleoptera; family Chrysomelidae; genus Diabrotica; species Diabrotica balteata. Next base: position 41,003,954 of record OU898278.1, read on the forward strand.
AAAATAGTATTTATTCAGTCAGCCAGTCTTTATCTTTTCTATTCTTTGGTTTTAAGTTTTCATTTGCTGTTTTAAATATTGCTACTTTTATATTTTCCCACTTCTGATTAATGTTATAGCTACTTTTATTCAGTTCTTGGGCATTCCGTAGATTTTCAGTAAGAGTGTTTACAGTTTTATCCTTTGTTTGTGGTTCCCTTAATCTCTTAGTATCAATTTTACTGTGTGCGGGTTTTTTAACCAGTTTCAATTTGGTTCGTAATGTGACTACTAGAGGGTTATGGTCTAAGCCGATGTCTGCTCCAGGGTAAGTTTTGGCAGACAGTAAAGAATTACAAAATCTTTGTCTAATGAGGACAAAGTCAGTTTGATTTCGAATTATCCTATTCGTTGTATCACCGGGAGATTTCCATGTATAAAATCTTCTTTTGGAAGAAAAAAGAAAAAAGACAAAGAAGGTGGCTACTTCATCTATTTATTAAATACGTTTCGCTTTCTAATCAAAAAGCATCATCAGTTCATCTAAAAAGAACAGTATGAAAAACCAGTTATTCATAGAAAAGTTATTACAAGTGTGTTACCTCAAAAAAACATGTAGCAGTCAATGATCTTAAATGTTTAAAAAGACTTACTACAATGGCCATTCTGAGATCATGTTGTATAAACAATTAATTGAAACTAGATACAGTTTACAAATTAACAAACTTAGCACAGCAAAAGAACATGTGGTAATTGTACATGTATATAAAAAATTTATATAAAAAACTTAAGTAAAAAACAATAAAACTAATATGCAAGAGAACTAGAAAGATCGTACGATGCACTTCCAACAATATATTATTAGTTAAATTTAATTTTGACCTTAGGTAACATTATTAATAAATTAAGATTGAAATATAATATTTAAGTGAAATGAAGTTACCAGTCTTTAGCTTATTAGGTGATGAAGTAAATGAAAAGCAACAGGTTTAACACTCACGCAAACAACGTGAGTGGCTTTTAGGTCAAAATATGACAGAACAGCAATGCAGTTACCAACCTCTCGTACAATAGAGCGGTACATTTAAACAATATGATAAATTTGGGTGACAACTTGTTAGTAAAAACCAAAAAATGAAAGGAAAAACTGGTTAATATCACCATTTTCCCCTCAGTGATCGGTTGAGAGATACAATTAATAAACAAGCGAGGTCAATCCAAAATATCATAATAATATTAGGTAATAAGTCTACGTTGTGGCTGGTTAGCCAGCCAACAGGTGAAGATTGATTCAACTTCTAAAGTCCAAGGTTCATGGCGTTTGGAACTGAGATTAAAACAGATTCTATGCTTTCACTGAATAATAAGGTCTTTCAGATAGATAGACTTTTGTCAATTTACGGAACTTTAGGAAAGAAGTTGTAGATTTAAGTTGCAAAGGGAGATAGTTGTATAATTTTTTTGCCGAATATAATATAGATTTCTTTACTAACTCAGTGGATGGGATCGGTAAGTACACATTAAAGCTTGAATTTCTGGTAGAGTAGCCATGATTGGGTCTTGCTGGAAAAACATGTAGATGTTTACGAATTAATCAAAGTTTCTAGAATATATAGAGAGCGAAAAGTTTAAATCCCATGATTTTTGACGTAACTTTTGCAATGTGTTATTCTACTGGGGCCAAAAAGATACCGTATTGTTTTTTTTTGTAATTTAAAAATAACATCAGATTGGGCAGCTCTACTAGAACCCCAAAAAGGAAGGAAGGCTAGTTTCTTACCTAACAAATCGATATGAAGGGACCGTTGCTGTTTATAAAAATACCAAGAAATTTTACAGAATCAACGATACTGATCTCGCTGTTATTAAAAAGCTAGGATTGAACAGCTCCTTTATAGGATAATGCGCACATTTTTCACTTTTTTATGCATATTTTCCTAAGTATACTTATTACCATCCACAATAAATACATAAGGACAAGTAGCCAACAGAAAGCAAAATACTAATTTTTATCCCCGTCGATGCCAACCGTTGTTACAAGAAAAGAGACCAACACAATGGCGTTTTCTTATTAGTAGTTACTCCCATCGTAACATAGATGCAAAATTTCTAAAGAAACCAGGTATATAAAGTGCATGAAAAACAGTCTTTTAAATATCTTAATACATTTTTGTTATTGTAGAACAAGACAATTTAATTGTATTATTTGGGATGTGGCAATGTATTTAACAATGTAATTAGTTGGACAAAAAGTTGAAAGTTGTTTCTTCGTCTTCTTCTTCTTTCTCTTTATAAGCAATTCTGCTTGTTCATTGGCGGATTAATACTTCTATGGAAGGTTGTCACTCTATCTTTTTCGCGGTAGTAAAATACTTATTCTACCGATCGGTGACTTGCTTTGATGTCTTTGTTATTTTGATGTCTCCTTCCGGCTCGAGGAGATAAGAATACGGCTGGAGTCAGAAAACCCTGCCTGTCGTAAGAGACGATTAATGGGTGGATATGAGAGGTGAAGGGCCGTCGTTTGAGGTGTCGGGTTGGTAGAATCGCACAGAGATGCCTACTCATCTCAGTCACCGGTCTACATTCCTAGTATCCGAAACGAGCGCCTTGTGGGACCACTCTACTCTCATTTTCCACATGAGCCAGGTAAGGTTGAACGAGCCGGGTACGTATGCACCTCCTGAAGCCGACACCGCGGAAGGGGTGTTGTTAGACTCGGCACGAATCCACCTCGGAATGATCTACGAGTGGTAGAGGAGCGATTCCTCGGAGGCGACCTATCTTCGTGCGAGGTGGTATTCCACCACCTGCGTGCCTTTCCGCCTCCGGGGGGAAGACTCACGGAAGGGTGACGTGACCCGCAACACAGGTACTACGGGGGAGGTGGAGTCCTACGATGTTTCGGCATCGTGCTACCTCCAATTGGTGTCGGACTCGTAGGGACAGTAGGAGCGCTAATGGTCGTATGGCGATAACCATGTAGAACCGGGTCCTGCCAATTAATTTTGAAGGGCACAAAGCTATGCAATTTTATTTTGATAACACAGGACTCATTCATTCTGCTTATGTGGTTATTCCATTCTTTTTTTATTTGTATCCATTTAATTATATACTGTACGTTACATTTTCTTCTAATGTCTTCACTTCTTTTTCGATCTCTCAGCGTATTTCCTGTAGTTCTTCTCAGTACTCTCATTTCTGCCGTTTCCAGTAGCCTTTGCGTTGTGGCTGTATCGGGTCTTGTTTCTGAGGCATATGTTGTTATTGGTCTTCCACTGGCTTTATAAATTCTAGACTTTATCTCAGTGTTAATGTATCTGTTTCGCCATATAGTGTTATTACAGAGTGTAATTCGCAGATATTTTATTTCCATTACTTGTTTAATACTGATGCCATCAATTTTTATTTAACATCTATTTGGTTCTTTGCTTACTACTATTGTTTTAGTTTTCTAAGATAACATTGTCATAGTAAATTATTTTGCTTTTATGTTAAATCTGTGGACCAGTCTTTGTAGACTATCTTCATCTTGGGCTATCAATATTGCGTCGTCTGCGTAACAGGGTATTTTGATTTCTTTGTTTCCTAATCTGTGTACTAATGATTTTATCCATGATCATATTCAAGAACATGGAGCTAAATAAGACCCCTTGTCTTATTCCGCTGCCTATTTCTAAAGGTTCTGTAAGTTCTTCATCTATTCTGACTTCCATTTTGTTGTTTTGGTAGTGTTGTTCTTGGTTATTTGCTTTATAACGAATATTGAATCTGTACACGACCTTCCACTACAAAAACTCTGTTTTTCATGTGCTCAACTTATCCTCTGATTTATTAGCTGTAAGTTTTTAGTTGTAAGTTTAACGTAGTATTTAACAAGTTGATACCTCTGTTTATACAAATGATGGATCAAAAACAAAGACGACTAATGCAACGGAAAGGGAAAATGGTATTGGCAACATGGAATGTACAAGGACTTAGAGACGAACAAGTAGAAGTATTTAAAGAATTAGCGCAAAGAAAAATAGATCAGAAGGTCTCAAGAAATGTCGTTAAGGAAGGAAACTTAATATCTAAATCATTTCAAATAACAAAGGGGCTTAAACAAAGAGGCTTGGTTGTCTATCTCCGACCTTATTTAAAATATATATTCAATCATCGCTAGAGCAGTGGAGTAAACAAGTATCTGGAATGGGAATATACATAGGGGGTGGTAAATGTCTAACAACTTAATTTTTCGCAGATAATCGGGTAGTCGTAGCGAATGATGAGGAATACATGGACTACATGTTTAGAAAACTAAAGAAAGAGTATGAAAAATAAGACCTCAATATAAATATGTCAAAGACAAAGTATCTTAAAATAGGAGATGATGAAGAAGATCCAGAGTTAGAAATTAGAAACACAAAAACATGCAATGAATATAAATATATATCGAATCTATAATATCTAAAGAAGGCACTACCAAAAGAGACATCGAAAACAGAACGCAGAAAGAAAAAAGCGGTTAACATTCTAAACTCTCTACTATGGTCTAAAGATATTAGACAAGTAACGAAATTGATAATCTATCGAACCTTGGTAGAGCCTATTATGACTTATGGGGCAGAAGTTTGGCAGATCAAAAAAAAATATAGAAAAAGAATAGAAGTAGTAGAAATGGATTTTTAAGGAGAGCGTGTGGTGTATCTAAAGGAGATCATATCAGGAATAAAGATATTAGAAGAAGGACAACTTCTGTATATTCCAGTGTAGACAGAATTGAAGCGAGGCAACTAGTGTGGTATGGTTACGTGAAGCGAATGAATGAACATAGATGGTTAAAGAAGGCTTTAAATTACATACTACAATAAAAAAAAGAAGAAGATCTTCAGTCCCTGCACAAGGCAACAGAAAATGAGGAGATATAACCATGAAAAGAAGACGAATGGGTGGACAGAAAATGATGGCGGTCGAAATGCGAGAGGAGGCAGATATATATATATATATATATATATATATATATATATATATATATATATATATATATATATATATATATATATATATATATTTATATACCTCTGTAGTTTGGAAGTTGTTTAAAATAAATATACTACTTATTTAGTTATAGGCGTTTTATGAAAATGGAAGTCATAAGTGTATTCCAAAAAGATTCTAATGGCAAAAATAGTCGTTAATTTTGATTTTAAAAAAACTGACATCACAAATATATACATAATTTATCATCCACCAATCTTTAGTAACCAGCAATTATATCTTAAAAATAGGTAGATAAGTGAGATATCAATATTGACAAGCGCCACCATTATATATATTGTCTTCACTGGACAAATATGTCAGTTTTAGGCAAGTTCAATCTATTTTATGCAAGATGTAGACATTTCATTCGATTTTATACATTAGTAGGGATTTATCGGTGAATGAAATTGGTACCTTTCCTATTATTGTAGAGTAAAACTTATTTAAGTTTTTGTGTTTTCGCAAAATACATGACATCAATATAAAGATACACTGTTTTTTATCAAAAGCTTGGTTAAAAGCTACAAAACGTCGAATGCGCTTAGCAGTACCAATAATATGGAGAGAATCGACAGTCTATGTTATAGATTGTTATTTTTGTCTCACGAAGAGCCGTCCCGTTATTTCGTCCAGTTAAACAGAAAAATATTTCCCAAAACCATCAAAGATCACCCAAAACCATCAAAGACAAACAAAAAGTTTTAAGGTCCTATCTGGTGATATACAATTAGAAGAGGAAATAGACAATGTTCCACTACTTCAAGAACCAAAATGTTCCCCAAAAGACCTTCTAATTTCACGGGCTGAATTTAATGAAAAAAGAGAGAGCTTTTAAAATGGTTGCGTCCAATTTTCTTCGAAATGTCAAAGCGGACAATTACAAAAATCTTGTCACTGAATTACCTAGTACCTACAGAGAAATAGGACGTAACATGTCTCTAAAAATTTACCTTCTGAATGCTTATCTGACTTTCTTTTCAGAAAATTTAGGTGCTTAAGTGAAGGACAATGCAGAATGGCTCCACCAAGATATTGTAGACATGGAAAAGCGTTACCAAGGTAAATGAAGTCCTAGTCTGGTGACTGAATGAGCAACATAATAAAATTGATATATTCCCCTACAAAGCACAATTCTTCGTAGCAAAAATAGTCGATTATACATTGTTATATCATAAAAAACTAAAGGGTTTCGTTGGAAGCTAGTCTTTATTTAACACATTTCAAACATATCCATATGTTTAAAAATGAGTCCTATTGCTTAACCATATCTACTTTTAGTTATAAAACATTTCCAGTGCCGAGCGAATTTTTGATGCAAATTAGCTACTAATTTCGATTAATAAACTTTTCAAAAGTTCACGAATACTAACTATTTATTACAGAGTATTAATTTGGTATTCATATTTTGAAAATTATATTCTGATTTCAGGAAAAGGAGACCTAGTGGGCAGTGACATTAACATGCACCTTCAACATTCGTCCAATGGTCCATCGAGTGAAAATCAACGAGAACGGTCGACTGACATAGTTATTAAATCAAGCAGTGATGTACGAGCTCTGACCTACTGTGATCTTAAATGTATCCACATGCAAGGATTAGTCGACGTGTTGAGGCTGTATCCTGAATATCAGCAGCAATTTGCTAATGATATTCAGCACGATTTGACATTTAACGTAAGGGAGGGATATGAAGCTGAGGTAAGGACAGTTTATTTTGTTTAAATGATTTTATAAAAAATAAATTAATTTTTAATTAACTTATGATATTTATAATAATTAAATATTTATAATATGATAATAACAATTAAGTATTAGATGAAAACTCGAATGAATGTTATTTTCGAAAAATCATACTTTTCTTTTAAACATTTCTCAAAATATCGTTATGAACATTATCATTGGTGCTACAGTCCTATAGTAGAGCCATATACCTCCCACGTCTATTTCGCAAGTCAGATTTATCCATTGTCAATCATTACCAGTTTGCTGCACCTATTTTGCTAGTATTATTAGCTACATCAACCTTCTATCTAAATTTTGGCATACTTCTTTTTCTACTTCTCACTGGGTGATACGTAAGGATTCGTCTAGGTGGATTGTTGTGTTGTGGTCTTGCTAAATGGCCTGCCTATCTTAGTGTTCCTATTTTTATGAGAGCTATTACGTTTTTACCTTCAGGTATCTGTTGGTATTGTGGTATATCTTATAGTTGTACCTCTTCCTCCAAATACCATTTTCACAGATACCACCAAATCTCCCTGCGAGGATTCTTGATTCAGATATGAACAAGAGGTTTTTATTAGTATAGATAGATAGATAGATAAAATTTATTCATCTACAAAGTTTACACAATTCTTACAAAAATATGTATAAATCTTATCGGACTAGTCAAAATTTTAGTACAAAAGAGTACAATATATAGCAAAAGTACACATGATTAAAATAAAACAGTGATTACAATTAAGAAATAAAAGTTACAAATACAAATTTAGAACTATTGTTGCAAAAATGTTAAAAATTTTAAAATCCGTCAACACGGTAAAATGTGTTGTCCATTAAAAATGAATACACAGTTTTTCGAAAACCTTTATGTGAAGAATTACTGAGAGTTAATATTATATTGACTATTCTATTGTAACATTTTATTGCAATATATTCAGGTGCATGTTGAAATACACCTAATCTAGAGAAAGGTTGTCGAAAATTAGATTTACCCCTAGTATCATGTGAGTGAATGTCATCGTTTCTGTCAAACGTGAGCTTGTTTTGCTCAATGTGCAATATTAATTGGAGAATTAAAAGGCTAGTTAGTGTTAAAATATTAGACTATTAGACTGCAACAACTATTTAATGACGAAAGAGAAGAACTGTCATTAAAAATTACCGAGGGTACCGGACCACCAATATTAAGAGAAGAAGTCGTCAATGCCATCAAAAACATAAAAGAGGGTAAAGCTACTGGACCAGATGAGGTGCCCATCGAATTATTAAAACTCATCGATGAAGATGTTATTGATGTAATGGCTGAACTCTTTAATCTAATATATCAGACTGCCACAATCCCCAGACAATGGCTGCAATCAACCTTTGTAGCAATTCCCAAAAAACCAAGTTCAACAACTTGCTCAGACCACAGAACAATAGCTTTAATGAGTCACACACTTAAAATATTTTTGAAAATAATTCACAGCAGAATTGTTAAAACTCTTGAATATGAGATTAGTGACACACAATTTGGCTTTAGAAATGGTATGAGTACAAGAGATGCTTTGTTCGGCTTGAATGTGCTGGCTCAGAGATGCATGGACATGAATCAGGATATGTACTTATGTTTTGTAGACTTTAAAAAGGCATTTGATAAAGTTCAACATAAAAAGCTTGTAGCTATATTAAAAAGCAAAAATATTGACAGTCGTGATCTGAAAATTATATCTAATTTATATTGGAATTAAACTGCCAAGGTAAGAGTTGACAGCCAGTACACCGAAAATATCAAAATACAGAGAGGAGTCCGCCAGGGTTGCGTGCTGTCCCCACTACTTTTCAATGTCTACAGTGAAGCGATATTTCAATAAGCGCTCTTAGACTCAATAGAAGGTATATTTATCAATGGAGAAGTTTTGAATAACTTACGTTTTGCAGACGATACAGTTATAATTACGGATAACAACAATGATTTACAGAACGTAATGCAACGCCTTGATGAACGCTGTCATGAGTACGAACTGAAGATAAATTTAAACTAAATGCATGATCATGACTAAATCTGCACATGCAAATATCCAATTGACTATTGAAGATACTGCAATTGAGAGTGTTAATAACTATAAATACTTAGGAACATGGATAACATCAGATGTAGACCAAACCAAAGAAATTAAGACACGTATTGAAATAGCATATACATCATTTATTAAACTTAAAAAGTTTCTTTGTTGTCGGGATATAAGGTTAGAACTACGCCTGAGAATGCTTCGATGTTACGTGTTCTCTACTCTTCTTGATGGTTTGGAAGTTTGGACACTGAAACAAGTTCATCTGAATAAGTTGGTCGCCTTTGAATTTTGGTGTTACAGAAGAATCCTACGAATATCATGGATTCAAAGAATGTCAAACATGGAAGTAACTAGAAGGATAGGAAATGAGTCAGAAATAATATTAACTATTAAAAGACGAAAACTTGAGTACTTGGGACAGGTGATGAGAGGGCAAAAATACGCAATATTACAACTTATTATGCAGGGCAAAATCCGGGGAAAGCGAAATGTGGGAAGACGAAGAATATCCTGGCTTAAGAACTTAAGGGAATGGTTTGAATGCAGTAGTGCAGAACATTATAGAGCGGCAGTCAACAGAGTCCGTATAGCCATGATAATTTCCAACCTTCGATAAAAGATGGAACTTAAAGAAGAAGAAGAAGACTGCAACTATCTGAAAATGAAACATCATATATACTTATAGTTTATTCGTCTTCCGGGTTTGGACCGTGTCATTTGTGAGTGACCCAAAAGTGGGTTCATCTCAGACGCGCTTCTTGACGCGCTTCTTGACGCGCTTCTTGACGTTCGCGCCACGAAGTGTGCCGATACGTCCCGACACGACAGGCACCGCGACTATAAATAGAGCGGTAGCGGAGTAATCGTCGGATTCACTCCCCGCCTCTCGACGCGTTAGTGTTCTGAGCTGTTGGACGTGAATCCCTGTCCTGGCATTTGGTTTTCACCTCTGGCTGCGTTGAGTAGTTGAGTTACTGTGACCAAATGCCCATCTTGGTAGTTAGTATTCGCCTCTGGTTGCGTTGAGTAACTGAGTTACCGTTGCTAACTACCCATCTTCCTGTTCTTTTGTTTTCTTTTTTCTTTTTCTTTGTTTCTCCTGAAGAAGCTACATATAATTGTAGCGAAACGTCAGAGATGAACCCACTTTTGGGTCACTCACAAATGACACGGTCCAAACCCGGAAGACGAATAAACTATAATTCTGACTCTGGCCGTGGAAGCCTACGATTTCATTTGATCATATATACTTCTTAAAACTTTTTTTTGATCTATAAATGCCTGTTCAAAATGAGATAAGCAACCCCAAAATATTAAGCCATACTGAAGTACAGACTGGACTAAACTAAAGTAAATCATACGCAATATATCAAATGAGATAGTGTTTTTTAAATTACGCATTATATAGCTACATATATTTAACTTTACTAATACATGATTTACGTGAGTTTCCCATGTAAGTTTATGATCTAGCGTTACCTCCAAAAATTTCATTGTAGTATAACTTTCTACTGATTTGCCATCCACATGTAAATAAAAGTCAGAATTTGGAATTAAGTTTTTTGGTAAGAAACGCATAAAATGTGTTTTTGTTACGTTGAGCTTGAGTCCATTATTTTTACAATATGTGCTAAATTCAGCAGATACAACATTGGTATTTCCCAGTATTGGTTCACTGTGAGACATGAGAATATTGGTATCATCAGCATACTGAACAATTTTATCTGGCGTTAAACAAAATGTGTTTAGGTCACTTAAAAATATAATGAAATATAAAGGCCCAAGTATTGAGCCTTGAGGTACACCCATCGTACATTGAAGTGGCCTCGACGTTACATTTTCCACTGTGACTACTTGAGTTCTATTAGTTAGATAAGATAGGGCCCAATTGTACGGTATACCCCGTACTCCAGTAACCTGCAATTTTTGTAGTAATAGTTCACGATCAACCATATCAAATGCACGACTAAGGTCATAAAAAATACCCAACACATTTAATTTATCATTTAATGCTTTATAAATAAATTGAAGACAGTCATAAATAGCAGTATTTGTAGATTTCTTTTTGCTAAACCCGTTTTGAATAACAGGAAGAATTTTAAAATGTTCTAAATAATCTGTTAATCTATTTGCATAGGCTGCTTCAAATATTTTAGACTACTGACTTGACATACAAATCAGCCTGTAGTTTGCAATATCCGTTGCAGATCCTTTATTTTTAAAAATGGGGATTCCTTTCGATTTCTTTATATCTGGAAATATTCCGCATGTTATTAATTCATTTATGAGATAAGATAGTGGTAAAACTATATAAGTGGCAAAGCTTTTCCATCAATTTCGTCTACCCCTGCAGCGGTTTTAGAAGCAGTTTTTACGCAAGAAGCAACTTCTTTTTCAGTGATTGGCGATAAAAAGAAACTTAAATCGAATTGCTCAATTTGTGTGGTACGGTTAACAACTGATAGTTCATTATTTTTTACAGCATTAATAAAATAATTGTTGATTTAATCAGCTTTATGATAATTTTGTACGTCACCGTTGTTATTAAAAGATATTAAATTTTGATTTGATTGACAGTTTTTACCTCTATTTTTATTAATTATTTTCCAACTTTCCTTCATTACATTATTGCTATTTCTAAATTGATTATCATATCGTTCATTTTTATGTTTTATAACAATTGTTTGATATGCTTGTTTAAATTTCTTGTAGGTATCGTTCCGAATATTGTGGGTTATTGAATTGTTTTTTTAATCCATTCATTTGACAGAATTGATCATGCAAACCCTTTATGTGAGGTGCAAACCAGGTTTTTTGTTTTGGTCTGGTAGTTACTCTACGTTTAAAGAAAGTAGTATTATAATAATATAAGAAAGTATCATAAAATATTGAAAATTTTTCTCCAAAACTACTAGCCACATATAGATCACACCAATCAATATTAGCTAAAATATTTTTAAAAGTTAATAAGTTGGCATGGCATAAATTTCTGGTAAAAACAGTTACATTAGTACTGGCAGTTCAAACAAGGACAAGTGCAGCTTGTGGAATTTCAGAACGGACCTTGCAAAGAGTTCGCAAACTGAGTGAGGAGGAATTAAGTAAGGAAAATAAAAGGATTCGTTTGCATCCAAAAATCCTCGACTTGCCACAAAATATTCAAATCTTAATGAGAAATATCATTTATGACATGTACAAAGCAAAAGAACATGTTACCAGAGACACACTTATTCAAAAAATAAACGACAGAGAACTTTGCGATATGGGTTTGACCAGTTTATCAAAAGTATTAAAAGCTATGGGTTTTAGATACAAAAAAACCAATATTAGTAAAGTGTTGTGCGAGCTGTCCAATGTTGTTGAAAAAGGTGTACATTTATAAGAAACTATTTCAAAAACAAGAATTCCGAATTTGCCAGACAATTTCTGTTTCTTGACAAAACATGGATTTTTGTGAAAGGAAATAATACCAAATCATCCTGGCAAGATGATTCTACCAAATGCTATTCGAGTACTAGTGCGAGTAATGGTAAAAGATATATAATATGGCATGCAGGAAATACGGAAGGTTTTATACCCAATGCTAGTCTTATATGATGATTACCACGGAAATATGGACGCCGATATTTTTGAACATTGGTTCGAGGAAAAATTATTGAAAAATCTGGAAAATCCGTCATTAATAGCCTTAGACAATGATACCAGAGAGGAGGAAAAGTTTTCCACAAGCAGCTGGAAAAAAAGAAGACTTAAGAAAGTGGCTGTCGGAGAAAAATATAGAAGACGAACATCTAGTTTTAAAAGCTGAATTAATAAATAAGTGCAAAGAACACATTACTGAGAAAAAATTTGTCGTTGACCACATGGCACTAAAATATGGTCATGAGGTCCTAAGACTACCACCATATCCCTGCCAGTACAATCTAATTGAATTGGTGTGGGGCATCACTAAAAACTACTTTGATAAACATGCATGTAAGACCACCGACGAAGCCAGCGTTTTACAACTCCGGCAAGATGCACTAAACCAAGTCAATGAGGAACAATAGCGGAAATGTATTGAGCATACTGAAAAAAAAATTTTAGAGTCATATGAAATAGAACAGGTTATTGATTAAATAAGACCTTTAATTATTCGTACAGATGAAGATTCAGATGAATCGGATAGCGAGTCAGATAGTGATGATACCTGTCCATAGATTAAGACGTAGATAGAAAAATTAACACAAAAGGGTACTAACCACAAAAAAAAAACAAAAAAAAAATAAAACAAAAACCGCATGCAGGAGAGAGCCAAAGACATGCCGCACGACACTCTTGAATGCAAGCACCAAAAAAATTAGATTAGCAAGTAAGGTAGATTAAGGACATGACTGGGTATTAGACGACGGATGAAAGAATTCGATGCTTGCTCGCTCTCGACTGCACTTGGTTCAGAAAAGGGAAAGCAAGTATCGACACACACAACCATCATTAGATCGCCGAACAATTACTTTGACCGGTAGTGATAAAGCCAAATGGGCTAACCTACCAATTAAATGTAAATAGACGGAAATCTCCCATTGCCTGACGGGGAATACCGTGAAATAGTCGAGACCTGGCTCCAAAGACCAAGGGCGGAAGAAAGCCAGAGCTGGTTGTACCGCAGGAGGACAACCTACCTCGGTGGGTTTGGGAAGGTGTGTGTGGGAAGTAGGAATAAGTCTTTGTTTTATATAGATATATTATATAGATATATTTATAAAATATATAAAAATAAAATTATCATACAAAATTTTGAACACCCAGTATTAACATTGGCAAATGTTTTTATGCTTAAATAAAATTATAGTTTAGTACACGCTGAAAAAAATTTTTGTTTTTTCAGCACAAATATTAACCACAATATTAATTTTTGAAGTTGCATTTGTTTTATGAAAAAATTTTCAAAATCTTTAAATATCTCAAAAACAACTATTTTTTCGAGAATGGTATCCCAATAAAAATCGATCCAGAATGATACATAGATTCTAAAAAAGAAATAACAAAAAGTCAGTTTCTATTTAAAATAAGAAACTTAATGGCGACTTCCGGTAAAACCGGAAGTGCTAGAAGAATGCAAATATTTAAAAATTGAAGAATGCTTTGCGTAACCCATTATTCCAGTTTGCAGAAACCAGTGACGACCAGAAATGAAAACTTTTAACCAACATGTTGCGTGAATGACCCTGTATAGTTCATACTTAATGTTTATCAATTTACATTATGATATTCAATTATTATAAAACATAATACAAAGTTATTTTATTTAAAAAATCCCTAATGTGGTATTATCAAATTAATAAAACCGTACATTTTTAATTTGAGAACCACTGACTACCTGAGGCAAATCTGAACAGACACTTTTATTACTTATGCGACAGGCTAAAACGATCCTACTGGGTATATAATATAGGTACTCTAAATGACTATTCTCTTCTTCTCAACCTATTTATTTAAAGACTATAACGTGCGATACTATAAGACTATATGCGTGCAGACGCATAATAAAAATACATGACTTAAGGAAGGCACTCTGCTGAAACACCTGTAGTGATAATAGATTATAATAAATTTTGTAGAAGTGTTAAAAACAAAATTTTTCAGTGATTTGTTGTTATATAAAATAAACTTCCATCACGTAATGGTCGAATCCATCACTTATTTAAAACTTTATCGTTTAAGTACCTAATAGTAGATGGAAAATTCCAAGATGGAAACTGACTTAAAAAGAGAAACTTTTGAGACGAAAACTATTTTCCAATTCAATCGATTATGGCGATTTTTCACTTAACGTACAAAACAAAAACAAAAGACAAACTTGAGCTGAATAAAACAAAACTATATATAAAAAAATGAATTTCTACAAAGAAATTGCCAAATTATTTGACACTAACTGGATAAAAATTAGGAGCTAAATAAAAAATATAACTTCACAATATAAACGCTAAAGAAATAATTATAAATAAATGAAATAATTTGGCGCAAAGTTAATCCTTTGTGAAGCGAAGTTTTGTATTACTTTTTTTCTTCTTTTTTTTCATTTTCTTCTTTTTATATAAACACAACTCTGTCTGTTTTTCAATGTGCTTCCAGTAAGTTGTCATTCCATCGTTTTCGTGGTCTTCCTACTGATCGTCTTCCTATTGGGGAATCGTCTCTTGTCGTCTTTACTACTATATTTGTTGTCATTCAGCTTATATGATCGTTCCATTCTATTCTTCTATTTTTTACCCAGTTTTTGATGTTCTCCACCT
Source organism: Diabrotica balteata (assembly GCA_918026665.1). NCBI lineage: Eukaryota > Metazoa > Arthropoda > Insecta > Coleoptera > Chrysomelidae > Diabrotica > Diabrotica balteata. Next base: position 41,019,006 of record OU898278.1, read on the forward strand.
TGCATCTACATCGTATATCTGTACTTTGTGCATCTACAGCGTCCGGAGAGTAGACCTCTTCACAGCTGAAGTCCGGTTGAAGAGGTCAACTCTCCAGACGCTGGTACTCACTTAAGGCATAAGTGTATGTTACCTGAAGCAAAATATAATTAAATATTAAACATCAATTATTATTAACAACAAGATGTACAATCTTTGGTAACCTTATTTACTTTAAAGGGTTTTTACCATAATATTTTGGTGGCTCAGGCATGTTAACCTGCTTTTTAAACCTGATGATTTAATTATTATTCCGAACACGTTCATGTGAATTTGATGTAGCCCTTTTAAGGGTTTTTAAATATACCCACTTACAAAGATTTAACCTCTTTTTGTGATACGTGGTATATAGCCAGCTGCAGGAATTTATTTTCCTCGTGTAATTAATAAAGATAACTGACCATTTAGTGGAAAACCGCCATTTCCACAGTTTGTGGGTATTGTTCATAAAGTATATAATTATAATTCTAACACGGATCAATAATTTTTTTTTCATAATTTAATTAATTTAACATGCTGCGCTAATTAGTTCTTCCACTTCTTCATCAGGGTCTGCTGTCTCTGTTTGAAATAGGTTTGTAAGATGTTCAGCAAAGACGTCCGCTTTGTCTATGTTGGAACAGGCCGATTCGTCATTTAGTTTACGGATGGGAGGAATAGTTGTGTATGGTTTCTTAAGCTTCTTAGTCACTTTCCATAACGTCTGGTTATTTGCTGTAAGGTTTGTAATGTAATGTTTGAAGGTGTTTGTTATAGAAGTCAGGAAAGAAATAAACAAACTCAACTCACAAAAAGCCCCAGGTTATGATTGTATCCCGGCACAAGTAGTAAAACAACTTCCTCCCTAGACTGCTAACAGTTATATTTAACCGCATGCTAAGCTGATCGTACTTTCCAAAAATATGTAAATTTACTGACGTCATTATGATCCTTAAGCCAGGAAAAGAGCCCAATGAAGTAAGCAAAGTTTTTAAAATATTGCTGCTTCAAAGGATATACGCAGATCATGAATTCCTAACATTACTTTTAAAACATCAGTTTGGTTTTCGGAAAAATCACTCCACCACCTAACAAGTTCATCTAATGATAAATGAAGTATCAAAAAGCCTTAACAAAAAGAAATACTGCAACGCTGTATTTCTAGATATCTGACAAGCATTTGACAAGGTCTGGCATAGAGGTCTGCTTTACAAAGTAAAAATAGCACTATCCAGGAACTATTTCCTCCTACTTAAATCCTACATATCAAATAGATATTTCTCTGCAAAATTTAAAGACCAATAATCCAACCTCTGTCCTATCAACTCTGGAGTCCAGCAGGGTAGTGTTCTAGGGTCGCTGCTTTTCTCACTCTACACAGCCGATATACCAAAGACTAATAATACAATAGACTACAACCGCTTCCTTTGCTAACGACGTAGCAATACTAGTTGTAAATGAAGATCCCATACAAGCCTCACAAAACCTGCAACATTATCTGAACATACTCAGTGATTGGTATACTAAATGGAGAACAAAAGTAAATAAAACAAAATCAACTCAAATAACATTTACCAACAGTCACAACATATACCCACTTGTAAGGATGGAAAATGTAAGAATACCAACAGCAACAGACACTAGGCCTGGCTAGGATACATTGACATATCCATACCAAAAGAAGGCAGCTTGACTTAAAATTCCACCAAATTTATTGGCTTCTTGGACGTAAATCAAAATTTAACATCTAAAATAAAATTCTTCTATACAAATCCATACTCAAACCTATCTGGTTCTACGGACCACACCTATGGGGCTGTGCAAAGCCAACGTCGCTAAATATTATCCAAAGATTCCAGTCTAAAGTGCTAAGATCGACAGTGGATGCACCATGGTACCTAAGTAATCAAGCACTTCACTACTGCTTAAAGATTCCTTTCATCAGAGAAGAAATTGATCGAGCCACGGAGTCACAAAATGAACGTATCAGGGAATTATTCAACAATGGTCCAGCCATAAGAAGACTAGATAGAACCTGGCCACAAGACCTACTTCAAAACTAAATCAAAATAGAATAAGGTGAGACATCATTGGATTAATTACTATTTAACTTGGAATAAGCCACAATTAAAGATAAAAAAATACGTTTATTGACGTTTCAATTTCCACTTCGGAAATCGTTCTCAAAATACAAACAGTAAATTAAACAAATTTTGTTTTTTGTTACATAGTGAAAAATTCTTCTAATAATTTAATTTTATCTGATTCATTTATATTGACAATTTAGACATACATTATGCATTTTAAAGTAGACGACTTTAAAATAATATTGCCAATATTGTTGAGTTGCGCTCCTGGGACGACTTTATTTATAAGATAGTTCATTCAATTACATGAAATCAACTTTAACTTGAGAATATCCGTCAGAAAAAAAATTAAAGCATGTAATTCTTCTTTAAAAAGACAAACACATGACATGATGACAGTAAAATTCTCCTGTTAGTGATTCCATAGTAAATTATGAGGGAAAAAACCAGGAAAAAAACCTCATAATACTATCCCGACATGGTAAGTATTTGTTCGTGCATTTAGTTTACCTTCAATTAACACCAAAATGCTGATTTTATATGTTTCGTTATTTAAAAAACATAAATGATGTATCCTCTATATGTTACTGACTTACTAATACTGGTATTTTCTTATTAATAACTTCCTCTTTCAATATTGGTAACCAGATCCTACTACATTCTGCCGAGGAATTTGCGACACAATTGGCCTCATTTAGCATAATTAGAGCCGCTAGCATCAATCTAATTATGCTCACTTAGCATAATTAGATTGATGTTCACTTATTCTAACATTTAATGGCCTTGGTGTTTCACCTAAATAAAACTGATCGCATTCACCAGGTATTTTATAAATGCAATTTTTTGTCCTTTCTTGTTCATTGTTAGGTTTGGTTTTGGACAAAATAGATCTTAACGTGTTTGTTGTTTTGAATGTTGTTGAAATGTTGAATTTATTTCCTATCCTTTTAAGTTTTTCTGATAATCCTTTTATGTACGTCCCTTGTGTATGTCATTGGATGTCTCTCCTTCATGCCCAAAACCTGTAACACATTTACTTAATACTCTGTAATAATCTAGATTGTAAATAAACATAATTATAAAAAAGTTTAATTAATTCATAAACGATTTCCGAAGTGAAAATTAAAAAGTAAAAATAAACGTATTGTTAATTATTGTGGAATTCTGGTGAGTTCTTATAAAAGACAGTAAATAATACCACATAAAAATATCCACCGAACACTATTGAGTTGAATAAAATTTAATCATAAGGTGTTTTTAATTTTCTCACAATATAATCAACTTTACTTCTTCTTCTGAAACGTTGGTTTTTTTTTCAGAAAAGAATCGTAATTTTACTTAATTGAGAGAATAGAAATAGAATTATTTTTTGTGTTATAATTGCAGAATCTTACTAATTTTTAGAAATGTAATTACCGAAAATCACTTCGAGGAAACTGATCAAATTATCATTTCAATTATTCACTTAGTTTTCTTAATTAGTACACCTTAAATTGAATTAAATTGTTTGAGAACTCAGTGTTGGTCAATTATTGCCGAAAATAGAACATGAAAGTGACATTCCTGTACCCATTTCAAAGTTGACCCGAATATGCCAAACTGTATTAACAAGTTTGAGAAGTTATATTATCTTAGAAACAATTCAAGATTTCGATGGACTGGATAATGCAGCAATAGTTGTCATTATTCTGATCATCTAGCGTACGAGACACAGGATTATTAAGTACGCTAAGAAAGTGATAAAGTGGTTGAAGAAGTATTTTTTCAAAGTAAAAATTATTACACAACAAAGGATTAAATAAAAATCTAAAAACCGCATTCTGAAGGGAATTCATAAAGCTCTGCCGTTAAAACATTTTGCATGTTCTTAAATAATAATGTTTTGGCTTGCTCTATTCTGCTTTTGATTTCCTGACATAAGTCCCACATTTCATTCTCCATCTATCATAATATTAGTTAGATTGTTAGCTAGTTTTTGTTTAATGATGACTAGCAATTTAGTTTTATTTATGTTAACTTTCAAACCCATTTGTTTACTATGGCCTGTTTCTGCTTATAGAAGTATCTGTGAATCATCTTTTTATGCGTCACTAGCAAGTTGTTGATGATTACTCCGTTGGTAATTATACGTTCTGTTCTGTCCTCCACAGCTTCTCTGAAAATCTGTTCTGCATATAAAGTATACAAAACCTCCATTGACTTATTATTTAAATAAGAAAATTTGGCCACCTAGTGTAAAATTAAATGATCTAGAGAATCTTAATATTTCGAACTAACGCCTTAAACTTAGTCAAATATGAGTCCGAAGAATATCAGAAGCTCCGTTATCTTAGAAAATCCAATTATCATTTAAAGCAACAAAAATAAAGTAAAAAATACTAAAATAATAAATCTAAGAATACTTTCCATTTCCGTATTAATTTCATCAAAAAAGATACTTTGGAAATGTCGATAAATTTGGATCGTTTGACCTCCCCAAGAGTTAGATTAACCAGTAACTCGAACAGTAGATATTTTCTAGCAAGATTAGAAAAAACGAATATCTTAAAAGGCCATTAAGCTACATCTTGTTTTCTACACAGCTAACCTACTTTAAAGCGTTTTTAAGCGTTAAACTATTTTTGGCTTCCGAAGGACTTCCCACTAAGTCTGAAGATCTACGCAAAATCCTTCTAAAATTTAACGATGCTCATGGAATTGGTCAAGCTGAGGTGGAAACTGATATTGCTACTTTTAGGTCCTTTCTCAGTTTGGAAAGAATTAATTACCTGCAAAAATTAAGGGAATGTCAATAAAATTTCTAAACAATACCGCGTGTTCTGCGACTCTATAAACCTCAAATTATTTTGGTGATAACAACTTTAGCATGGTTGTGATCAATATTCGTTCTAAAAGATATTATAGAAACAAAAGAATTATTTTTGTTTTTAGAGGAATTAGGATTTCCTCCGATAGTTGTGGTTATATAGTATTGGCTTGAAGTAAAAGAGCCTTTTTTTGTAGAAAAGTATACCACAATTGTTAGATATGATCGTCCAAGTTCAGTTCGTGGTGGCACCCTAATTCTTTCTGCAAATAATGATTTCTCTTCAGTAACAAAATATGACTTTCTGTTGAATGAAGCCTTCTTTTAGTTTTACTCAGTTTATAATAAGAATCTTATTCTATACATGTTTTGCATTTATAATCATCCTTCTAGAAAAAAGTTATTTGCTAAAAATTTCGATCAATAGCCTCGGAATAAGGACGGAAACAAAAGACGACGACTGCTACGAAAAAGGACTATGAGATTGGCCACATGGAATGTACAAGGTCTAAGGACCAAGGAAACTGAAGTTTTTCAAGAATTAGAACGACAACAAATAGACATATGCGTTCTTACAGAAACAAAAAAGAAAGGAAAGGGAATTGAAATCAAGAAACGACTATATTCATTTATACAGTGGAGTTTAAAAATCATTAAGAGCAAAAAGAGGTGTGTCTATAGCCGTGCATACAAAACTCAAAAACAATATCAAGAGTTGGGAAGAGATAGACAAGCAGATCATTATGATGGATCTTGAGAAACGTGGGTGACGATAGTTATAATAGGAGTATATGCTCCTATTAACGATTCTGAACAAAAGTTAAGGATGAATTTTATGACAAATTGCTTGACGTGTTGACCCATGTAAACCGATCCAAAGAAATATGCGTAGTAGAAGATTTCAATGCTCGGGTAGGCAAAAAATTACAAGACAATGTGGTAGGAAGATATGGTGAAGACAAAATAAACAACAACGGAGAGCGACTCATTGACCTTTGTGAAACATTACAGCTTAAAATAATGAATGGATTTTATCAGCACAAAGATATACATAAATTTACCTGGGAACAACCAAAGAAAAAGATAAAATCTATAATCGACTATCTCATTCAACCAGAAAACACAAGGCTCCAAACAAATGACGTAAGGGTGTATCGTGGTGCCGCATGCGGATCTGACCACTATATGGTGGTCGCAAAAATAACCATACACTACAGGAAAGTAAACAAGAACAAAATTGAACAGGAGAAGGTAGCAGCTTCCACAAAGATAAGATATAATATTGATAGCCTAAAACAAGAATCAGTACAATTCCTCTACAAACTTAGACTAGCCTCAAAACTAACTCACTTAACTCGAAGAGAAACAGCTGAAAAATAATATCAAGATATAAAAAATTGCATTCATCAGGCGGCCAAAGAGGCATTGGGGTACGAAGAAGCTGACAAAAGAAAAAATCCTGAGTGGTGGAACGAAGAAGTAGGAAAATTAATTAAAGACAAAAAAAACTTATCAAACATGGCTATCCACGAAAGACTCAGAAGACCGTAGAATTTACAGCAGACTCAACAGGAAAGCAAAGAAGGAAGTCGCTAAAAGAAAAAACGAAATGTGGGAAGAGAAATGAGAAGAGATGGACCGATGCTTAGGAGAAACCAAAGTGATACAAGCTTGGAAATTCATAAAAAGTATTAGAAAAGAAAGAAAAGATAAAGGAAATATAAACCTGATTCAAAATAAAAAGTTGGAAAAATATTACGAAACGCTATTAACAGAAAGTAGGCACGAATTTATGGAAAGACCTGACCATATCTCAATGACAGAAAACTCAGAGGTACATAAGATAAACAAAGAAGAACTGAAAAAAGAATTGAAACAAATGGAAAAAACACCCGGTCCTGAAAGACACCTTTCGATGGACAGACGATTGGAATTTGGCCCACATTAGCCCCATTTATAAAAAGGAGACAGGAAAGAGTGCGGAAATTATAGAAGCATTAGCGTAACTAGCTCGCTGGGAAGGTTATATGGTCGTATATTGAAAAGAAAAATAGAAAAGGAGAATAAAGAAATTGAAGAACAAAGCGGCTTCAGAGCAGGAAGATCGTGCGTGGATAACACATTTACCCTTCAAAAAGTAATTGAAAAACGAACAGCTCGAAACCTCCTTACGCATCTGGTATTTATAGATCTGGAGAAGGCTTATGATACAGTTTCTATAAAACTCTTATTTAGTATCTTGACGAAAACGGACCTTAGTAAAACATAGGTATCTAAAAGCAATACTGAACATCTATAAATGTCCTCAAAGCACTGTAAAAACAGGAAATACTTTTTCAAGGGTATTTACAGTAACGAAAGCATACATACAGATAGAGTACATACAACTTCTGAAAGAGTAGAAACTAGACAGTTAATATGGTATGGACACGTACAGAGGATGGGCGACAACAGATGGCCGAAAAGAGCTATGGAATACAATCCAAGTAATAGAAGGAAACGAGGAAGACCAGCCAAGTCTTGGATACAAGATATTATGGAAACCATGAAAGACAGCCATAGATGAAGACACCTGGAGAGATAGAAAAAGATGGCGATCGAAATGCGGGAAGCGGCAGAAGCTTTAGGATCCCCGCTTATATATATTATATATATATATATATATATATATATATATATATATATATATATATATATATATATATATATATATATAAATATATATATTTATATAAGAGTATGAAAAAAGAAGTACTTGTGACTCGTTTGGAAAAAATATAACACTGTTTTTGAAGGGTTTGAGTCAATAAAAGGGGCTATTTGTTGACTATTTTTTACTCGAGCTTTCAATTGTGATTACAATTTTTATCAAGAGCTTCTAAAAAATACAAAATGTCTTACAAAGTTGAACTAGAAAAAAAAAATTTTTTTGTTAACTCACCAAATAAAATTAGTTTTTTATATAAAACTACTGCTTACATAATAAATACAAAAAATATTAATAAAAAAAAAATAATAATAATAAAAAAAAAATGTCTTATTCTAACAAATGTTTCTCTGAAAAATTTTAGTATAAAAAACTTCATCTAAATTTTTCAGAGAAACATTTGTTAGAATAAGACATTTTTTTATTAATATTTTTTGTATTTATTATGTAAGCAGTAGTTTTATATAAAAAACTAATTTTATTTGGTGAGTTAACAAAAAATTTTTTTTTTCTAGTTCAACTTTGTAAGACATTTTGTATTTTTTAGAAGCTCTTGATAAAAATTGTAATCACAATTGAAAGCTCGAGTAAAAAATAGTCAACAAATAGCCCCTTTTATTGACTCAAACCCATCAAAAACAGTGTTATATGTGTTATATATTTATATATATATATATATATATATATATATATATATATATATATATATATATATATATATTATATATATATATATATATATATATATTGTTATGCTATTTCAATTGTATTCTATTGCTTATTTAGAAAAGATCCTGTCTATATTTATTAAATGATCTAATCTCCAATTAATCACAATAAATCAGCATTAATTAATTACAATCTCAGGATATTTAACTTGTACTATTTACCTTTGATCGTGGATTCAAAATATTTTCCAATTGGCTTCCTAATTGGGATAGGTAATATGACCTGAATAAAATACACAGAATTTCAACTGAAGTATATGTGAGATGTCCTTTATTTTATTGAAATTTTATATAACAATCAATCCGGTAATATTTGCAATACAATACTTTAAATATATGAGAAGTTGTTTTCTATCATGGACCCAAATGTTATTTTACATTGATTTTTAATATGTGTTATAACTAAGCTCTCCTTATAATTTTTTCTTTTTTAAATGATCGCAAAATTAACTGTCTCTATAATTTATTCAATTTATTTAATTTATAAATGAAAACCACACTCCTGCTCTAATGAAAATTGACTGACCTTTCGTATCTGCCGTTGCAATTCTCTGGCCACGCCATAAAAAAAAACCTTTCTCTGCTTCTGCTCCTATTTTGGTCCAGAAGACGTACACCTTTCTCCTCTCTGTCCTTGTATCTGCAACCCAACAACTCGTGTAATTCTATGCAGCCTCCTTTTGAACCAATCTCCGCGCCTGTTTATAACTTCAAATGTTTCCGGCTTCGTCTGCTATTAATATTCTTATAACCTTTTGGTTTTTCTATCTCTCTGTACCCCGTTCCTCACACTCATCAGCTTTTACACCGCAAATAAACACACCCGGTAAATTACGTCTTCGGGACTTCAAACAAACACAAACCACAAAGCTCCTTCCTTCTTGGGCGACGAAAACTGACTAACTCCTTTCCTCTCTCCTATCTCATAGCCAACACCACTCCCTCCTTGCATTCAAAAATTGACCAATAAAAATCTTCTACCTCTGTGACGTATATCGTTATCAACCAACTCTCTCTATTAAAACGTCATTCGGGTAATTCCAGAAAACAACATTCTTTAATTATTCTAACTAAATCTATCTGCTTTACAAATATTTCTTACTAATAGCTACAAACGATACCTGTTTCTCAATTCAATGTCTTTTGTTAATAAACTTTTACCGATATAATCTTTCGGGGGGAAAAACCACCGCACATCCCGGTCTATTGTTTAAACACTTTCTATATACACTTTTATTACGGGTAAATCCATTTCACAATAACCGACTTATTTAAATTTCTTATCGATAATATTTGAAAGTCTTGTCTCTGAGGCCTAATGAACAATTCTTTGAACAACTTAAAATACATATTTTGTCTTATACAGGATGTTTGAAAATTTATATGCCCGTGTCTTTATGAAATATCAATAATCTTAATTTTTATTTAAGTAATAAAATTTGTAGATCGGTTTTTTATTGCTTATGGACATTCAAAAGTACAACAAATCCCGCCTTTGCAATCGATAAAATTTATCAATCTATGCAACTAAATTTTCTCGAGGCAAACTAAAACGCACTTCCTGTATGCTATCTGTACTTATGCTACGTATTTTGTGGCCACTCGGTTTTCCTTATTTATCAGCGTTTCATAGTCTCTTAAAATTTTACGCAAATCATTTTCTTTGCCTTCTCCACATATCAATTTTTTTGTCTCTCCCATCAAATTCTTCGCACATATTCACCGTGTACTCCGTGTCTTTTTCAAACACCACTGTCTCCATTGTGTCCTCTTCATTTTCCTTTGTTTTTTTTTTTTTTTTTTTTTTGTTGGGCTCGTCTCTTCTTTTGAGGAATCCCATATGTTCTTTTCAACTGAATCCTTTTCCTTTTCTTTCATTTCCTTTGTTTCTTCTTCTGTTGGGCTCGTCTCTTCTTTTGAGGAATCCCAAGTTTTGCTTTCATTTCTTGTCAAAATCTTTCCATCTTCTTCTCCTGAGCTCGTCTCATCTTTTGAGGAATCCCAGGTTTGTTTTCTTTGATCGTTTTCTGACCTTTTCCCCTCTTTCTTCCTTTTCCTTTCTTCGTCACCAGGTTCATTTCCACCGTTTGTTCTTTCTCTGATTCGTCCGTAATTTGTTTCTCTTGTTCCTTATCCTGTTCTTCTTCTTTTTCCTTTGTTATTTTCATCGTATTGGTTTTGAAGTCGATCACTACATGTTTTTTCCGTTAATTCGTCAACGCCTACAATCATGTCATGTGACATATTCGGCATTATTACACATTGAAGTGCATACATATTTTTTTTCAATCGTACCATTACTCGTATACCTTCATTTATTGTTGCCAACGTCCGTTTATTTGCGCCCACTAAATTCACCCTAGGTATTTTATAAATTAGACTTGTTAAATTTACTTCTTCGATTAATTTTCTGTTGACCAGTGTTATTTCAGAGCCTGTGTCTATCATAATTTTAATTGGTTTCTCATTTATAAATCCATCCACAAATTTTAAATTAACTCCATTTCTCTTTTCATTGTTTCCTGCCAGTTTAATAAATTCCTTGGGGTGACAAAAAATTCCTGTTTGTTTCTTCGTTTTTAGTGAGCGCCTTCTTGAAAACACGCCTGTTGTTCTTCTGTGTTTTCTCGCCGTCATCTTCTCTCTCATATTCATTTTCTTCTCTTTGCATATTATTTATTTCTCTTCTGTTCTCTTTTGGTCTATCATTCCCGTATCGGTTACCGCGAGATTCCTGTTCATTCCGTGGGTTATTGTATCTGTTTCCTTGGTATGGGCGGTTATTTCTACTCTGATTTTCCCGATCCCTGTTTTCATTCCATCTCTGGGTTCTAGGTTCATAATTCTCTCTTCCGTTCGGTCTATTTTCGTATCCCCGTCTAGGTATGAATTCTCGTCTTGGATAATCTCTTCTAAAATTTTGACCTCTATCTCTATATTCTTGGTTTTCTCTTTGTCTATAATTTTCTTGCGGTCTTCTTTCTCTTCTTTCATGCCTACGTGATTCTCTCATTTGCAAAATTGACATAAGCTGTCAATGTCCTTGTAATTTTGGAGATTTATGTGGTCTTCCAAGGTATCTTCAAAGTGTCGCGATATCAACTCTACCAATTGTTCTGATGAATAATTATATTGCAAATGTTTTGCATTATTATAGAGTTGTAATGCGTACATCGTTTCTGATACGCCATCCTCTCATGGTATTTTCCATTTTGTAACTCTTTATTTACTTGTAGTTGCTGGATTTTTCCCCAGAAATAATTTAAGAATCTTCTCTCAAATCTTGCCAATTGTCAAATTCTTCTTCCTTGCTGACAAACCAAAGATTTGCCTCTTCTTTGAGATGGTTTCGGATGGTTTCCTTTGCTGTTGCAAACGGTCCTATGTATGTGACTTTTTTCTTTAGGTTATTTATAAAAGGCACTGGGTGTAGTTTCCTTATATCCCCGCCAAATCGTACTTTAACGTCTTCTGTGCTATGTACGATAACTTCCTTTCTTTCTACTCCTCTTATCTCCATCTCTGCAATTTGTTTTTCATTTTGCTTAAGTTTCCTTTCCATTTCTTTCCTGACTTCTAGTAACGCCATTTCAAATTTTTCTTCTAACTGTTCCAGTTCCTTTTTCTGGACAGCCTTAATATCCTTCATTTTAGTTTCCATTTCTTCTCTCTGCATCTCTAGTTTCCTCTCTGTTTCACTAACTTTTTTTAAACAGACTTTTACTTCGTTTTCATATTTGTCCATACGCGTTTCCATTTTTTGTTCCATTTTTCTTTGGTTTTCTTCCAATTTGTCCAATTTTTGTTCCGTTCTTTGTTGTGATTCATCCAATTTTTGTTCCGTTCTTTGTTGTGATTCATCCATCTTCTGTGATTGGAGTTGCATCATTTGTATTAATTTTTCTATTCCCGATTCTTGTTTTTCTGTCTCCATTACTGTTGTGTCTAATACGTCTTCCTGGTCTGAATATTCTTCCTGTTCTGATTTATCTTCTTGTTTTTTGTTCTCTTTGCTCTTGTTTCTTGTGTTTGGCATTTATTCTGTTTTTATCCCCGCCAAATATAAAATTCTACTGGTCTGTTGCAACAAACGGGACTTTTCTTGTTCAAATGTAATAACTCTTGAGTACGAGTATCAAATTTCAATATCCCACAAATAAATCAAATGGTAAAATATCAAATGTCAAAATCAATCAAATAAATCAAGTATGGTAAAATTATCAAATGTAAATATCACACAAATAACTCAATTATGGTAACCTATAAATTGTCAATATCACGAATAAATCAATTATGGTAAATTGTATCTTAAAAAAATATATAAATCTTTATGTCCTCAAATTTTACATAATATTTCACTTTATCCACGGCATATAAACTTTCAAATATCTGCTCGTCTACTCCTATCCTTTCAAATTTGCCAACTAGAAATATTTTTCAAAGCTTTACACGTTGGGGGCCATTTTGTTATGCTATTTCAATTGTATTCTATTGCTTATTTAGAAAAGATCCTGTCTATATTTATTAAATGATCTAATCTCCAATTAATCACAATAAATCAGCATTAATTAATTACAATCTCAGGATATTTAACTTGTACTATTTACCTTTGATCGTGGATTCAAAATATTTTCCAATTGGCTTCCTAATTGGGATAGGTAATATGACCTGAATAAAATACACAGAATTTCAACTGAAGTATATGTGAGATGTCCTTTATTTTATTGAAATTTTATATAACAATCAATCCGGTAATATTTGCAATACAATACTTTAAATATATGAGAAGTTGTTTTCTATCATGGACCCAAATGTTATTTTACATTGATTTTTAATATGTGTTATAACTAAGCTCTCCTTATAATTTTTTCTTTTTTAAATGATCGCAAAATTAACTGTCTCTATAATTTATTCAATTTATTTAATTTATAAATGAAAACCACACTCCTGCTCTAATGAAAATTGACTGACCTTTCGTTATCTGCCGTTGCAATTCTCTGGCCACGCCATAAAAAAAACCTTTCTCTGCTTCTGCTCCTATTTTGGTCCAGAAGACGTACACCTTTCTCCTCTCTGTCCTTGTATCTGCAACCCAACAACTCGTGTAATTCTATGCAGCCTCCTTTTGAACCAATCTCCGCGCCTGTTTATAACTTCAAATGTTTCCGGCTTCGTCTGCTATTAATATTCTTATAACCTTTTGGTTTTTCTATCTCTCTGTACCCCGTTCCTCACACTCATCAGCTTTTACACCGCAAATAAACACACCCGGTAAATTACGTCTTCGGGACTTCAAACAAACACAAACCACAAAGCTCCTTCCTTCTTGGGCGACGAAAACTGACTAACTCCTTTCCTCTCTCCTATCTCATAGCCAACACCACTCCCTCCTTGCATTCAAAAATTGACCAATAAAAATCTTCTACCTCTGTGACGTATATCGTGATCAACCAACTCTCTCTATTAAAACGTCATTCGGGTAATTCCAGAAAACAACATTCTTTAATTATTCTAACTAAATCTATCTGCTTTACAAATATTTCTTACTAATAGCTACAAACGATACCTGTTTCTCAATTCAATGTCTTTTGTTAATAAACTTTTACCGATATAATCTTTCGGGGGGAAAAACCACTGCACATCCCGGTCTATTGTTTAAACACTTTCTATATACACTTTTATTACGGGTAAATCCATTTCACAATAACCGACTTATTTAAATTTCTTATCGATAATATTTGAAAGTCTTGTCTCTGAGGCCTAATGAACAATTCTTTGAACAACTTAAAATACATATTTTGTCTTATACAGGATGTTTGAAAATTTATATGCCCGTGTCTTTATGAAATATCAATAATCTTAATTTTTATTTAAGTAATAAAATTTGTAGATCGGTTTTTTATTGCTTATGGACATTCAAAAGTACAACAATATATATATATTTATATATATAATATATATATATATACATATATATATATATATATATATATATATATATATATATATATATATAATCATCTGACCATGATATAAGGAAACATGGTATGCTCACGCGCATCTATTTTGAACAGCCAATCGCGTTTACGACCAAAATCCGCCATTTTGAAGGCGGCAATTCAAGTATGTACAAAATTGATACGAAATATCGTAGTTAAATTAAATAAAATAAAATTAATATTATACATTAATCCAATTAATTCATATTTAAAATGATCTGAACAGACTCTTGCTAAAATAATTTTTAAAAAATCGAAACAAAACAAAAACACATTTACTTTTAAATTCCAATACATTGCAAAGTAAGGTTAAAAAATGCAAAAGTAAACAAAGCAGACGTCACGCATGTAGAGGTGGTTGATTTTTGTGGATCAGGTCAGGTATGCTCACTTACACTTACTATGAGTACAGTACCCGTACCATGGACGTATAAATAAAGATCTTTATTTATACGTCCATGACCCGTACTCGTTTATTATAATATATTGGTGTTAGGGATCAGTTCCACAAGTATAAATAAAATATATGTTCCAAAGTAACTGGTATGGGATCAGGTCACCATCCCTACACGCATGTGACATATTGAAAAGATGGTGGATTTTGGTCGGCGCAGAAATGTGCAAAAACGAGTCCACCTAGTGAGCATACCTTGTTTCCTTATATCATGCATCTGACTCTTCCACGAAACTAGTTTTTCAGAACCTGCTAAATGTTAGATAACCTATCCAATAAAAGCAAAAAAATTATATGCGGTGACTTATAATATTACTTCTACAGCAATGTCAAACTTATTGGAGAAACTTCTGCCGAGATGAAACCAATAATTCTTCTTCTTGTGGTAAAAAAAGTAAAGTTCGTCTAACCTTCTGGATAAGGTCTAGTGTTAGAGCTTTCAGGTCCTGCAAGCGCCCCTAACATAACCTAACGACTACTTTCGTAACCGGGACCAACGGCTTTACGTGCCCTCCGAAGCACGGTGGCAGCTCAGTTAAATTGGAAATTGAAAATTTTGTCGGTGCCGGGATCCGACAAATTATTTGAGGAATATGCCAAATGGGGGCTTACTGTAAACATAAGCAAAACAGAATATTTAAAAATTGGAGGAAATACCACAGATCTGAGGCTTGAAAACGCAGTCATAAAAGGCTGCAACCAGTATAAATATCTAGGAAGCATCATATCAGCAGATGGCAGAGTTAAGATAGATGTACAAAACCGAATAACCCAAGGGAAAAAATGCATCCGAATACTGAATTCATTACTGTGGTCTAATAAAATAAAGATGCATACCAAACTTCGCGTATACAGAGCAATTGTAGAACCAATTACCACATATGGTGCCGAATGTTGGACGATGACAAAGAATGAACGAGATAAAGTAGACGTTGTGGAAATGGATTATCTTAGAAGGTCATGTCGAGTATCGAGAATGGAAAGAATCAGAAATGAGGAAATACGAAACCATACAGGAATTAGAGATACTCTTTCAGATAGAATACAAGTAAGGCAATTACAATGGTATGGTCACGTGATGAGAATGGAGGAGGAGCGGTGGCCAAAGAAAGCCTTAATGTATGTTCCGCCAGAAAGAAGGAAAAGGGGAAGACCACCAAATTCCTGGAGAAGAGAAATTACAAAAACAATGCAATCTAGAGGCTTAGAAGAGGGAGATTGGGGAGATAGGAAAAGATGGAGGCTGAAATGCGGGAAGCGGCAATCGCCGTAGGACCCCCGTTATATGATGATGATGATGCCGGGATCCCTTACGGATGTTGGCTTCTTCTTCTTAGAGTGCCGTCTCCCTACGGAGGTTTGCAATCATAATGGCTATTTTTATTTTCGAACTCTAAACAAACAATCGATCTGCATTGATACCAATCACGTAGATTCTTTAACCATGAGTTCTGTCTTCGGCCAACAGATCTTCTATCTTGAATCTTTCCCTGTATTATGAGTCTTATGAGTATTATGAGACCAAAGTTTCATATTTTGGTCCCATGGCCAGAACCACAAACAACTGGTTTAGAAACCACATTTTAAATGTTCTTTCTTGGCCATCTAACCGTCCTAACTTAAATATCATTGAAACAGTATAGCATAAAATAAAAAATTTACCTGTGTACAGTGCAGATCCTAAGTTAATGTCCCACCGAATTCGAGCATCCATAAAATTTAAGGGTCATTCCACTCCGTCTTTAAAATAAACATTCGTTCTATGTTTTATATTTGGTTGCCAAAAAAATAAACATTCTTTATTATTAAAGAATGTTTATATAAGAAATTAAAAAATTATTATATACAAAACATTGCTGAGGCCGGTCCTCACATATGGAGCAGAAACATGGACTCTAACGCAAAAGATGAAAGACTTTTGGGAATATTTAAGCGTAAAATACTCCGCAAAATATTTGGAGCTGTAAACGACTAAGGGCAGTGGCGCAGAAGATATAATTTTGAATTGTATCAGCTCTTGATGAGCCAGATGTCATAACGTTCATTAAAACACAGCGACTTAGATGGGCTGGACACATAATACGAATGCCATAAAATACCATTGCTAAAAAGCTAACCACAGGAACAGCTGTAGGAAAAAGAAGCAAAGGCCGACCGCGAATTAGGTGGTTAGATGGAGTAGAAACCGACTTACGAATATTAAAAATCAGAAGATGGCAACATGTTGCCAAAAACCGAACAGAATGGCGACGAATCTTAGAGCAGGCCAAGATCCACAGAGGATTGTCGAGCCAAAGATGATGATGATTATTATTAAATAGTTCTGTTACAGTTGGTATATTTCAAATTGCAAACTACAGATTGCAATGATGGTCGCCAACATCCGAAACGGATAGGCACTACAAAAAGAATAAGATGCATATTTTGTCTTGTATTTCTGATTTAACCTATATCATACAGAATTAACTTATTACATAGTTAAACAACAAAAACATGATTAGATAAAAATAAACTGTCAACTATTTTAATTTTGCATGTATTTTAGTTTGTCCCATTATATAGTTGTTAGGACTCGTAAAGGCAGACTTTTATTAAACAAACGCGCACCTCGAGTATAATAACAAATCAATAGAAAAACAGAATTTCTGTTCTGCCATCTTCTTGGATGTTTCTCCCATAAAGTACCACATAAAGGTTTAATTCACAAACACGAAAATTTTATTCCTAGATCGTACCCTTTAAAACTGAAATATACTTAGTGACATTAACAGTGTTACACCCAGAAGGAATAACATCTTAAACTAAATTTTTGGCAACAGAATGACTATATTTAAAACATGCTATGATAACAATTCCAGTGTTTTATCTTTTCTACTTTTTGTAAAAATAAAGTTTTATCTTTAAATTTTTTTGTGAAGAGGCCGTTTTGTAAAAACCGCTTCATATAGAAATTTTTAGTTAAGACAGGCCATTCACGTTCCGACTTGTGGTCCAACTTAGTAGGACTACTAGTTGGATGTTCGTCTCCACTCACGCTCCGACTTCCTATCCAACTAGCGGTCCAACCCAACTTCAGTTCTAGGTTGATTTCACGATGGTGTACATCGCTTAACCAAAAAATGTTTTGAATAAACACTACGCAAAATATAATTAGGAGGAGGAAAATGGCAGCATTGTGCTTGTTATCCTTATATGTATGTTATGATATGTATGTTTAAAAATTAGGTTTCGTTTCTCTAGTTATTTGTCTAGGGCTCAACTTATTATTTTTTTCAACCCTTGATTTTTATAGCTTTTTAAGATGTAGGAAAAAATTATAGTTTTTATATATTTGTGTAGGTATGAAATCTATATTTTATTTGTTTTAAACTGAAGCTGGGATTTATTTTGTTGTGTGTGTGTCGTATATTTTTAATAGGAATAATTTTTTGTGCAATTGAAAGTTATTTTCTATTATTTTTTTGCGACCTAGGAATCCTTTGCTACAACTATGATTTAATTTTCATTGTTTGTTGATAATTCTTCCGTAGCCAATCCGGAGTATCGGAAATTTACCTGTATGGGAATGTCCGAAATAGATCTACAGAAAGGAAAATAATTTGCCCTAACAAAAAGGTAATTTTCGTGCAATTGAAAGTTTATTTTCTATTAAATATTCGCGAACTAGAGATCTTTGCGTAAAGTATTTCATAGAAATCTCATACGTAACAGGTGCCGAAGGTCAACTGACTGAGAAAATTTTCGATCCAACCTGTGATCCGACTTCCAACTTCACCATTCACGCTCCGACTTCGTCGTCAGTCGGAAGTCGGATGTTCAAGTCGTCCCACTAGTTGTCCAACTAATCCAACTAGCCCACTCACGGTCCGATTTCAGATCCAACTGCAGAAGTTGGACCACTAGTCGTACCACAAGTCGGAACGTGAATGGCCTGCATAAGATTCCTTAGTCTAATTGTATTCAGTGTAAGAAGATGCCTCGAGTTTAAAGATACTAAAATTACCATCATATTAGCGATTTTGACAGGGGTAGAAATATTGCATATAGAGATATTGGTTTGTCGTATTTGGAAATTGTCCATCGTGTTAATTGTACGGCAATGACGATTATGCGTGTCTGTCGTGTGTGGACAAACGAAGGTAGAGGAACACGAAGAAGACCAACTGGTCAACCGTGGCGCACCATAGAGCGTTAATATGGGCGCTTTAGATTGGTGCAGAGAATGGCAGAATTGCGTAATGTATCATTTAGCGATAAATCACGATTATGTTTACGAATGCGTGATGGTCGTAGGATGTTAAGACGCAGGTGCCGTGGCAACGAGATATCGGGTTTGCTGTTGAGAGGCATGTACACAGGACAGTGTTTATTCGATTTAATATGACAGCTGCGCGTTAAGTTGATGACATCTTACTACCCAATTTACTGACTTATCTCAGCGGCCGTCGAGACGTCCGTTTTAATCAAGACAACGCACGTCCCCATATTATTCGTCAAACTATGGACTTTCTCCAAGAAACTGGCGTTAGTTAGTATAATTTGAGGTTTATAGAGTCGCAGAACACGCGGTATTGTTTAGAAATTTTATTGACATTCCCTTAATTTTTGCAGGTAATTAATTCTTTCCAAACTGAGAAAGGACCTAAAAGTAGCAATATCAGTTTCCACCTCAGCTTGACCAATTCCATGAGCATCGTTAAATTTTAGAAGGATTTTGCGTAGATCTTCAGACTTAGTGGGAAGTCCTTCGGAAGCCAAAAATAGTTTAACGCTTAAAAACGCTTTAAAGTAGGTTAGCTGTGTAGAAAACAAGATGTAGCTTAATGGCCTTTTAAGATATTCGTTTTTTTCTAATCTTGCTAGAAAATATCTACTGTTCGAGTTACTGGTTAATCTAACTCTTGGGGAGGTCAAACGATTCAGATTTATCGACATTTCCAAGGTATCTTTTTTGATGAAATTAATACGGAAATGGAAAGTATTCTTAGATTTATTATTTTAGTATTTTTTACTTTATTTTTGTTGCTTTAAATAATAATTGGATTTTCTAAGATAACGGAGCTTCTGATATTCTTCGGACTCATATTTGACTAAGTTTAAGGCGTTAGTTCGAAATATTAAGATTCTCTAGATCATTTAATTTTACACTAGGTGGCCAAATTTTCTTATTTAAATAATAAGTCAATGGAGGTTTTGTATACTTTATATGCAAAACAGATTTTCAGAGAAGCCGTGGAGGACAGAACAGAACGTATAATTACCAACGGAGTAATCATCAACAACTTGCTAGTGACGCATAAAAAGATGATTCACAGATACTTCTATAAGCAGAAACAGGCCACAGTAAACAAATGGGTTTGAAAGTTAACATAAATAAAACTAAATTGCTAGTCATCATTAAACAAAAACTAGCTAACAATCTAACTAATATTATGATAGATGGAGAATGAAATGTGGGACTTATGTCAGGAAATCAAAAGCAGAATAGAGCAAGCCAAAACATTATTATTTAAGAACATGCAAAATGTTTTAACGGCAGAGCTTTATGAATTCCCTTCAGAATGCGGTTTTTAGATTTTTATTTAATCCTTTGTTGTGTAATAATTTTTACTTTGAAAAAATACTTCTTCAACCACTTTATCACTTTCTTAGCGTACTTAATAATCCTGTGTCTCGTACGCTAGATGATCAGAATAATGACAACTATTGCTGCATTATCCAGTCCATCGAAATCTTGAATTGTTTCTAAGATAATATAACTTCTCAAACTTGTTAATACAGTTTGGCATATTCGGGTCAACTTTGAAATGGGTACAGGAATGTCACTTTCATGTTCTATTTTCGGCAATAATTGACCAACACTGAGTTCTCAAACAATTTAATTCAATTTAAGGTGTACTAATTAAGAAAACTAAGTGAATAATTGAAATGATAATTTGATCAGTTTCCTCGAAGTGATTTTCGGTAATTACATTTCTAAAAATTAGTAAGATTCTGCAATTATAACACAAAAAATAATTCTATTTCTATTCTCTCAATTAAGTAAAATTACGATTCTTTTCTGAAAAAAAAACCAACGTTTCAGAAGAAGAAGTAAAGTTGATTATATTGTGAGAAAATTAAAAACACCTTATGATTAAATTTTATTCAACTCAATAGTGTTCGGTGGATATTTTTATGTGGTATTATTTACTGTCTTTTATAAGAACTCACCAGAATTCCACAATAATTAACAATACGTTTATTTTTACTTTTAATTTTCACTTCGGAAATCGTTTATGAATTAATTAAACTTTTTTATAATTATGTTTATTTACAATCTAGATTATTACAGAGTATTAAGTAAATGTGTTACAGGTTTTGGGCATGAAGGAGAGACATCCAATGACATACACAAGGGACGTACATAAAAGGATTATCAGAAAAACTTAAAAGGATAGGAAATAAATTCAACATTTCAACAACATTCAAAACAACAAACACGTTAAGATCTATTTTGTCCAAAACCAAACCTAACAATGAACAAGAAAGGACAAAAAATTGCATTTATAAAATACCTGGTGAATGCGATCAGTTTTATTTAGGTGAAACACCAAGGCCATTAAATGTTAGAATAAGTGAACATCAATCTAATTATGCTAAGTGAGCATAATTAGATTGATGCTAGCGGCTCTAATTATGCTAAATGAGGCCAATTGTGTCGCAAATTCCTCGGCAGAATGTAGTAGGATCTGGTTACCAATATTGAAAGAGGAAGTTATTAATAAGAAAATACCAGTATTAGTAAGTCAGTAACATATAGAGGATACATCATTTATGTTTTTTAAATAACGAAACATATAAAATCAGCATTTTGGTGTTAATTGAAGGTAAACTAAATGCACGAACAAATACTTACCATGTCGGGATAGTATTATGAGGTTTTTTTCCTGGTTTTTCCCTCATAATTTACTATGGAATCACTAACAGGAGAATTTTACTGTCATCATGTCATGTGTTTGTCTTTTTAAAGAAGAATTACATGCTTTAATTTTTTTTCTGACGGATATTCTCAAGTTAAAGTTGATTTCATGTAATTGAATGAACTATCTTATAAATAAAGTCGTCTACTTTAAAATGCATAATGTATGTCTAAATTGTCAATATAAATGAATCAGATAAAATTAAATTATTAGAAGAATTTTTCACTATGTAACAAAAAACAAAATTTGTTTAATTTACTGTTTGTATTTTGAGAACGATTTCCGAAGTGGAAATTGAAACGTCAATAAACGTATTTTTTTATCTTTAATTGTGGCTTATTCCAAGTTAAATAGTAATTAATCCAATGATGTCTCACCTTATTCTATTTTGATTTAGTTTTGAAGTAGGTCTTGTGGCCAGGTTCTATCTAGTCTTCTTATGGCTGGACCATTGTTGAATAATTCCCTGATACGTTCATTTTGTGACTCCGTGGCTCGATCAATTTCTTCTCTGATGAAAGGAATCTTTAAGCAGTAGTGAAGTGCTTGATTACTTAGGTACCATGGTGCATCCACTGTCGATCTTAGCACTTTAGACTGGAATCTTTGGATAATATTTAGCGACGTTGGCTTTGCACAGCCCCATAGGTGTCGTCCGTAGAACCAGATAGGTTTGAGTATGGATTTGTATAGAAGAATTTTATTTTAGATGTTAAATTTTGATTTACGTCCAAGAAGCCAATAAATTTGGTGGAATTTTAAGTCAAGCTGCCTTCTTTTGGTATGGATATGTCAATGTATCCTAGCCAGGCCTAGTGTCTGTTGCTGTTGGTATTCTTACATTTTCCATCCTTACAAGTGGGTATATGTTGTGACTGTTGGTAAATGTTATTTGAGTTGATTTTGTTTTATTTACTTTTGTTCTCCATTTAGTATACCAATCACTGAGTATGTTCAGATAATGTTGCAGGTTTTGTGAGGCTTGTATGGGATCTTCATTTACAACTAGTATTGCTACGTCGTTAGCAAAGGAAGCGGTTGTAGTCTATTGTATTATTAGTCTTTGGTATATCGGCTGTGTAGAGTGAGAAAAGCAGCGACCCTAGAACACTACCCTGCTGGACTCCAGAGTTGATAGGACAGAGGTTGGATTATTGGTCTTTAAATTTTGCAGAGAAATATCTATTTGATATGTAGGATTTAAGTAGGAGGAAATAGTTCCTGGATAGTGCTATTTTTACTTTGTAAAGCAGACCTCTATGCCAGACCTTGTCAAATGCTTGTCAGATATCTAGAAATACAGCGTTGCAGTATTTCTTTTTGTTAAGGCTTTTTGATACTTCATTTATCATTAGATGAACTTGTTAGGTGGTGGAGTGATTTTTCCGAAAACCAAACTGATGTTTTAAAAGTAATGTTAGGAATTCATGATCTGCGTATATCCTTTGAAGCAGCAATATTTTAAAAACTTTGCTTACTTCATTGGGCTCTTTTCCTGGCTTAAGGATCATAATGACGTCAGTAAATTTACATATTTTTGGAAAGTACGATCAGCTTAGCATGCGGTTAAATATAACTGTTAGCAGTCTAGGGAGGAAGTTGTTTTACTACTTGTGCCGGGATACAATCATAACCTGGGGCTTTTTGTGAGTTGAGTTTGTTTATTTCTTTCCTGACTTCTATAACAAACACCTTCAAACATTACATTACAAACCTTACAGCAAATAACCAGACGTTATGGAAAGTGACTAAGAAGCTTAAGAAACCATACACAACTATTCCTCCCATCCGTAAACTAAATGACGAATCGGCCTGTTCCAACATAGACAAAGCGGACGTCTTTGCTGAACATCTTACAAACCTATTTCAAACAGAGACAGCAGACCCTGATGAAGAAGTGGAAGAACTAATTAGCGCAGCATGTTAAATTAATTAAATTATGAAAAAAAAATTATTGATCCGTGTTTCGGATCTTAGGAGAAACCAAAGTGATACAAGCTTGGAAATTCATAAAAAGTATTAGAAAAGAAAGAAAAGATAAAGGAAATATAAACCTGATTCAAAATAAAAAGTTGGAAAAATATTACGAAACGCTATTAACAGAAAGTAGGCACGAATTTATGGAAAGACCTGACCATATCTCAATGACAGAAAACTCAGAGGTACATAAGATAAACAAAGAAGAACTGAAAAAAGAATTGAAACAAATGGAAAAACACCCGGTCCTGAAAGACACCTTTCGATGGACAGACGATTGGAATTTGGCCCACATTAGCCCCATTTATAAAAAAGGAGACAGGAAAGAGTGCGGAAATTATAGAAGCATTAGCGTAAACTAGCTCGCTGGGAAGGTTATATGGTCGTATATTGAAAAGAAAAATAGAAAAGGAGAATAAAGAAATTGAAGAACAAAGCGGCTTCAGAGCAGGAAGATCGTGCGTGGATAACACATTTACCCTTCAAAAAGTAATTGAAAAACGAACAGCTCGAAACCTCCTTACGCATCTGGTATTTATAGATCTGGAGAAGGCTTATGATACAGTTTCTATAAAACTCTTATTTAGTATCTTGACGAAAACGGACCTTAGTAAAACATAGGTATCTAAAAGCAATACTGAACATCTATAAATGTCCTCAAAGCACTGTAAAAACAGGAAATACTTTTTCAAGGGTATTTACAGTAACGAAAGCATACATACAGATAGAGTACATACAACTTCTGAAAGAGTAGAAACTAGACAGTTAATATGGTATGGACACGTACAGAGGATGGGCGACAACAGATGGCCGAAAAGAGCTATGGAATACAATCCAAGTAATAGAAGGAAACGAGGAAGACCAGCCAAGTCTTGGATACAAGATATTATGGAAACCATGAAAGACAGCCATAGATGAAGACACCTGGAGAGATAGAAAAAGATGGCGATCGAAATGCGGGAAGCGGCAGAAGCTTTAGGATCCCCGCTTATATATATATATATATATATATATATAATATATATATATATATATAATATAATATATATAAATATATATATTTATATAAGAGTATGAAAAAAGAAGTACTTGTGACTCGTTTGGAAAAAATATAACACTGTTTTTGAAGGGTTTGAGTCAATAAAAGGGGCTATTTGTTGACTATTTTTTACTCGAGCTTTCAATTGTGATTACAATTTTTATCAAGAGCTTCTAAAAAATACAAAATGTCTTACAAAGTTGAACTAGAAAAAAAAAATTTTTTGTTAACTCACCAAATAAAATTAGTTTTTTATATAAAACTACTGCTTACATAATAAATACAAAAAATATTAATAAAAAAAAAATAATAATAATAAAAAAAAAATGTCTTATTCTAACAAATGTTTCTCTGAAAAATTTTAGTATAAAAAACTTCATCTAAATTTTTCAGAGAAACATTTGTTAGAATAAGACATTTTTTTATTAATATTTTTTGTATTTATTATGTAAGCAGTAGTTTTATATAAAAAACTAATTTTATTTGGTGAGTTAACAAAAAATTTTTTTTTTCTAGTTCAACTTTGTAAGACATTTTGTATTTTTTAGAAGCTCTTGATAAAAATTGTAATCACAATTGAAAGCTCGAGTAAAAAATAGTCAACAAATAGCCCCTTTTATTGACTCAAACCCATCAAAAACAGTGTTATATATTTATATATATATATAATATATATATATATATATATATATATATATATATATTATATATATATATATATATATATTGTTATGCTATTTCAATTGTATTCTATTGCTTATTTAGAAAAGATCCTGTCTATATTTATTAAATGATCTAATCTCCAATTAATCACAATAAATCAGCATTAATTAATTACAATCTCAGGATATTTAACTTGTACTATTTACCTTTGATCGTGGATTCAAAATATTTTCCAATTGGCTTCCTAATTGGGATAGGTAATATGACCTGAATAAAATACACAGAATTTCAACTGAAGTATATGTGAGATGTCCTTTATTTTATTGAAATTTTATATAACAATCAATCCGGTAATATTTGCAATACAATACTTTAAATATATGAGAAGTTGTTTTCTATCATGGACCCAAATGTTATTTTACATTGATTTTTAATATGTGTTATAACTAAGCTCTCCTTATAATTTTTTCTTTTTTAAATGATCGCAAAATTAACTGTCTCTATAATTTATTCAATTTATTTAATTTATAAATGAAAACCACACTCCTGCTCTAATGAAAATTGACTGACCTTTCGTTATCTGCCGTTGCAATTCTCTGGCCACGCCATAAAAAAAAACCTTTCTCTGCTTCTGCTCCTATTTTGGTCCAGAAGACGTACACCTTTCTCCTCTCTGTCCTTGTATCTGCAACCCAACAACTCGTGTAATTCTATGCAGCCTCCTTTTGAACCAATCTCCGCGCCTGTTTATAACTTCAAATGTTTCCGTCTTCGTCTGCTATTAATATTCTTATAACCTTTTGGTTTTTCTATCTCTCTGTACCCCGTTCCTCACACTCATCAGCTTTTACACCGCAAATAAACACACCCGGTAAATTACGTCTTCGGGACTTCAAACAAACACAAACCACAAAGCTCCTTCCTTCTTGGGCGACGAAAACTGACTAACTCCTTTCCTCTCTCCTATCTCATAGCCAACACCACTCCCTCCTTGCATTCAAAAATTGACCAATAAAAATCTTCTACCTCTGTGACGTATATCGTGATCAACCAACTCTCTCTATTAAAACGTCATTCGGGTAATTCCAGAAAACAACATTCTTTAATTATTCTAACTAAATCTATCTGCTTTACAAATATTTCTTACTAATAGCTACAAACGATACCTGTTTCTCAATTCAATGTCTTTTGTTAATAAACTTTTACCGATATAATCTTTCGGGGGGAAAAACCACCGCACATCCCGGTCTATTGTTTAAACACTTTCTATATACACTTTTATTACGGGTAAATCCATTTCACAATAACCGACTTATTTAAATTTCTTATCGATAATATTTGAAAGTCTTGTCTCTGAGGCCTAATGAACAATTCTTTGAACAACTTAAAATACATATTTTGTCTTATACAGGATGTTTGAAAATTTATATGCCCGTGTCTTTATGAAATATCAATAATCTTAATTTTTATTTAAGTAATAAAATTTGTAGATCGGTTTTTTATTGCTTATGGACATTCAAAAGTACAACAAATCCCCGCCTTTGCAATCGATAAAATTTATCAATCTATGCAACTAAATTTTCTCGAGGCAAACTAAAACGCACTTCCTGTATGCTATCTGTACTTATGCTACGTATTTTGTGGCCACTCGGTTTTCCTTATTTATCAGCGTTTCATAGTCTCTTAAAATTTTACGCAAATCATTTTCTTTGCCTTCTCCACATATCAATTTTTTTGTCTCTCCCATCAAATTCTTCGCACATATTCACCGTGTACTCCGTGTCTTTTTCAAACACCACTGTCTCCATTGTGTCCTCTTCATTTTCCTTTGTTTTTTTTTTTTTTTTTTTTTTTTTGTTGGGCTCGTCTCTTCTTTTGAGGAATCCCATATGTTCTTTTCAACTGAATCCTTTTCCTTTTCTTTCATTTCCTTTGTTTCTTCTTCTGTTGGGCTCGTCTCTTCTTTTGAGGAATCCCAAGTTTTGCTTTCATTTCTTGTCAAAATCTTTCCATCTTCTTCTCCTGAGCTCGTCTCATCTTTTGAGGAATCCCAGGTTTTGTTTTCTTTGATCGTTTTCTGACCTTTTCCCCTCTTTCTTCCTTTTCCTTTCTTCGTCACCAGGTTCATTTCCACCGTTTGTTCTTTCTCTGATTCGTCCGTAATTTGTTTCTCTTGTTCCTTATCCTGTTCTTCTTCTTTTTCCTTTGTTATTTTCATCGTATTGGTTTTGAAGTCGATCACTACATGTTTTTCCGTTAATTCGTCAACGCCTACAATCATGTCATGTGACATATTCGGCATTATTACACATTGAAGTGCATACATATTTTTTTTCAATCGTACCATTACTCGTATACCTTCATTTATTGTTGCCAACGTCCGTTTATTTGCGCCCACTAAATTCACCCTAGGTATTTTATAAATTAGACTTGTTAAATTTACTTCTTCGATTAATTTTCTGTTGACCAGTGTTATTTCAGAGCCTGTGTCTATCATAATTTTAATTGGTTTCTCATTTATAAATCCATCCACAAATTTTAAATTAACTCCATTTCTCTTTTCATTGTTTCCTGCCAGTTTAATAAATTCCTTGGGGTGACAAAAAATTCCTGTTTGTTTCTTCGTTTTTAGTGAGCGCCTTCTTGAAAACACGCCTGTTGTTCTTCTGTGTTTTCTCGCCCGTCATCTTCTCTCTCATATTCATTTTCTTCTCTTTGCATATTATTTATTTCTCTTCTGTTCTCTTTTGGTCTATCATTCCCGTATCGGTTACCGCGAGATTCCTGTTCATTCCGTGGGTTATTGTATCTGTTTCCTTGGTATGGGCGGTTATTTCTACTCTGATTTTCCCGATCCCTGTTTTCATTCCATCTCTGGGTTCTAGGTTCATAATTCTCTCTTCCGTTCGGTCTATTTTCGTATCCCCGTCTAGGTATGAATTCTCGTCTTGGATAATCTCTTCTAAAATTTTGACCTCTATCTCTATATTCTTGGTTTTCTCTTTGTCTATAATTTTCTTGCGGTCTTCTTTCTCTTCTTTCATGCCTACGTGATTCTCTCATTTGCAAAAATTGACATAAGCTGTCAATGTCCTTGTAATTTTGGAGATTTATGTGGTCTTCCAAGGTATCTTCAAAGTGTCGCGATATCAACTCTACCAATTGTTCTGATGAATAATTATATTGCAAATGTTTTGCATTATTATAGAGTTGTAATGCGTACATCGTTTCTGATACGCCCATCCTCTCATGGTATTTTCCATTTTGTAACTCTTTATTTACTTGTAGTTGCTGGATTTTTCCCCAGAAATAATTTAAGAATCTTCTCTCAAAATCTTGCCAATTGTCAAATTCTTCTTCCTTGCTGACAAACCAAAGATTTGCCTCTTCTTTGAGATGGTTTCGGATGGTTTCCTTTGCTGTTGCAAACGGTCCTATGTATGTGACTTTTTTCTTTAGGTTATTTATAAAAGGCACTGGGTGTAGTTTCCTTATATCCCCGCCAAATCGTACTTTAACGTCTTCTGTGCTATGTACGATAACTTCCTTTCTTTCTACTCCTCTTATCTCCATCTCTGCAATTTGTTTTTCATTTTGCTTAAGTTTCCTTTCCATTTCTTTCCTGACTTCTAGTAACGCCATTTCAAATTTTTCTTCTAACTGTTCCAGTTCCTTTTTCTGGACAGCCTTAATATCCTTCATTTTAGTTTCCATTTCTTCTCTCTGCATCTCTAGTTTCCTCTCTGTTTCACTAACTTTTTTTAAACAGACTTTTACTTCGTTTTCATATTTGTCCATACGCGTTTCCATTTTTTGTTCCATTTTTCTTTGGTTTTCTTCCAATTTGTCCAATTTTTGTTCCGTTCTTTGTTGTGATTCATCCAATTTTTGTTCCGTTCTTTGTTGTGATTCATCCATCTTCTGTGATTGGAGTTGCATCATTTGTATTAATTTTTCTATTCCCGATTCTTGTTTTTCTGTCTCCATTACTGTTGTGTCTAATACGTCTTCCTGGTCTGAATATTCTTCCTGTTCTGATTTATCTTCTTGTTTTTTGTTCTCTTTGCTCTTGTTTCTTGTGTTTGGCATTTATTCTGTTTTTATCCCCGCCAAATATAAAATTTCTACTGGTCTGTTGCAACAAACGGGACTTTTCTTGTTCAAATGTAATAACTCTTGAGTACGAGTATCAAATTTCAATATCCCACAAATAAATCAAATGGTAAAATATCAAATGTCAAAATCAATCAAATAAATCAAGTATGGTAAAATTATCAAATGTAAATATCACACAAATAACTCAATTATGGTAACCTATAAATTGTCAATATCACGAATAAATCAATTATGGTAAATTGTATCTTAAAAAAATATATAAATCTTTATGTCCTCAAATTTTACATAATATTTCACTTTATCCACGGCATATAAACTTTCAAATATCTGCTCGTCTACTCCTATCCTTTCAAATTTGCCAACTAGAAATATTTTTCAAAGCTTTACACGTTGGGGGCCATTTTGTTATGCTATTTCAATTGTATTCTATTGCTTATTTAGAAAAGATCCTGTCTATATTTATTAAATGATCTAATCTCCAATTAATCACAATAAATCAGCATTAATTAATTACAATCTCAGGATATTTAACTTGTACTATTTACCTTTGATCGTGGATTCAAAATATTTTCCAATTGGCTTCCTAATTGGGATAGGTAATATGACCTGAATAAAATACACAGAATTTCAACTGAAGTATATGTGAGATGTCCTTTATTTTATTGAAATTTTATATAACAATCAATCCGGTAATATTTGCAATACAATACTTTAAATATATGAGAAGTTGTTTTCTATCATGGACCCAAATGTTATTTTACATTGATTTTTAATATGTGTTATAACTAAGCTCTCCTTATAATTTTTTCTTTTTTAAATGATCGCAAAATTAACTGTCTCTATAATTTATTCAATTTATTTAATTTATAAATGAAAACCACACTCCTGCTCTAATGAAAATTGACTGACCTTTCGTTATCTGCCGTTGCAATTCTCTGGCCACGCCATAAAAAAAACCTTTCTCTGCTTCTGCTCCTATTTTGGTCCAGAAGACGTACACCTTTCTCCTCTCTGTCCTTGTATCTGCAACCCAACAACTCGTGTAATTCTATGCAGCCTCCTTTTGAACCAATCTCCGCGCCTGTTTATAACTTCAAATGTTTCCGGCTTCGTCTGCTATTAATATTCTTATAACCTTTTGGTTTTTCTATCTCTCTGTACCCCGTTCCTCACACTCATCAGCTTTTACACCGCAAATAAACACACCCGGTAAATTACGTCTTCGGGACTTCAAACAAACACAAACCACAAAGCTCCTTCCTTCTTGGGCGACGAAAACTGACTAACTCCTTTCCTCTCTCCTATCTCATAGCCAACACCACTCCCTCCTTGCATTCAAAAATTGACCAATAAAAATCTTCTACCTCTGTGACGTATATCGTGATCAACCAACTCTCTCTATTAAAACGTCATTCGGGTAATTCCAGAAAACAACATTCTTTAATTATTCTAACTAAATCTATCTGCTTTACAAATATTTCTTACTAATAGCTACAAACGATACCTGTTTCTCAATTCAATGTCTTTTGTTAATAAACTTTTACCGATATAATCTTTCGGGGGGAAAAACCACTGCACATCCCGGTCTATTGTTTAAACACTTTCTATATACACTTTTATTACGGGTAAATCCATTTCACAATAACCGACTTATTTAAATTTCTTATCGATAATATTTGAAAGTCTTGTCTCTGAGGCCTAATGAACAATTCTTTGAACAACTTAAAATACATATTTTGTCTTATACAGGATGTTTGAAAATTTATATGCCCGTGTCTTTATGAAATATCAATAATCTTAATTTTTATTTAAGTAATAAAATTTGTAGATCGGTTTTTTATTGCTTATGGACATTCAAAAGTACAACAATATATATATATTTATATATATAATATATATATATATACATATATATATATATATATATATATATATATATAATATATATATATATATAATCATCTGACCATGATATAAGGAAACATGGTATGCTCACGCGCATCTATTTTGAACAGCCAATCGCGTTTACGACCAAAATCCGCCATTTTGAAGGCGGCAATTCAAGTATGTACAAAATTGATACGAAATATCGTAGTTAAATTAAATAAAATAAAATTAATATTATACATTAATCCAATTAATTCATATTTAAAATGATCTGAACAGACTCTTGCTAAAATAATTTTTAAAAAATCGAAACAAAACAAAAACACATTTACTTTTAAATTCCAATACATTGCAAAGTAAGGTTAAAAAATGCAAAAGTAAACAAAGCAGACGTCACGCATGTAGAGGTGGTTGATCCAAGTATTTTTGTGGATCAGGTCAGGTATGCTCACTTACACTTACTATGAGTACAGTACCCGTACCATGGACGTATAAATAAAGATCTTTATTTATACGTCCATGACCCGTACTCGTTTATTATAATATATTGGTGTTAGGGATCAGTTCCACAAGTATAAATAAAATATATGTTCCAAAGTAACTGGTATGGGATCAGGTCACCATCCCTACACGCATGTGACATATTGAAAAGATGGTGGATTTTGGTCGGCGCAGAAATGTGCAAAAACGAGTCCACCTAGTGAGCATACCTTGTTTCCTTATATCATGCATCTGACTCTTCCACGAAACTAGTTTTTCAGAACCTGCTAAATGTTAGATAACCTATCCAATAAAAGCAAAAAAATTATATGCGGTGACTTATAATATTACTTCTACAGCAATGTCAAACTTATTGGAGAAACTTCTGCCGAGATGAAACCAATAATTCTTCTTCTTGTGGTAAAAAAAGTAAAGTTCGTCTAACCTTCTGGATAAGGTCTAGTGTTAGAGCTTTCAGGTCCTGCAAGCGCCCCTAACATAACCTAACGACTACTTTCGTAACCGGGACCAACGGCTTTACGTGCCCTCCGAAGCACGGTGGCAGCTCAGTTAAATTGGAAATTGAAAATTTTGTCGGTGCCGGGATCCGACAAATTATTTGAGGAATATGCCAAATGGGGGCTTACTGTAAACATAAGCAAAACAGAATATTTAAAAATTGGAGGAAATACCACAGATCTGAGGCTTGAAAACGCAGTCATAAAAGGCTGCAACCAGTATAAATATCTAGGAAGCATCATATCAGCAGATGGCAGAGTTAAGATAGATGTACAAAACCGAATAACCCAAGGGAAAAAATGCATCCGAATACTGAATTCATTACTGTGGTCTAATAAAATAAAGATGCATACCAAACTTCGCGTATACAGAGCAATTGTAGAACCAATTACCACATATGGTGCCGAATGTTGGACGATGACAAAGAATGAACGAGATAAAGTAGACGTTGTGGAAATGGATTATCTTAGAAGGTCATGTCGAGTATCGAGAATGGAAAGAATCAGAAATGAGGAAATACGAAACCATACAGGAATTAGAGATACTCTTTCAGATAGAATACAAGTAAGGCAATTACAATGGTATGGTCACGTGATGAGAATGGAGGAGGAGCGGTGGCCAAAGAAAGCCTTAATGTATGTTCCGCCAGAAAGAAGGAAAAGGGGAAGACCACCAAATTCCTGGAGAAGAGAAATTACAAAAACAATGCAATCTAGAGGCTTAGAAGAGGGAGATTGGGGAGATAGGAAAAGATGGAGGCTGAAATGCGGGAAGCGGCAATCGCCGTAGGACCCCCGTTATATGATGATGATGATGCCGGGATCCCTTACGGATGTTGGCTTCTTCTTCTTAGAGTGCCGTCTCCCTACGGAGGTTTGCAATCATAATGGCTATTTTTATTTTCGAACTCTAAACAAACAATCGATCTGCATTGATACCAATCACGTAGATTCTTTAACCATGAGTTCTGTCTTCGGCCAACAGATCTTCTATCTTGAATCTTTCCCTGTATTATGAGTCTTATGAGTATTATGAGACCAAAGTTTCATATTTTGGTCCCATGGCCAGAACCACAAACAACTGGTTTAGAAACCACATTTTAAATGTTCTTTCTTGGCCATCTAACCGTCCTAACTTAAATATCATTGAAACAGTATAGCATAAAATAAAAAATTTACCTGTGTACAGTGCAGATCCTAAGTTAATGTCCCACCGAATTCGAGCATCCATAAAATTTAAGGGTCATTCCACTCCGTCTTTAAAATAAACATTCGTTCTATGTTTTATATTTGGTTGCCAAAAAAATAAACATTCTTTATTATTAAAGAATGTTTATATAAGAAATTAAAAAATTATTATATACAAAACATTGCTGAGGCCGGTCCTCACATATGGAGCAGAAACATGGACTCTAACGCAAAAGATGAAAGACTTTTGGGAATATTTAAGCGTAAAATACTCCGCAAAATATTTGGAGCTGTAAACGACTAAGGGCAGTGGCGCAGAAGATATAATTTTGAATTGTATCAGCTCTTTGATGAGCCAGATGTCATAACGTTCATTAAAACACAGCGACTTAGATGGGCTGGACACATAATACGAATGCCATAAAATACCATTGCTAAAAAGCTAACCACAGGAACAGCTGTAGGAAAAAGAAGCAAAGGCCGACCGCGAATTAGGTGGTTAGATGGAGTAGAAACCGACTTACGAATATTAAAAATCAGAAGATGGCAACATGTTGCCAAAAACCGAACAGAATGGCGACGAATCTTAGAGCAGGCCAAGATCCACAGAGGATTGTCGAGCCAAAGATGATGATGATTATTATTAAATAGTTCTGTTACAGTTGGTATATTTCAAATTGCAAACTACAGATTGCAATGATGGTCGCCAACATCCGAAACGGATAGGCACTACAAAAAGAATAAGATGCATATTTTGTCTTGTATTTCTGATTTAACCTATATCATACAGAATTAACTTATTACATAGTTAAACAACAAAAACATGATTAGATAAAAATAAACTGTCAACTATCTGAATTTTGCATGTATTTTAGTTTGTCCCATTATATAGTTGTTAAAGCTCGTAAAGGCAGACTTTTATTAAACAAACGCGCACCTCGAGTATAATAACAAATCAATAGAAAAACAGAATTTCTGTTCTGCCATCTTCTTGGATGTTTCTCCCATAAAGTACCACATAAAGGTTTAATTCACAAACACGAAAATTTTATTCCTAGATCGTACCCTTTAAAACTGAAATATACTTAGTGACATTAACAGTGTTACACCCAGAAGGAATAACATCTTAAACTAAATTTTTTGGCAACAGAATGACTATATTTAAAACATGCTATGATAACAATTCCAGTGTTTTATCTTTTCTACTTTTTGTAAAAATAAAGTTTTATCTTTAAATTTTTTTGTGAAGAGGCCGTTTTGTAAAAACCGCTTCATATAGAAATTTTTAGTTAAGACAGGCCATTCACGTTCCGACTTGTGGTCCAACTTAGTAGGACTACTAGTTGGATGTTCGTCTCCACTCACGCTCCGACTTCCTATCCAACTAGCGGTCCAACCCAACTTCAGTTCTAGGTTGATTTCACGATGGTGTACATCGCTTAACCAAAAAATGTTTTGAATAAACACTACGCAAAATATAATTAGGAGGAGGAAAATGGCAGCATTGTGCTTGTTATCCTTATATGTATGTTATGATATGTATGTTTAAAAATTAGGTTTCGTTTCTCTAGTTATTTGTCTAGGGCTCAACTTATTATTTTTTTCAACCCTTGATTTTTATAGCTTTTTAAGATGTAGGAAAAAATTATAGTTTTTATATATTTGTGTAGGTATGAAATCTATATTTTATTTGTTTTAAACTGAAGCTGGGATTTATTTTGTTGTGTGTGTGTCGTATATTTTTAATAGGAATAATTTTTTGTGCAATTGAAAGTTATTTTCTATTATTTTTTTGCGACCTAGGAATCCTTTGCTACAACTATGATTTAATTTTCATTGTTTGTTGATAATTCTTCCGTAGCCAATCCGGAGTATCGGAAATTTACCTGTATGGGAATGTCCGAAATAGATCTACAGAAAGGAAAATAATTTGCCCTAACAAAAAGGTAATTTTCGTGCAATTGAAAGTTTATTTTCTATTAAATATTCGCGAACTAGAGATCTTTGCGTAAAGTATTTCATAGAAATCTCATACGTAACAGGTGCCGAAGGTCAACTGACTGAGAAAATTTTCGATCCAACCTGTGATCCGACTTCCAACTTCACCATTCACGCTCCGACTTCGTCGTCAGTCGGAAGTCGGATGTTCAAGTCGTCCCACTAGTTGTCCAACTAATCCAACTAGCCCACTCACGGTCCGATTTCAGATCCAACTGCAGAAGTTGGACCACTAGTCGTACCACAAGTCGGAACGTGAATGGCCTGCATAAGATTCCTTAGTCTAATTGTATTCAGTGTAAGAAGATGCCTCGAGTTTAAAGATACTAAAATTACCATCATATTAGCGATTTTGACAGGGGTAGAAATATTGCATATAGAGATATTGGTTTGTCGTATTTGGAAATTGTCCATCGTGTTAATTGTACGGCAATGACGATTATGCGTGTCTGTCGTGTGTGGACAAACGAAGGTAGAGGAACACGAAGAAGACCAACTGGTCAACCGTGGCGCACCATAGAGCGTTAATATGGGCGCTTTAGATTGGTGCAGAGAATGGCAGAATTGCGTAATGTATCATTTAGCGATAAATCACGATTATGTTTACGAATGCGTGATGGTCGTAGGATGTTAAGACGCAGGTGCCGTGGCAACGAGATATCGGGTTTGCTGTTGAGAGGCATGTACACAGGACAGTGTTTATTCGATTTAATATGACAGCTGCGCGTTAAGTTGATGACATCTTACTACCCAATTTACTGACTTATCTCAGCGGCCGTCGAGACGTCCGTTTTAATCAAGACAACGCACGTCCCCATATTATTCGTCAAACTATGGACTTTCTCCAAGAAACTGGCGTTAGTATTTTGCCGTGGTCATCTTGTGCTCCGGATTTAAATCCTATTGAACATGTATGGGATATTCTGGGAAGGAGACTGTCCACTTTGCACCATCCTCCACAGTCTCTGCCACAGATAATGCATGAAGTTTAAGTTTCTTGGAACGAGGTGCCACAAGCAAACATCGATCATCTCATTTTGTCTATGTATAGACGTATATAGGATTGTATTCAGCTACGAGGTTGCCAAACACATTATTAATTTTTGTAATTACTTGTTAATAAAAATTCTTGACAACAGTATCGTTTCATTCATGATGTAAATCTATCATGTTGCCAAAAAATTAAGTTAAAGAAATTATTCCCTAGGGGTGTAACACTTTTAATGTCAATGAGTATATTTATTTATTAAAGATTTAAATAAATACAAAAAGATTAATCTCTAAGAAGATTAACGATTAAATTTATATAAAATAATCCCTGTAATACATTTAATGATAAAAGTTCTTTTATTCAATTTACTACAACGCTTAAAAAATTGTCTTAAAACATTTTACTTGAAGAAGATTGAGACTTTAAACTTTAAGAAGTTTTTTTCAGTTATATTATTTTCAACAATTGCAAGTGTGCTCAGAAAATTTTATATTGCGGTAAAGCCAGTTGCAGTCGCCCATGTACATCTTCATCTGAGACGAACAGATTAACTCTAATCATATTACAAGTTGTATCTTGACGTTAATACGTGGCTTGGATACTGGTTAATATAAACGGATAGAAGTACATAACGGACTCCGTTAACTTTGTTAACTGTTAGATGTTGGATGCCAACGGTGCAACTAGCTGATAATATTACCGCGGAGACATGTTTGGGAGAAGTTTGATATAATCAATGGTGATTTATTTTTAAGCATACACTGCTCGAAGTAATACATATATTTTTTTTAATTACGACCAATCTTTAAAGAAAAACAAAAACAACCTTGCAATCCTGAACTTTTTATATAATGAAATCATGAAATAAATACTTTCTAACAGTGGCTTCCCACGGTCGGCGATTCTACAGATCATCGAGGACAGCCGATCAGCACGGACGAGAACGCACCGCAGACAGAGCTCTTCCTACGGTCCGTGACAGTCTGTGTAGGTCCGTGACAGTATTGTTTGATTATATCATAAAAAGGCCACTCAGGCTTGTAAACATTAAATTCGGCATTAAATTATTTCTCTTCTTTTTTAATTCTTTAATCGAAATAGTACTATTCTTCAATTGATTTTTTATTTGGTTCCATACATCGTATATATCGGTTCCGCTTCTTATGCTCTGGTGCCGTAGAATTCTATAAATTTGTTTCATTTTGATACAAATTTAAAAAATAAAAAATAACTTCGTTTGTCTATTCCATTTTTTAGCAAAAAACTGCAAAACAACTTTGACAACACTACAGACAACTACTCGTGTCAGCGAATGAAAAACTTCTGACTTGCCGACGCCGACCGTGGGAAGCCGCTATAAAATTTTTTGTTACTTGCCGTATTGCCAGATTTCAGTAAGAGCCCAAGAAGGTAACCATTAAATTTTTTCAGAGATTATGGAGAGAATAAGAGAAATGGGGAAGCAAAAATCTGAATTTTGTTTTGACAATTAAAAATCTTCGGATTTCGAGTTTCTTGATTGATTATCAGATGTCGATATTGCGTCTATACCGAAGCCATTTTAGCGTTGCTTCCTTTACGACAGGAAAGATTGTTTTTACGTTCAAAGCATCTGTAAATAGTCGCTCCGAAGATTTCTTTTAGAATGAAGTACGTATAAGCGAATATATCTAGGCACTATACGTGAAACCAAATTACTGTCTTTCCTTTTATTTCGATCTACTCTTTATGAGTAGTAGAAACCAATTCGCCAAGGATTTTTGCTTATTTGAGGAGATATGTTGTGGAATGCAATTTTAGATTCACTATTTCTCTAATTACATCTTTATCAACGTCTGTTTTGCTTTGCAATTCCTAGAAAGCACACATTAAAGCAAAAATCTGAATTTGGTTTTGACAATTAGAAATATTCGGATTTCGAGTTTCGTAAGTTGGTTATAGTTTATTTCCCCATAAAATGAAGCCGAAAAATCACTTGAAAATAGAAAAACTACTAGGCGCTATTTTTTAACTGGAATATCTGGGGAAAGTCAATAAAAAAGTATTATCTCGTGGTTATCGAAACTTTTACTGCGTCATGACATTTAAACAAAAACAAGCCACTTTTTTCATTCATTTTAATATCTTTAAAAAACTACGGATTCTAGATAAAACCGTTCAACAGAAGACTTTCTTAAAAATGCCTTGCTCTTTAAAATAAGATTTA
This sequence comes from Diabrotica balteata, assembly GCA_918026665.1. Classification (NCBI taxonomy): domain Eukaryota; kingdom Metazoa; phylum Arthropoda; class Insecta; order Coleoptera; family Chrysomelidae; genus Diabrotica; species Diabrotica balteata. Next base: position 41,057,830 of record OU898278.1, read on the forward strand.
TCAAGGTAAAAAATGTTTATATACCAAAAAGTTATTGCAAGTTAAACCGAAAGTAAGCATGTTTTTAATTATCTATAATTATTAAAATTAACAATAAAAACATTTAAAACACATTTCATAATATGAATTTTTATGTAGTTACTGCAGTTGCTAAAGATAGGCACATTCGGTTAAGTAGTTGTAAAACAGTAATATTTGTTTATCGAATTTAAGACAACAAAGGTAATTTTCAAATCACTGTGCAGGTGCTTTGTCAATAATTAAAATGATTTTTTTTTTGGTCCGATTCTCTTTATAAGATCTAATATTTTCATGTTTTTTAAAAACTATAATAATTTTAGTTTGTTTACTTACAAATAATTAATGCAGAATGAAGAACCATTACCATTATATTGGCAATATTCGTAACTTATGCCGTGGAGTGTATATTGTCCATGCAAGATGGCCTAGGTCATAATCCAGTTTGTTCTTCCTTTTTCGCTGCTTCCTCTTCAAATTGGACTGATATGACTATTTCCTAAAGCTTTACTATTGACGATGTAATTCTAGTAATCCGATAGTTACTTGTTTTTCTTCTTGCAGTACCATCTTCTATCGGAGGTTGGCTACCATCACAGCAATCTTTACTTTATTGGCTGCAGCTCTGAACAACTGTATTGAACTGCACCCATACCACTCCCTTAAATTTCGCAACCAGGAAATCCTCCTACGTCCCACATTTCTCTTTCCCAAGATTTTTCCTTGGATTATGAGTCTAAGCAGAGAGTACTTTTCTCCTCTCATTATGTAGCCCAGATATTCCAGTTTTTTCGTTTGTATGGTTCTTATGACTTCGCATTCCTTCTCCATCTTTAGCAGAACATCTTGATTTGTTACTCTTTCTGTCCATGGTATTTTCCACATTCTCCTGTAACACCACATCTCGAATGCCTCAATGTTTTTGATGTTTATCTTTTTCGGTGTCCAGGCTTCCATGCCGTACAGCAGAACGGAGAAAACATAGCACCTCAACATTCTCGTTCTTTAGTTTATATTTATGTACCGGTTGCATAGGAACTTTTTCATTTTGACGAACGATTGTCTCGCTATCTCTATTTGCCTCTTGATTTCTCTGGTCTGGTCATTAGTATCAGTGAAGCAAACCCCTAAATATTTGTAGGACGTAACTGTTTCAACTTTCTGATTATTTATGGTTAAATTCACATTGGTGTATATCTTCTTTGTTACAATCATGAATTTAGTCTTTTTGATGTTCAGTTTTAGACCATACTTATTGGTATGGGTGTTTATGTTTTCCATCAAAAACTGTAAATTTGCTAGGTTATCTGTTACCATTAGCGTGTCATCAATGTATCGTATATTGTAAATTAACTCTCCGTTAATGTTCATACCAATGTTTTGCTCTAGGAGCGCTTCCTGACATATTGTTTATATTTACTTCAGCCTCTCCAATTTTATTTTTATAAATGGAATTTATGTAAAAGTTTTTTCAATTCCGTGGAACCGCTTCCCCTTTTCTCCTAGACATTTATTAAAAATTACACAAAGCAGCTCATATTTTTGTATGGTCGCAAGTTTAATTAACTCGATGAGTAAATCGTCTGGTCCTGAAGCTTTAGTGTTCCTCATTTTTTCCAAAGCTGTTTTTATTTTTTTCTACAGCAATGGTATTTGCTCTCTTAACCCTTGTTTCTTCTAGATTTTATTATAAGTCTAAATTCTTTTTACGTCTTTCAATAGGTTGTTATAGTGGTATTTCCACTGTATCTTTTCCCTGCTGTTTTTTTCTTCTTTCATTTGTGTTTATTAAAAGAGCGCTTATCATAAGCCAAGCTCTTCTAGACATAGATCCCTCTACCTTTGAGCTGATGTTAGCTAACTTAGTTCCCTAAGATTTATTTTTTGTTTTCTTAATTTCTTTTAACTAGGTATTTAACGCGTGTAGTACTTTCGGGCTTAACCTTTGTATTTTCTCTGGGTACGCCTGGACCCTAATGAGTCATGCTGCTAATATGTTTATGCGAGTAATTTATAACCGCATTCACAATAAGTGTGAAGAATGCCTGAGTCGTTTTATGCCTCAATATGGTTTTAGGAAGGGTACAGGCACCAGAGAAGCAATAATGGGATTGACACTAATGGCAGAAAGGTATCTCGAGGTTCAAAAACAGCTGTATGTGTGCTTTGTCAATTATAGAAAGGCCTTCGACCGCATTAGACACGAAAAATTGATTGAGGTGCTAAAAGAAGTAGGGCTGGACGGACACGACATAGTTATATTAAGCAATACAGACTGGAACCACACAGGATGTGTTCGAACAGACAACGGAAATACCAATTATGTAAACATAGAACGAGGAGTGCGTCAAGGGTGCATTCTGTCCCCTCTTCTATTTAATGTCTATGCCGAAAATATCATCAGAGCTTCTCTTGAAGATCGCCCTGAAGGTGCCAGAGTCAATGGAATCATCATTAACAATGTAAGATATGCAGATGACACCGTAGTATTAGCAGAAACAGAAGACCAAATAAAAATATTGATGAACATACTATCAGAAGAAAGTCACACACTAGGTTTGGATATTAATCTTTTTAAAACCAAAATCATGGTATTCCACAAGAACCCCCATGAACAAATTACACCCAACATACAAATCAATGGTATCACCCTTCAGAGCTCCCAAAGCTTTATATACCTGGGCAGAGAGCTAAACAGTCAGCTGGACCACTCAAAAGAAATTAGAAGACGTATTGAAATAGCAAGATCTGGCTTCATGAACATGCGTAAAATGCTCTGTAACCCCAAGCTATCAATCACAATAAGGTTAAGCACACTAAAGTGTTATGTGTGGTCTCTACTACTATATGGCTGTGAGACCTGGACATTAAAACAGTATGACGTCAACAAACTGAATTCATTTGAAATGTGGATGTACCGCCGAATGCTTAGAATAAGCTGGACCAGCAAAACTACAAATGAAGAGGTACTGGAAATAATGAACGCACGACCTCATCTTATTAATACAATCAAAATTAGAAAGTCGTCATATCTAGGACATATAATGCGCCATAAGGAATTTGAGCAGCTCCAGGTAATATTAGAAGGCAAAATCGAGGGTAAAAGGGGTATAGGAAGAAAGAAAAAATCCTAGCTCCGAAATATCAGAGATTGGACTCACACAACAGGAAATGACTTAATCCATCAAGCCCAGAACAGAGAGAAATTTGCCATATTGATCGCCAACCTCAATAGAGAAGGCACTTAGGAGGAGGACGCCTGGACCCAGTAGTAAAATTCAAATGTTTATATATTTATTATATCGTAAATTTGACACGTGATAATTCATGATATCCTACGATAAGGTTTATATACAATTTAACATATTTGCATTTTGAAATATCAGTTTGGTTTTCTTTGAAATGAAAAAAACCATCTGTTTTTTATGGTTGCACCTGTACCTAGAAGTGTTTCCAAATGTACGTGATGTTTGTTTTATTTATTTTTCTCAGAAGGATAATTAGATGTTATGGGTTCTATTTTCGAAAATGTTTGTTGAGTATCTTTAGTGTTGTACCAGATTTGATCGCTTGAAGTTTAGACTTGACAGTGTGGTGTACAGTCATTTCTGAAAAAAACACAATAATAAGCGCTTGCTGAAAAATTACGTCCAGGAGAGGACTCATGGAAGAAGAATTACAAAAAATACTTGAAGAAGATTCAGAAAATGAAGATGAATCTATCAATTTAGAAACCGTCACTAGTGATAAAGAGTTAGTAGATAAAGAATTTTCTGAAGAAGATCATGTATCTACAATTAATGATGACAAAGATAAAAAATTAAAAAAGGACAAAAATAGAAGTTCCTAAACAATAATATTTACAATATACTGCTCGCGATGGGACAGTTTGGAACAAATATCCACCACCTCAGTCAGGTGTAAGGTAAGTGGTGGCTTAAATGTTACACATATTTTCTTACTAAATGTGTGACTTTAACTAATTGCGTTGTATATTGTTTAGATCCATTGATATACTAAATGCTGTGCCAGGCCCCACCATATATGCCACTCAATGAATTAATGATGAACCTATATCTTCAATGAGATTGTTTTGCACTGATGAAATGCTCAATTTACTCTTCGTGGAAACCAACAGAAAACGTGGTCGCATATGCAAAAAAATGTTAACTGTAAAAGAAATATTACTCGAAGAGTTAAAAGATTTTATTGGTAAATACTTTCCCTTCAGACAGTTTATTCCAATAAAACCACCTGGGAAATATGGAAATAAATTATCGCCTTTACCTGATGTCAAAACTGCGTATGTGTATTGTGCAAAACTGTATACAAAAAAGCAGAAAAGCAGCCCCCTGACGTACATCAGGGCAGAAATGTGGTTTTACGACTTATAAATGATGTTCAGAATTCTGGGCGAAGCATAACCATGGACAATTTTTTTAACTAACACTAATTGGAACATTACGAAAGAACAAAACTTTTATTCCAGTTGAATTTCTACCAAATAAAAGTAAAGAAGCCTTATCATCAATGTTTGGGTTTCAGAAGAATATGACTTTAGTTTCATACAGTCCTAAAAAGGGTAAATCTGTTATTCTTTTGCCCTCGATGCATTTAGATGACCAGGTGTCATTGTAAGAACATAACAAACCAGACATGAAAATGCCGAACTACCCGAATGACAACAATAGTTCCAAAAAAATCCAAATAAATTTATATGCAGTAGCTGGAACAAGTGGAAATGCAAATAAAAGTCCAAAAACGTGGAAGGTGTAAAGACTGCGGATGGGAAAAAGACATAAAATCTTGTACAAGATGTCAAGCATGTAAGAGGTTTATTTGTCCTGATCTATCAAATATCTTTTGTAAAAGTTGCATTGAATAAATATATAATTTTAATTGAATATAAAGTTTTATTATATTTTTTAATTACAAAAAAAATGGTTTTAGTTTTGATATATCGATAACATGAAACTACAAAACCTTCTACGAATTAAAAAAACATATGAATTTAATTCACCACAGGTATGAGTTTTATCCACTGTGTCAACCCGTACCCATAGACAAAAAATGTACCATTTACTTTAGGAGAGTAGGAAGGTTAGACATATTTTGTATTTAACAATTTCAGATATAACATTTTCTTTCCATCTTTCTATTTACCAAATAAAAGTTCAATGATTATATCTTAACATATAACACACAGATTTACATTTAAATTAAAAGAACGTACAATAATAGCGGATTTTCAGTAAATGTATATGTTAAATAAACGGAAAACACTCGACCGATACTCGACGTTGATGTTCACCCGGAAGGAGAAATGGCATCATTTACATTTATAGAAGCTGATCATGTATTTTACCTTTTGTTGAAATTGTACTCACGTCCGTCTGATGAAATTATCTGAGGAAAATTCGCAAGAACAGGGCACTTTTAAACCGGTTATTGTTTTCCGATATCGTTGATGTTTGTTTACGAAAAGCTTGAAAGATAATTTTTATGGTAATAGCCATGAGCAGCTCTGTTTGTTGGTTATTTTAGATTCTGACTTTGTCCAATAAAAAACCAGCAGATTATTAGAGGACGAAAAGCAATAAATAGTCCATTGAAATTTTACATTTTTTATGCCTTAACGTGCGTTTCTTAGAAGACACATCATCATCATCATATAACGGGGGTCCTACGGCGATTGCTTCCCGCATTTCAGCCTCCATCTTTTCCTATCTCTCCAATCTCCCTCTTCTAAGGCCTCTAGATTGCATTGTTTTTGTAATTTCTCTTCTCCAGGAATTTGGAGGTCTTCCCCTTTTCCTTCTTTCTGGCGGAACATACATTAAGGCTTTCTTTGGCCACCGCTCCTCCTCCATTCTCATCACGTGACCATACCATTGTAATTGCCTTCCTTGTATTCTATCTGAAAGAGTATCTCTAATTCTTGTACGGTTTCGTATTTTCTAATTCGTGATTCTTTTCATTCTCGATACTCGACATGACCTTCTAAGATAATCCAGTTCCACAACGTCTACTTTATCTCGTTCATGCTTTGTCATCGTCCAACATTCGGCACCATATGTGGTAATTGGTTCTACAATTGCTCTCTATACACGAAGTTTAGTATGCATCTTTATTTTATTAGACCACAATAATGAATTCAGTATTCGGATGCATTTTTTCCCTTGGGTTATTCGGTTTTTTACATCTATCTTAACTTTGCCATCTGCTGATATGATGATTCCTAGATATTTATACTGGTTGCAAACTTTTATGACTTCGTTTTTAAGCCTCAGATCTGTGCTATTTCCTCCATTTTTTAAATATTCTGTTTTGCTTATGTTTACAGTAAGCCCCCATTTGGCATATTCCTCAAATAATTTTCGATTCACATAATTTATATCTTCCCCATCGGTTGCAACCACCACCTGATCATCTGCAAACAACAATGTATACAGAGATTCTTGTCCCACTTCGATGCCCATAAATCTACATTTATTTCTCCAATTCCTCAATGCTTCTTGGACGTATATTTTAAAGAGTGTCGGTGACAAACATCATCCTTGCTTCAGGCCTTTAGTGACTTTAAATTCATTTGAAGTTCTGGTTCCAATTTTTACACAACTAACTGCATTTTCGTACAATTTATATATCGCTCGGATGTACAGCGAATCCAATCCGGTTGCTCAGGTTTCCGGTATCCACCCATATGGTCAAGACCACACCTCGTGGAGGTGAGGATAGGAATTGAGTAGGAGAGACTAGAGATGCTAACTGGAAACAGCATCTTATAATGCGCATCACTAGTCCTTTGAACCCCATCTTTATTTTAGTTGGCTATAATCAATAATAATACATTAATAAATAAAAAATAGTAAAAAATAATAACACATTACAACATTATGTATTTGATATTTATTTCATCTGGTTTTTCTTTTAATTAGAGATATTTTATTATTATTTTAAAAGCTATTGCTACTCAAAATATTTGGAGTATATAAACAGTTTTTGTTCTGTCATTTTTTTTGTCAATGAAATAATTCTATTATAAAATACAAATTCCCATTTGTATTATATTATACGCCCTCCTGTGATATAACCTCGATTTCGGGATTCCTTAGAATATCTACCCTTTGTTGTTTTGTAATGCATACTAAAGCAGAAATCTACTCGCTAATTGACAAATTAATGTTTGTAAACTAGAATATCAGATATCATTAGGTTGGAATTGAGTTAAATTGATGCGGTGCTGATTTCCCTTTTACTATATATAGTAAAGTTCGAGTCTCTGTTTACGTAAGCGACAAGGAAATTGTAAACTACACATTGTCGCTAGATAATCAACCGCGTTGCAGTTAGAACGCTAACAATAAATTATTTAGTTGTCATTGGAAGTAAAAGTATTAAAAAAAAACAAAATTATAAAAAACCGGAAAACATCGGATGCTTATTGTTTGCATATTAAAAAAGTTAGGAGGTGTTGTAATTATATTAATAACAAATGTTTTGATGTTCATCAATTAGTTCAACTTAATATAATAAAGTTACTTATTTTTACATTAGTATGGAAATAGTAATTTACTTAACAAGTTCCAAACATGATATTTTACAGGATGAACTGAAAGTGATATCTTGCGAATCATGCTAAGTCACTTTGGGATCGTATTACGGACAATATTTTTCTGCAGGCCTTTCTTCTTCTTCTTCTTTAGCCTTAAGTAATCCAACGTTGGACATAGGACTCCTCCAAATCTTTTTTGCGTCACTTGCTTCCAGTTGTGTCCTCCGATCGTCTTAATATCATCCGCCCATCTCATCTATGCTCTTTCTCTGCTTCTCTTTCCTAACTATGGTCTCCATTGTTGTATTTCGTGGTTCCATATCTTATCTTTCAGTCAGTCATTGGGTCCTGCAAAGCTCCATTTTAATTTGGCAGCATGTTCTCCTGCATATTTTACTTTCGTTTTGCTTCTAATCCATTTATTTGTTTTTTTTTGTCTATAAGTCTCACCCCGAGCATTGATCTTTCCATGGCTCTTTCTGCTTTTACTAGTTTATCCATGTTAGACTTGGTGAGTGTCGACGTCTATGTTTAACATAATAGAGGCTGTTTTATTATGTGGCGGAGGAAGCAACATCGAAACGGGACATCCATCCAGGAATACAACAGGGCCAAAATGTGGTACAAACACTAAATTCATTACTTTGGTTTTTGAAAATTAGCTTACGAACAAAAATGACAATCTAAAAGTTGGTTATAGAACCAATTTTGACGTACGGATCTGAATGTTGGCAGATGACAATGAAAGAGAAGTAAAAACTGTAAGTGATAAAATTGGACTATCTAAGCTCCTAATGCTACTATATAGCATATTTCATATAAAAATGCTTGCACGTCACTCAAGATTTACGACGTCAAAAACCCACAACGTTGCCAAAACATCAGAATAGTTAGTGAGGAATTTGTAAAATGTGAAATATTTGTCAAACTATTATATTAACAGTAAATACACTTAGTTTTAAGACTACTGCAACACACTAATATACATAAGAAAACATTTTAATACAAAATTATATATTGTATATTTTAAACTTACCTCTTTTAAGGCTTTATTAGTAAAAACGTCCCGCCATTATTTCTTGTTTAAAATAATCTATCTTATATAAAAGCTTATCAGCTTTCTATAGACTATTTATTTGTTTTGGGGTAGCACAATCACAATACACAACAATAATTAGTTGTTAAAACTGTTAATCTCAATTTAATATGTATTTATAAACACAATGTAATATATATATATATATATATATATATCTATATATATATATATATATATATATATATATTATGTTAGGATTAAATAAATCGTACTATATTATATTAAAATATATCAGATAAATTATATTAAAATCAGATGATGATTTTCTTGTGTAATAAATCAAAACATAAACAAAATTCTTACTCTAAAAAAGCGGCAACAGTTTAGACACTTTTGCCACACGCTGAACTGTTAATAAAATTTGAAGTATTCTCGTATTATATGCGTACAATTGTCTAAACTATTTAATTAAAATTATTATTTCGTGGAATAATAGACTTAAGAGTTATTTCATAAAATTTATACTATTAATAATAACCAATGTTTTTGATTATTTAATCAATATAATTCTAAAATTTCCAATATAATGATGATTACATTTTTCTGATTATTACCATGTTGACGGCTATGAAAGATCGAGCAGTTCCGTATAGGTTTCGTATTATTAGCTATGTTAGGAAAATTTGAACTCTAACGTTGAAGCTCTGGAAATTTTAAATATAAGTGACGTCACTTTATATAAATTGTGACATGCAAGCATTTTTATATAAATAATGTTATGTCCAGACTTGATCGCAATACAAGAATATGTGATAAAATAAAGAAATCAGGATAAAAATTGGAAGTATTTACAACACAGTAGATATAATAGAATCCAAACAACTTTTATGATACGAACATTTAATGCAAATGGAAGACGAAAGATGACCAAAGCAGGCCTTAAACTATGTTTCATGGAATAAAATAGAAAGAGGAAGACCAACATTAGAATGGAGATAAGAAGTTAGTGGAATATTAAGAGGTAGAGCCATAAATGAGGATGAATGGACCGATCAAAAGAGGTTGAGATCGAAATGCGGGATGCAGCAGAGGCTGTATGCTGTAGATGAATATACTTGTTATATAATATAATTATAGTATATAATATAATGAAGGCATTAACAGAAGTGGCAGTATTACAATTAATACTATTAGATGTATCAGTATTTGTATTAATTTTTTAAATAATAATTTAACTCCTAGCTCTCTCTTTACTTAAGCAGTTGTTTTAAAAGTTTTACTAAGGTTATGTGAAGTAAATTTGGCGCCACTTTCACGACTTTTTTTAATTTTTTGAAATGAAAAAGCAAAAACACTTTCGAATCATATATGACAAGCACAAAATACACCATCCAACAAGAAGCGAAAGCATTGTCGATACCTTTGATGTTCGTAGGACAGAAATTTCAGAGAGAGAATGACAGCTAAACTACTTAATACACTAAGAAAAGTAATGAGGAAGTCGTTTATAACAGTAGTAAAGTTTGAGTAGTCCGAGAAACAAATTAATTATTAAAACTAATGTTTTTTAAGTAGATCTGTTTGTAGATTCTGTACTAATAAGTAAAAAGGTCTTAAGTCAAAAATATTGGTTTTTTTTTTAACAAACAAATTGACGTACTGAACTTTAGTACGTTAAAAACCGATAAAAAGATATTGAATTCGCGAATTAATTTCAAAATAGAGATGAAAATCATTACTTTTTATCGATTTTTTAATCTATGAAAATATCTATTTGTACATACAAAATAATGTATAACAGTATTATTTCTTTTTTACTATTAGGTAACATACATAAAACAACACTTCTCAATGCGTAAACAAACTTCAGTTTTTATAGGTTGACAGATAAACTATTTAGAACACGGCAGATTCTCACAGAAATTTAGATTGCCGAAGAGCTACTTGTTTTTCTTCTTGTTGGCTGGTGTATTCTGTGATACAACTTATTCATATTATTAAGACTGAAAGTGGGAACAATAAGACTAAGTAATATACAAAGGCGCTAGCATGTGTATTACGAAGACCATAAAAACAACTCATACAGCTGCCTTAGAAGTCCTGCTGAGCTTTTTACCAGTTCATATCTTTACACAGGACAAAGCCAGATCTGTGTTACACAGATTAATTTATAGTCAGATGCATAATGCTGACAATAGAAAGCTAATCTAGCAGCTAAAGGAAATGTTATAATAGGGCAACTTATCGGTGCAACAGATACGAGATATAGCTGGCAGTAAATTTAAAATTATTATACCAAGGAGGGACGACTGGAAGGAAGGTATATCCATACAAGCAGAAGCTCACCTGTCTACTGATGGCTCAAAAACATCTGAAGGTGTAGAAGCCGGTATGGTAAGTACAAAGCAAGAAATTCATTTCCCCCTAAGTTTATCCAAGGACATCAAAATTTGTCAGGCGGAAATAACGGCAATACATAACTGCGTGAAAGAAATTGAAAGACAGAAAAGAACGTACCATTAATTGTCATCTTTACAGACCTCCAAGCTGCGCTTAAGTCACTCAATTCTGTAAAGGTCAATTTTAAGCTAATATTGTATTGTGTTGGTGTCCTAAAAAACTAGGAGATGATAGCAAGGTTACAGTATCCTAGATATCAGGGCACGTGAGTCATAAGGGCAATAACAAAGTTGATGAAATGGCCAAACAAGGCTTATTCATGCCATTCATTGGACCGGAATCCCTTTGCGGCAATGCAAAAGCAATAACAAGAAAAACTACTAGAAAGTAAGCAGTACGCAAGTCTCTTTAATGATGGAGAAATTTACTAGGACAAAGATAGGTAAAACAGTTCAATATAGAACATTCGCAAAATTTACAGCAGTCCCAATATGAAAAGACAGGAAAAACCATAATAGGTCTATAACCTGAACAGGCAGTTGAAGCTGATGAAACGAAACTGTCATCCAAAGGAAGAAACAGCAGAGCACATTTTGTGTTAATGCAATGCTACATGGAAGATTTAGTCTTGAAGCTTTTAGACCTTTTAGGCTAGAGAATGTAATCTACGATCAGAGGACCACAAATAATAGATCTGAAAATGTCGCAAAGGAATAGGCTAAGTGTTACCTCAATCTATCTATCTAACTCCACACTCTTACATGTAAGACTTTCAAGATTCCAAGACCCTATCCTTTCGGGAAAAAGTTATATACATAAACATTAATATGACGTTTAGGGACACCTTTTGAAGATATAGACACGTTTGAATTACTTCCAATAATTATTTACTTGTAGTAGCTTTGCTACTCATTTTTTTCTGTTTTTTACTTTAACTATTTTCCATGGTATATCAATTTTTTGGTCACATATTGATAGCTAAAAAGTTTTTTTCTTTATATTGTTTTTGTTTGTTTTAAAGCTGTCCCACGTCCACAGATCTGACGATGGATTTATAGATTTTGATCTTTGAACTTCTTGTGAGATTTTTTGATTTTATGAGCTTATCCAGTGCAAATAGACAGCGGTTTGCAGATTGGATTCTATCTTTTATTTCTTTAGTGACATCGTTGTCAGCTGTGATTATGGCCCCCAGATACTTAAAACGTTGTACTCTTTCAAATTGAAGGTGTTGACCGTCACATTTTGTCCTATTCTGTCTCTTCGTGTCGTTCTATTTATACACATATATTTCGTCTTCTCTTCATTAATTTTCAGTCCTACTTCACTTGTTGCTCCTTCCACCTTGTTGAAAATGTCATTCGTGGATAGGGTGGAGTCTCCAACGAGATCTATGTCATCTGCATATGCGAGTAACAGCTTGGGACCTTGAACCGATAGCAATTCCGTTTTTATTTCGGCCGACCTCATGGCTTTTTCTAATACAAGGTTAAAAAGTAGTGGGGATAACGCATCACCCTGTTTAAGGCCACTGTTGATTTAAAGCTGCCAGACAGTTTATTTTTTATACGTACTTTAGATATTCTACCCTCCATACAGACTTTGGTCATCCGAATGAGTTTCTTTGGTATTGAGAACTCCGCCATAGCATTCCATACTTGACTTCTTTCTACGCTAGCATATGCCTGTCGAAAGTCTATGAAAAGATTGTGTATGGGTCTGTTATACTCCCATCCCTTTTCTAGAAGTTGTCTCAGCGTGAATAGTTGATCTGTTTGCCCTAAACCCGGCTTGATATTCGCCTAGAACATTTTCAGCATAAGGGATTAGTCTACTAAGAAGGATGTTTGAGAGGGTTTTATATGCCGTGTTTAGAAGTAAGATTCCTCTATAATTCGCGCATTTTGTGTTGTCCCCTTTTTTGGGCATGGGCACTATTATGTTTTTCTTCTATCGTGCTGGTATTCTTTTTTCTAACCATATGTGCATTATTAGCTGATGTATTTAGCGATGTAATGCGTCTCCCCCATATTTCAAAAGTTCTGCTGGTATCTCGTCAGTACCCGGCGCTTTGTGATTTTTCAGCTTATTTAAGGCCTTTTGGGTTTCTTCAAAGGAGAAATTTTTGACGGGCATGTCCGTTGTGATATAGATCTCTTCTTCGTGCTGTTCTTCCTGTATGATGTTTAGAAGGTCCCTAAAATACTTTTTCCATTTTTCAGTTACTTCTTTACCGTCGATTATCATACGGCCTTGATTGTCTCTCAGTGTATGAATGGAATTGGTTTTATGTCCTCTTTTCTCAGAGGAAATTGCTTTATAAAATTTTCTGGAGCCTGGTTTGGGCCGGTCTCTCTCCATAGCTTCATATTTTTGTTGTTCATAGTTTCTTTTCTTTGTGCGTATTATTTTTCTTGTTTTTTTTTTCGGCAGTCATCATATTCCTTTTTACTTTGGTCTGTTTGCAGTTGTATCCAAGTCTTCCTTACTGTTTGTCTTTTTACCAGCTGTTTCCGATATTCCTCGTCATACCATGTTTTTGCCCTCCTCTGCCTACTCCTTCCAAAGATCTTGTCCGCGGTCTTGGTTATTATTTCGGCAGTCGCTTCTCATAGCTGTTCTATATCATTGTATTCTCTCCCAGAGTTCAAGGTTTGTTTAAGTTGTTCTCTCTAGTTTTGTTGTTTCTCGGAATTGTGTATTTCGTCCATGTTCCATTGTGGGTTTATTGTTGTTTTATTGTATTTGTGGCTAGATATTCTGGATTTGACTTTTGCTCTGACTAACTAATGATCTGTGTCTCCGTCTATTCCTCTCAGGCTTCTTACGTCTATAATATTGTTACCATGACGGGCATCTACAATGATATGGTCAATTTGGTTTCACGTAATATGGTCGTTTGAGACCCAGGTTTGCTTATAGATGTCTTTATGCGGAAACATGGTTGACTTTATTAGCATGTTATTACCTGCTGTAGTTTCTGTGAGTCTTAAGCCATTGTCGTTGGATATATTGTGTAGGCTCTGTTTACCTATTGTGGGGTATAGGCTAGGCTCTTTGCCTATTTTTGCATTAAAGTCCCCGCAGAGTATGCGCATATCATGTTTGGGTATCGTATCTATCTCTCTTTCTAGGGCATCGTAGAAGTCATCCTTGATACCTTAATCCTTCTCTTCCGTTGGTGCATGCACTGAGATAATCGAAATGTTGTATCGTTCTCCCTTCATTCGTATGTAGCATATCCTTTCATTTATAGGTTTAAAATTTAGTATATTCTGTACTAGGTTGTCTCTAATTACAAAGCCCGTTCCAAATTCATGTCTTCGGTTTTTGTTACCGCTGAAGAAGATGGTGAATTTACTTATTTTTATATTTCCATCGTCTGACCATCTTATTTCTTGGACAGCTGTTATATTCATTGCTATGTTTTCCAGTTATTCCACAGCATTTATAGCAGCTCCAGGTCTGTACCAACTCTGGACATTCCAAGTTCCAATATTCATAGTCCTTTTACATTGCATTTGTCGTTTTTTGTGTTTATCTGTCCGGTTCCGAGGCAAAGTTGCAGTTTTCATAACTAGTTTCTTTTTCCGAGGGTGGGTAGTTAACCCTCCGTTCAACCCTCCTTTTTTATCCGGGCTTGGAACCGGCTAAAAACCAGTAAGGTAATTTCCTAGCTACTCAATCTACCCGTTCTTTACCCTACCCCAGGCAGAGTTGAATTGGAAAATATTAATCTGTAATTTTCTTTAATGTACTTAACAAATAAATAAAATAATAAGCAAATATGATTTTATATTTAGGTAGTATCCATCAATGGTTCAATGTATATACATTGTCTATGTCTGTTAAGTCTTTTTTTAACTGGTTGGTTAAATATTTCTATTATTAGATGACTATTCTGGTCATGTGAACTTTACAATTTTAAGTAGAAAGTAGGTCAAGTGGCGTATTATTTTAAAGTAAGTTTAATTTTATCTCCAATATTAATCTTATTTAATATTTTTTACAAAAAATTTCATTCGAAAGTTATAGAAGTAATTAAAACTTACCTTCACCGAGAATAGCAATTCAAAAGTTATAATGTAAATAAAAAATATTTTATTGAGAACTCATTTAGTTGAAAGGCAAACTAATAACGAAGCATAGTTAAAAAAACAGTCAAAAAGGATTCTCATAATAAATTTTCAGTGGTAAACTAGCGGACCAACTCGACATCGAGTTTTTTAAATGAAATTTTTATTTTGAGAGAAAAATAAGAGATCAATACAAACAATATAAGCCAGAATATACAAAACATTCATCAGTAATAATGCAAGTAAAAAGTGTATTAAATATCACGAAATATTTCGTCGAAAACAATGTTTTCTGTTACAATGTCTCCATTTTCTGAAAAGCTTTGCTTGGCACCGGGAGTTATGTAAACTTTTACTTTTTAGTTTTTAATCAAAACGAAATCGGAAGTCGACCTCAAAACCGGAATGCAATTTTTAGTTCATCAAATGTCGACATGGATATCATTTAGCAGTTAATTTTGCATGCTGATCACGAATCCGGTGTCAGATTTGCTCTATCTTGACGTTTTATGCGCGTTTTGGGTCACTTTCGGTGTCGAATCGCAACCGGAAGAACATATTTAGATTCGTCTCGAAGAGACCTTTCGATCCATATATACATTGTGGGGTCTAAAACTTAACTTCCGGTAAGTACCGAAGTAAATTTTAACTTCCGGTCATCTCAAAACCGGAAGTGAATTTTTGTACCAAAAGTATATCGTGACAATCTCATACGTAATACTAATAATATATCGAAAAAATATTTTAATTATCTAATATGGTTTTTGAGTAAAGTGGTGGACAAGAAAAGGGCTTAGCGTTTTAGTATATAAGATAATTTGTTTTTATTAAATATTGGTTTTGATTATCTGGGACAAAATTTTACAGTCTTTCTTTTTTGCAAATCGTTCAATTCTGAAATTGCGTTTTATAACAAATATTCTCAACAAATTGTATTTATTGTTAGGCCAGGCCCGATTATTTTTGAGAACAAAAAACTAGTAATAGGATGGTATCCATTGTGAAAGGAAAAACATATAACAAACATTTAAGTTAAAATAATTAAAGGACGATCTGAAGTTTGGAGAAGAAAGCGGGTGAGTGTCTAAGGTTAAAAAGGATTTATCATAATTTCCGGCAAAACTACAAGTTTTGCAAAAAACTACAAAATTATGATATATTTGCCAAAAAGTTGCATGACAAAGTTGTAGGTTATACAAAATTACTAGGTAGAGTTAATGGATTTTGGGAACAGCTATGACCTTGAAAATGCCACAAAGAATATAACTAAATCGTTTTTCTTACCCAGACTCTTTAAAGTCTTTTACAATATTTTAGAATCGAAGATATGTAATTATATTATTAATGTATTGGATTTTAACAAGAGCTCTGCATTATGCCTATTTAGTACACAAGTTTATGTGAAATGTTCAAGGTCATAGCTGTTCCCAAAACCCGTTACCTCTACTGCTTTGCGTCAGCTTTGTCTGTCGCACTAGGGGAACGCGACTATATTGCGGCAGTCTGTCTTCCTTGTATTATATTTACACTTTTGTTGGTAGTATTTACACTTTTTTACAAAACCTTAAAATTTATGCGAAAAATTCCAGTAAGCGAGTTTGTGCTTTTTTTATCTTCTACAGAAAAAGTGCAATATTTGTGTTCCAAATAAACTGCAGTTTTTTAATTTAAAATATTTATTTTTTCCTTTTATTTTGATTTAACATCGAAGAAGAATCCTAATTTTTAATCGAATATTGTTATGTCAAAATATCTGGTGTTTTAAAAGATTCGGTATGGTATGCTTTTTGTTTGTTGAAATCACTACTTCTGGGGGTGTAAAAATATATACATTAATAATATTGGGAAATTTCTCAGAAAATTTACAGTTTTGTTATTCGAAAAAAGTAAGTTTTTATGCTAAGTTTATTAGAGAAAAAATTGCAATTTCATGAAACGTAGACGACATGAAAAAATAGTTCATTCTCTAAATATTACAGATATCTTATCTAAAAAATGTGACTGCTTGTAACAAAAATTGTGGAATTGGGCTTTTGTAGTAAGTACCAATTTAGCAAGAATATGAAGTTGGCTGATATAGTGCCAAATGCAACAAAAATGAAAGAAATGTGCTCACAACTTAAAATTTGGGAGATTTAATGTAGTTAGCTAGCAGGCTATGCCGTACAATGTCCAATTGAAACTTACAAAAGATTCGATCAATTTGCATGCTCGTAAAAGACAAATACCTAAAAATGAATATGAAACACTGAGATAATCAAGGATAATTGAACAAGAAAAGAGTACCGAAATAAGGAACTAAATAACTAAAAAATTATGGGCACCAGGAAAGTTTAAATGTTACTGGCTAAGGTATGTGTTATTGCTATCAGGGTTGTTTTAATTAGTTTCTGAAAATAAAAAGAAAAAAAAGTACTACTAAAACATAATTATGTACATCCCAATTTAATCCCTGCTTAGTTAAATAAAATATACAGTTATCAATTAAATTTAACCGATGTTACCATTCACCTAATATGTACAGCGTAAACCCAATTAAATATGTAACAATAAAACACTAAAAACAAAGTTTTCAGTGTTTTATTGTTACATAAAATGAATTTCCATCAAGTAACGGTCGAATCCATCAATTATCTAATTAAATATATTAAAATTCCCAATTATAAACTATAAACCCTAATATGTAAACCTTGGCATCAAATTATAACAATATGAAAAAACATAAAATCCATAGCTTTAAAAGTACAACTTACTTGCCTATTAAACTCAGATTCACCAGTAGATTTCAGCGTTGGCTCTTACGGACAATGTTAATTAAATAGAAGAAAACGCTGCAGCGTTGCTAGTTCATCGTCGGCCTCAACGTGGCAGAGCCGGCTTCGAACTTAACACTCCCTTACACACGGAGCACTTGCAATTTTGCACTAACATTCACTGATTTGCCCTAATGACTGTTCTAGAAAATATTCGGACGTCGTCGTAATATAGTGCTCAACAATTAATAAGGATCATAATAATTATGAATTCAAATATTTCAAAAGTTTGTTGAGTATGATGACTTGAATAGAATAAATGAAAATAGACGACTTTAATATTTAACTTTTTGCTGACCCTAGTAAAAATGGCCATAATGGCAAAATTTATTTTATTTCGTTTAAAATTGATAATAAATTCGGGGTATTAATATTACTTTAATTATATTAATTTTTTACAAATTTCGGCTATTTCTTGAGTAAAATACATATTACTTCGATCCTTATCAATTGTTAAGCACTGTTGTATTTGACGAATAGAAAATTTCTTACATTTCTTGTTGTGATATTTACGGAAATGGATGTTTGGAGACCTTTTGTATATAATTGAAATGAATAGGAAGAAAATGCCACGATAAGTAGATAAGTCAAAAATTATATCGGGGATACATCATTTATATTTTAGTATTCTTCATACAGGGTGGTTCAGTAACAGTTATCCATATACTAACTGGAGATACTAACTGGCACAAAATACGAAGATTTTACCTAAAACACTAATCACATGCTATGATTTTTGTGACTGATATTTTTAAGTTAAAGTTAATTTCATATAATAGAAATGAACAATCTTTCTATAAAATCCTTGCAACTCATAAATATTGGCAATATCATTTTGATGTCTTCTACTTTAAAATGTTTAATATGTCTGATTTGCCGATATGAATGAGTCAGATTAAATTTAATTATTAGAAGAATTTTTTTACTAACAATAAAATTTTTGTAATTGATTAATATTTTGTATTTCGATAATGACCTCCGAAGTGAATGTTGTAAAATTCGTAGAATAGCTTACTGACTAATGGGCGTTTGTAGAAATGGTTTAACCGTGTAGAAATTTCGGTACTGTTGTAATTAAATATCCATTTAGAATTTTGCTGATAATAGTATCTACTAACTATTATACGAGTGCGTATATCTATAATAGTTTTGCAGTTTGTAGAAACGGTTTTTTAACTGTTTTGTGTGTGCATTCCAGAAGGTACGTTCAAGGTAACTTGTCAAAAAATTAATGCAATTAATTGTTAAACTTTTTTATGTACTGTGTCAAAAACATGGAGCATTTAGAGGTGAGAAGTTTCAAACAAGGACAGATCTTAGATTTATAGATTTATATGCGCCACAAATTATTTTGAATATGTTGATATATATATATATATATATATATATATATATATATATATATATATATATATATATATATATATCAACATATTCAAAATAATTTATATATATATATATATATATATAACAAAAACAAATTCCGATCCCAAAATTACCCAAAATTTTGAAAAACCCACGTAAACGGACCAAGAAGGAAACCAATCGGGAGTTTATCTACGATGAGAATATCAGGAGGCAATTGATAAGATTTGTTCACATGGAATTTTTTTTAAAGAACATACCTCCCACAATCAAAGCTATCCTGGATGCCGTTAGTTTACACGAACATTTGCCTAAATTTTCCAAAAGTACTCTATATCGACTATTGCGAGAGATGGGGTTTGTTTATGAAAAAAGAGGAAAGAAAGCAGTAATGATGGATCGTCCTGACATAATAGATTGGAGGCATCAATTTTTTAGAAAAATACAGAATTTTCGAAATCAAGGATACAATATTTTCTATGTGGATGGAAGTTGGGTACATATCGGACATAAAGTAAATAAGGTATGGATAGATTCAACTATAACCAGTTATAAGGATGCATTTTTAAAAGGCTTGACTACTGGTCTAAATGATCCAAAACAAAGAAGTCCGAGATTTGTCTTGTTACATGTCATGTTGGATCTGATAGAGGTTTTCTACCAAATTAACAATATATATTTTTAGCAAAAAAAGATTCAGGCGACTACCATGACGAATTAAAGGGCAAGTCTTTCGAAGACTGGTTTGAAAATAAAGTAATCGAAAACCCCCCACAAGAAGAAAAAAATGTGATAGTAATGGATAATGCTTCATATCATTCATGCAAACAAAATTTCCCAAGAAGTTTTTGGAACAAACAGCCAATTCAAGAATGGTTACGAAAGAAGGATATATTTTACGAAGAAGATTAGTTAAAGTCAGAACTATTGGATGTAGCAACCAGTTATGCAGATATATACGACAAGTATAACATGGAAACTTTGGTCGAACAATTTGGATTACGATTGTCTCTGCTGAACAGTGGCAAAATTATATACAGCATGTCATCAGAATTGAAAAAGAAATGTGGATAGCTAACAACCTATAAGAAGATATCCTACCGGTGATTATCACAGCCAGCACCGGCAGTCCAGTGAGGACGATTTTTCCAAAATGGAGTAGAAACCAGACACTGTTATTGTAAGTCTTATCTTTATTCATTAGGTAGCGTTTAGGCTACATAAATTTTTATTCTTTTATTAGCGTAATTTTATTCTTTGGTGTATACACACTTTTCTTTGTAATAATTGCTATGACTGTTAATAGTAATAGTTGATGCAAGTTGGTATATATCCTGTCGGTATATAAATTAACAATTTAAATTTGTAGCCACTAAGGATCTACGAATTTTTTTTGTAGCAGTTTCCCTAGTAGATTCCGTTCTGTTCTTACACCCTGTATAATTTAGTAAAAAAGATTTCAAAGAAAATAGTTTTAATAAATTTTGTGTAATTTGCAAAATCTTAAAGTTGTAAATAATGTTACATTTACTTCCAATAGGATTGCATGATTTATTGTTATCGTACAAGAGGGCCAACGCGGTCCTGTATCACACCTGCAGACTATGAACGTGCCTAACGGCCTAAGCGGCAACGTCGCTTCTCATACGCACTGTACTGAAATCCTCTCGTGAATATGTCTATAGTAGCCACTGTTCTTTAGCTTTGCGACACTCTTTTTGTATTTGTCGGTTAATCTGCTGATGTTTGGTTCGGTCTGTAGTATAGTTCATAGTTATAGAAAGTATTTTTACACTTCCGCATTCGATTTAAAAGATATCGCAAGTGAAACCTGAAACTAATCTGGGAAACAAGGACAAACAGTTTAATTTTTTTTTTAAAGGAGATGAACCATTCTGTCTCCTGATACCAACTATCATATAAAAAAGAATAAGAACAAAAAGGAGAGGTAAAATCACAAGAAGTATTGTTAGTACCTACTTGTTACATTTTTCAAATAGGCCTTTGTAATACAAAGCGACATGTAAGTTTAACAAAAATAATGCTACCAAATATAATAATTACATGAAGAATTAATTTATTTTGAGCCCAACGTAAGAAATCTGTTAGTTTACATTTTAAAATTGTATTTTATGCCGAAATATTTAATAACAAATTCATTTTATAATTATTATATATTCCAAGAAAAATATTTCAAAAGTCACAATAAAACAATTTGAAAGTTAATATGTTTACACCTTCATCTTTGCACGAGTACATTTTGTATTCAATCGAATTATATTTTGCGGTGTTGTGTTAGTCGAGTTTATTCCTTTCAAAAGTTATAAATATCACCACGAAATGTGATGTAATAAAATATTCAAATAGTCATAAATTCAGAAGTAAAAACGATTTTTTATTGATAATCCTTGAACCAAAATACCGAAATCAGAGGAAACTGTCGGATTTGGTTGAACGGCAAAAAATCTAAGGGTAAAATTCATAATTTATAACATCTCTTAACCTCACACACTGACTTTTACAGATTTCTGGATATTTTTTATTATGAAAACTTATCGAACTGTCTTAAATTTCAGAATACAGTGGAAAACTTATTTAAGTAATATCTATTTATAAAAAAGGTGATAAAATAAAGTCAATTTTGAACTCAAACTTGTTAAAAAGCCGTAGATGTTAATAAATTAAGCTTCTTCTTTTTAGCCTTCTGTCGTCCATGTTTGGACATATGCCTCTCCCAACTTCTTCTATCGGTCTCTATCCTGAGCAATATATTTCCAATTTGTTCCGGCTATTCTTTTAATGTCATCAACGCATCTCATCCGTGGTCTTCCTCTTGGTCGTTTACTTTCGTAAGGTCTCCAATGTTGTATTGTAGTATTCCAACGTTGGTCTCTCTGTCTAGCAGTGTGGCCCGCGAAGCTCCATTTAAGTTTGGCAATTTTTGTTTTTATGTCCTCGACTTTTGTTTTGGATCTAACCCAGTCGTTCCTCTTTTTATCTGACAGTCATATACCTAACATTGCTATCTCCATTGTTCTTTCTGTTGTGGCTAGTTTATTCATGTTTGCCTTGGTTAGGGTCCAGGTTTGACATCCATATGTCATGATAGGAAGGATGATTGGTTGAACACTTTGCTCCTCGAGTATTAGGGTATTTTGCGGTTCTTAAGTATCCTACTAAGTTTTCCAAATCCTGCCCATGCTAGTCTTGCTCTTCTAGTAATTTCCGCAATTTGATTCTCTTTGTCAAGTCTCAGGATTTGGCATAGGTAGATATATTCCTGAATTTGTTCTAAACGCCTTTTCATAGTCGACGAAGGCAAATAATACAGGTAGTTGGTATTCATTTGCCTTCTCTATCAATGTTCTCATTATCAGCAGATGGTCTGATGTACTATTTCATATGTACTAGGTCATATGTACCTTTGCGGAAGCCAGCTTGTTCAACCGGTTCATAATTATCCATTTTGTAGGTTAACCGGTTAACCGGTTGACCATGTCTTAATAGACAAAAGAGCTGCCACCAACATCCTAGATGTAAAAAGTCGAAGAGGAGCATGCTGTGGATCTGATCACTTGCTGGTACAAGCAAAATATAGATGCAGGATCTCAAGAAACAGAGATAAGAAAGAACAGATAAAAGAGCAGTTGGACATTGATAAACTAAGCCAACAAAACGTTAAACTGAGCTACGAGACAGAAATATCCCAGACACTTCTAAACACAGATAACCTAGACATTGAAGAACATTGGAAACAAATGAAGACAAAAGTATTAAATGCAGCAACAAAGACCATCGGTAAAAAGGTAAAGAAGCAAAGGGCAGAATGGTTCAACGAAGAGTGTAGACGGGCCATACACGAACGAAATGAAGCTCACAAGAAATATATGGAAAGGCGAACCAGAGAAAGAAGAACATTTTTCGAGGAGCTACGACGCAGGGTGGATAAAATATGTCGAGGAGAAAAAAGAAAATGGGAAAATAATAAGATACATAAAATGGAACAAAACCTCCAAAGCAACGATCTAAGGGAGGCATATAAATATCTTCGACAACTAAGAGAAGGATACAAACCCCGAACAAGTCTGTGCAGAAACCAAACAGATAAGATAAATTAGTGAACCAACGCAAATAAAATCAGTTTGGAAAAGCCATTTCCAAGCTCTGCTAGGAGCACAAGGAAGCTCACGATCTTCGGATTTGCGGCACATCGAGGAAGGAGACGAAGAAATAAGCAGCCCGACTCTTAAAGAAGTCAAACAAGCAATACAGGCGCAAAGAAACAACAAAGCGCCGTGATTTGACGATGTCCCTTCCGAACTGTATAAATTAGGTGGCGAACATCTAACAACGCAGATGCACGCGCTCATATCTAAGGTATGGAGGGAAGAAAAAATTCCTAGCGATTGGAAAAATGGGATTATCTGCCCAATCTACAAAAAAGGGGACAAACTTAAATGCGAAAATTACCGCGGCATAACCCTCCTATGTTCGGCCTACAAAATTTTTACATCCATCCTGAATAGGCGACTTCAACCATTATGTGAAAATATTATCGGCGAATACCAGACCGGTTTTCGACAAGGCAGGTCGACAATAGATCAGCTTTTTACAGTAAAGCAAATCCTTAATAAAGCTTGGGAACACGATATTGATGTTCACAATATATTTGTCGACTTCAAACAGGCTTATGACTCCATAAATAGAAGCCGGTTATATAACATCATGGAAAGCTTCAATATTCCCTCGAAATATATCCGACTAGTAAAAGCAACGATGGACTCCACAATAGCAACTGTACGCATACAGTACGAATTAACTGACAGCTTTGAAATAGTTCAAGGGCTGAAACAAGGTGATGGACTAGCTCCAACACTGTTCAATCTGGCCCTTGAATATGTCATCCGAAAGCTGAATGTCGGAAGAGCCAATCTCCTAACAAACAAATCTGTCCAGCTCGCCGCATATGCGGCTGACATTAACCTCATGTCCCGCAGAGTGGATGATGCAGCAGAAACATATTCGCAGCTGAAAAAAACGGCCAAGGAGATTGGACTTGAAATAAATACACAGAAGACAAAAATACTAACACAGACGCGGACAAAGCGAACAAGAAATCAAATCAAAGTAGAGGATGACATTGAAACAGTGAAGAGTTTTACTTATCTGGGAGTCGAAATGAATACGGAGGGAACAGAAGAGGCCGAAATTCAGAAGAGAATAATGAAGGGAAATAAAGCCTATTTTTCCCTGATTAACCGATAGTATGCTATGGATGCGAGACATGGGTTTTGACAGAAAGCACTAAACGAAGATTAGAGGTTTTCGAGAGAAAAATCCTAAGGAAGATCTTTGGACCCATCACTCAAAATGGGATGTGGAGATCTAGATATAACCATGAACTCTACCAACTGTTCAAAGAAGCACCTATTGCAGAGTTCGCTAGAGTACAAAGGCTTCGATGGGCTGGTCATGTGGTGCGGATGGATGCCGACAGATTGCCGAGAAAGGCCTTGGATGGTAAAATGCAGGGCAGAAGACCAAAGGGAAGACCACGTAATAGATGGGAGAACGAAGTCACAGCAGATGCGCACAACTTATTGAACGTCAGGGCTTGGAGACGAGTGGCGCGGGATCGCCTTTGTTGGAGGCAGAAGTTACAGGAGGCCAAGGCTCAATTTGGGCTGTAGCGCCATTGGAAGAAGAAGAAGAAGGTTAACCGGTTATTAATAATTCTCATAAATAGTTTGTATACTTGACTGAGCAACGATATAGGTCTATAATTCTGTAGATCACATTTGTCCCCTTTTTGTAAAAGAGTATTACTAGACACTCGTTCCAGTCTTTAGGGATCTGGCTATTATGGAGACATCTATTAAATAGCTTTGTTAGTACAGGGATTGTTAATGTCTTGCTTGTTTTCAAGAGCTCGACAATTATACCGTCGTGTCCTGGAGCTTTATTATTTTTTAGTTCTTTTAAAGCTATTTCTATTTCGTATCCCTTTATATTTGGTAGTACTTCTGATCCCACGTTTTTTATTTTTCTTTTGACGTTCTCCTTTTTTGTTTCATTAGGCTGGCCTTGCGAGCTGTACAAGGATGTGTAGAAATCTTCGACTTCGAAATTAAGCTGTGTTGTTTTAATTTTGTCATCAAAAATTAATTCTTTATATTTACGAATATAAAATGTGGTTTATAAATACAATATAAGCAGTCTCCAAAAAATACAAAATGAGAGACATGATATATAAAAAACAATGAATCAATACAGCAGGCAAGATCAGAATCTATAAAACATTCGTAATACTTTTATTCATCTACGCCGCAAAATGAGGAGTCGAACTATTAATGACAAAAAGCAAAATAAAAACTACTGAAATAAAAATTATCAAGGAACTAGTTCTTTTCGATAAAATAAAAAGCTGTGATACTATTAACGAAGGACTGGGAGTACAGAATGTAATGAGGTGGCTTAAAACGCAAGTGACTTTAGAGAGAAAATGACTGAATCCATGGCGGTCTTAGTCTGAGCTCTCTTGTATTCCTTGAAGGAAAGGCTGTGGAGGACAGTTTTATTACTGATATGGCGCATCCTAATGACTTATCATTATCATCCCGCTTTTATTTGCTTGTGGTCTCCACACTGTAATTTTTAAATAAATTGACGTGTTTCTCTTGAAGATGTCTAGTAGAGCTTCATATGCGGCCCATGCTAAAGTGAATCTTTTTTGCAGTTAAGCAGTTTGGTTGTCCCTAGCAATTTGGTTTTCATTACCTTAGTATTTATATTTACGAACTAATCCTATTTTGTTGCTGTCGACTTTTGGATTTTCGCCTGGAACCAAATTTGTCATGTATTGTGTCTTTCCAAAATTTATGCTTAAAACCAACTACAATATAGCCATGCATAGTTGTAATCTATTTTAAGTTATTGTTCTGAATCTATTTTCTTGTGGCATTTTAAACTAATTACTATTTAAATAGGAATAAGCGACAGTTAAAGGTTAAAGTAAGTTTATTGACGTTTTAATTTCCACTTCGAAAATCGTTCTCAAAATACAAACAGTAAATTAAACAAATTTTGCTTTTTTGTTACTTGGTGAAAAATTCTTCTAATAATTTAATTTTATCTGACTCATTTATATTGACAATTCAGACATACATCATACATTTTAAAGTAGACGACATTAAAATGATATTGGCAGTATTGTTGAGTTGCGTTCCTGAGACGTCTTTACTTATAAGATAGTTCATTCGATTACATGAAATCAACTTTAACTTGAGAATATCCGTCACAAAAAAGTATAACATGTAATTCATCTTTAAAAAGATGAACATATGCCATTATGCCAATAAAACTCTCCTGTTAGTGATTAAATAGTAAATTATGAGGGATGAACCAGGAAAAAAACCTCATAATACTATCCCGATATGTTAAGTATTTGATGGTTAGAGATCTATCAAATTTTCTATCTTTAATACAAGATTGATGTTCACTTATTCTAACATTTAATGGCCATGATGTTTCACCTAAATAAAACTGATCGCATTCACAAGGTGCTTTATAAATACCTTTGTCCTTTCTTGTTCATTGTTACGTTTAGGTTTAGACAAAATGGATCTCAATGTGTTTATTGTTTTGAATGTTGTTGAAATGTTGAATTTATTTCCTATTCTTTTAAGTTTTACTGATAATCCATTTATGTATGGTATTGTTATTTTCCTCGTATGATATTGTTATATTCCTTGTGTATGCTGTAGGATCTCGTTCTAAATTGTTCTGTTCTATTCGGTCGATTGTTGAAAATTCCTTATTTATTAATGATAAAGAATAATATTTTTTTTTAGTAAAGCAGATGTTAACAAATGTTTTCCTCCAAGAAAGAATTTTCGTTAGAAC
The DNA here is from genome assembly GCA_918026665.1 of Diabrotica balteata. NCBI lineage: Eukaryota > Metazoa > Arthropoda > Insecta > Coleoptera > Chrysomelidae > Diabrotica > Diabrotica balteata. The sequence goes on from OU898278.1 coordinate 41,084,998, forward strand.
AAGCAATTTTGGCTCTATCGTATAAGGATTTAATGATTCCCGTTTTAATATTAATATTTTGATTTGTTTTGAAATTTAAATATCTGTTGGTGTGTGTTAGTTTTCTATACACCTCATAGTCTCCATATCCAGTATCGTTCTTAGATATTAAAACGTCCAGGAAAGGTAGTGTGTTATTGTATTCCTTTTCCATGGTAAATATTATTGTCTCTTCTTTATCGTTTATATCATTCGAGAATGTGTCCAACAACTATGATCCATGAGGGCATATAGAGAATACATCATCTACTTATCTTCACCAAACTGTGGGTTTTAAATTTTGTTTAGGAAGAATATGTGTTTCAAAATCTTTCATAAATATATCGACTAATAATGGAGATAAACTAGAGCCCATTGCTAGACCAAAATTTACAGCTACTATTAATACTAAACACCTATTGTAGCTGATATGTTTACTCTTGTTCTAGTTGCCAATATATCATCACTCTCTAATTTTGTGTTGACTATATTTTCAGTCTTACCTAATGGCACATTCGTAAATAAACAATTTATGTCAAAACTTACCAAAGTATTTTTTGAAATTAATTTAATATTTGATAATTTATTTAAAAAATGTTGCGTATTTTTTATAAATAAGTCATTTTTATTTGCAAATGGTTGTATAATATTTAATAAATATTTTGATAGTTCACTACAAGGACAATTCATGGTACTACAAATGGGTCTAAGTGGTATATTCGTTTTATGAACTTTCGGTATTCCATAAAAATGAGATGTCTTACTGTAATGAGGTGTAAATAATCTTCTCTGATAACTTGTTAAACATTCTTTAACCTTGAATCGAGTTCTATATATTCTGTTTTCAAAAGGCTTTGTTGGATCCTTTGTTAATTTTGTATAAGGTCCGTTTATTATTAGATCTTTACTTTTGTTTTCAAATTGAATTTAATCCATTATCATAGTTGCATTAACCTTGTCTGCTGGTAGGATGATTATGGAGTCGTCTTTTTTAAAGTTCTTATCTTATAGCCGTTAGTTATACTTTGCTTATGTTTTGTTCAATTTTAATAGACTTTTCCAATTCAAGTGTACATAATACTCTGTATTCTTCCTTTTCGTGGGTTGGTAAACATTGAGTTATTTTTCCACTGGGCTTATTATGTCTAATTTTCGAATGGATGGATGAGTAACATCAAAGTTTAGACCCTTTGACAGTATTAAACTTTCCGTTGCATTTAAATGTCTAATTGATAGATAGTTGTCGATTGTTTATTTGGTTTTTATTGAAAGTAAACTAAATGCACGACCAAATACTTACTATGCCGGGATATAATACTATCCTGCTGGTTCCTGAGGTTTTTTCCTGCTTTTTCCCTCATAATTTACTATGGAATATCTAACAAGAGAGTTTTACTGTAATCATGACATGTGTTTGCCTTTTTAAAGACGAATTACATGCTATGATTTTTCTGACCGATAAAGTTGATTTTATGTAATCGAATGAACTATCTTACAAGTAAAGCCGTCCCAGGAACGGAACTCAATAATATTGGCAACATCGTTTTAATGTTGTCTACTTTAAAATGTATAATGTATGTCTGAATTGTCAATATAACTGAGTTAGATAAAATTAAATTATTAGAATAATTTTTCACCAAGTAACAAAAAAACATAATTTCTTTAATATTTTATAATGTATTTTGAGAACGATTTCCGAAGTGGAAATTGAAACGTCAATAAACTTATTTAACCTTTAATTGTGGCTTATTCCCATTTAAATGGTATTTATTTTAAGTTATGTGCTTTTGCTTCCCACTTTTTTGAAAACATGTTTTGAGAATGAAATCCAGGACGAAATTTCGGAAATGCGAAAGCAAGGATCAACGTATTTTATGGATAGAAACCAGGTTGTATGTGATATATTATTCTATAATCCATTTTATGCAGTGAAAATCGTCGTTGGTCCGGTAGAGGTGGTTTAGCAGGCTTATGGGTCGTTTATTCTCAAGGTCTTTTTGTGTAATAAAATGGTAAGTACACTGTGCCGTCGTGTAGGTTTAACTTTGGAGCAGACTTAAGTTGAGCAATTTCTTTATATCCTCTTAAGGTCTGTCTCCTCCTATTCCCCTTGCGACTTCTAAAACGATATTATCTTCTTTTCTTGGGGTGTTATGTCTTTTATTTTTTTTTTACTTAGTGCATTTTTTAATTCGTCTGTATAATTGATATATCAGGCGTCAATTCCGATCCTTGGTTGACTAATCTTTTTTCTGTATTTTCTAATTTTTCTGTTAGTTCCTCATAATGGTTTTTTGACTTTTATATAATTCTGTATAGAAATCTTATGCTACATTTGTTTTGTCAATGGCTAATAGCAAGTCCTATAATTATAATGACTAAAGAAGAGGTGTGAATAAGATATAACTAAAATGAAATCTAACATGCGACATAGCAAATGAAAGAGGATGAAATAACGAATATATTAAGTAAGAAAAAACAAACAAGGCGACTACCAAAGGGTACCACACGGTATCTTAATTAATAATGAACGTATAGCGACATATGATATATCAAAGGGTACTATAAATACAAATAGATTTACTGTACGACAAATTTTGATTTCGTGACTTAAAGAAGGCATCTGGCTGTATACAAAATAAACAACTGACCGAATTCTAACATGCGACAAAATAAATAAAAGGGGAGGATATAACAAACATACTTAAATAGCAAAAACTAACAGACTACCAAAAGGACACTACACATCGTCTTCGTTATCTAATAAACGTATAGCGACATACGACATATTACATGATACTATGGATGATAATAGTCATATTTGCTTTACATATAAAGCATAACGTAAATATAAAGTAAATTTGCTTTGTTGACCTGAAAAAGGCCTCTGACTGATTACAAAATAAACAATTAGCCTAATACTAGCATATGAAACGTCAAATCAAACGATGTAAGACTTGTAGTACATATAAGGTATATAGCGTACAATTAATATATATACCGGGTATAGTAAAAAAACATGATGTCAGGTCAGAAGTGTACTGATCATACTTTATAATTACTTCGATTCGCAATTGATTGGATCATTCGTAAAGATATAAGAAGCGATTTATACATACATTCTGACTGTCCATACCATGAAGAAGAGACCCCCGAGATAACGTTACCGGCTGATAGGACAGAATGCCTGCCGTAGCTTAAGACGATCCACCGTTTACCATAGGTTCAATGAAAATAGACAGACTATTTATGTCTATACAAAAAAGAAGAAGAATAAATTAAATTATGTGTTTGGAGTGTTTGGAGTTATGTGTTTGTTATGTGTTTGGAGTTCTTAAACATGATGTATGCTTATGATAAAGAATTTGTCATTTATCGTCAATTAATAAAAAGTTTCAATATTATTTACAAAAAGGCATATTTTTAATTTTTTTCTCCTGAGGCTACATCATTTCTTAGTTCTGCATTAGTTACTAAAATAATAAAGCAAGTAATTGCATAATTAAAGTTTAACTTCGAGCAACACTGAGCAAAACTGTGTATGTTTTTACATATTTGTGCTCTTTTTCAAGTATTTTGTACTCTTTTTACTCCTTTTAATTAACTTAAACCTTGCCCCATTTATAATTAAGCAGCTAAGAGCTAAGAATAACTCGTTTACTCCTTAAGAAAATGCTTTATTAAAGTGAATGCTACATTTTTTGAGTAATAATAATAACAATATTTTCTTGTTGATTACAGGCTGAGTCTGAAGGAAATGGCATTCCTTCTCTTACCCTTCCCAGCATCAGCGAGGACGATGAAAATGCCCACGAAGAGGGAGAAACTTCACCCTTGTCACCCAATAGATCACCTGTACACGCTCTGTCGAATAGCCCTAGACATGCTAAATTCAATTTGAGGTTAGGAAAGTTTTATTAAACTATATATTAAGTGTCAGATCTGGACAAATGATATGTTTTCCCTTATTAAGTCTTAAAATATACGAGGGGAACTTTTACAATGTGACGAAATTTTTTTTTGTTTATTTATGTCTTAATATCTAAGGGTCACAGTAGGTTACAGTAGAAGTGTAAATGTAATTTTTTATACATCAGTCCGATCATTTACAAGGTGAAACAAATATTTGTGAATAAGGACAGTGTGACGGATCCTCGCCTTAGGTTATTTGAAGGGATCAAATTGGTGGATTGATTTCCATGTTAAAACTTAATATTTTGCTACTTGAAACTTCGATATTAAATAGTGAGATATAAATACAGTGCTCTGAGACTAAAAACCACTGTAAGTAGTTTTTTTCATTTTTTTTAATGGATTTATGTATCTCGACAGTGTAAGTGACTAACACAGGTGCAATTACATTACATTACATTACATTACATTTTAATAGCATACAGTTTCGTTACAATTGATAAAGATACACTATGTTAAATATGGGTACACTTAATATATTTCATATTCTAAACTACATATTATATCTCTTTTTTATCTGCCTCTTTCTCTTATGACTCTACAGCCCAGCATTCGTCTCCAAGCATCCATTTCCTTGGCTGCTATTCTCCAGTTATTCACCATTATTATATCTTTAGCACCGGTTTGCACTTCGTCAATCCACCTCTTCCTTGGTCTTACTGATCGACGTCCGATCATAGTTTTACTAAGCGCTCTACTAGGTGTAGCAGATAGGAATATTTGGATTCTATTGCATAGTCCTATCAGGAAAAGTGAATTAATCCCTGTCCTCCGCAGATTCCAGGAGCTTCTTGACCCGGGAAGCTAGCAACTGCTAAGTCCCTTGTTCAAAGTCATGAATGAAGTCCAGAACGGCATCCAAGGCGACGAACAAATACTTTCGGTATGGCGAAGATGGCGGAGTTGGCAACCCTGATTTAAGAGGTAGTATAAGATCACAACCCGCGGCGTCTGATCCAGAGTGGACGCCCGTAACAGCGTCAAACCCAAAATGGGCGGCTGAAACAAACACTCACCAAAACGTCTAGCCAGCGTGGTGTTTTAAGGCTTAATACCCCTCACAAAAAGTCAGCTGAAAACAAGCAAATACCCCATCTCGTAGGAAATTATTTCCAGAATCTTGCACTGATAAATTATCAGTCTGTATCATGGATTCTGGGGGGATAAAGAATTGACAGAGATAGGAAAAAGTTACCCAAATACGACAACACTTTATATAGGAACGTGCTATGATGCACGTTCCCTACTATCTAATAAAAGACTTACTGAACTTGAGTGCGAACTAAAAAACATAAAGTGTGACATAGTCGGTCTCAACGAAGTCAGAAGACGTGGCAAACACCTAATTAAACTAAAATCAGGACATAGTTTTTACCACGTAGGTGACTACAATAATTCCTTGAGAGGAACCGGCTTCATTATACAAAAGCGTCTCCAAACAAATATAGTATCACTAAAGAAATTTTCCACAAGAGTGATTTGTCTTACTCTCAAATTGAATACAAGGTATAATATGAAAATAATACATGTTTATGCACCAACAACAAACCATGATGAACAAATGGATCAATTCTATGATGATATCGAAGCTGCTCTTAAAGACCATCAAAGATATTAATTTTACCTTTTTATGTGGTGACTTTAACACCAAAACAGGAATGAAATCCAACCCTACAGTAACACCACTAGGAAACTTTGGCTTAGATGGTAGAAATGAACATGGCAAAATACTGTTAAGGTTTATGCTGCAACAAGAACTATTCCAAATTAATAATTTTTTCAAAAAGAAATCACAGATAAAATGGACATGGCAAAGTCCGAATGAAAAACTCAAAACGAAATAGATTTTATTATCACGGACAAAAAAACACACCGTTAAAGGCATCACGATTCTAAACAGATTTGTTACCAATAGCGGTCATAAAATGGTATGAAGTAAAATAGAAATAAGCTTAAAGAAGGAGAGTTATAAGATAATTAAAAATAAGAACAAATCAAAACCATGGATGAAACCATCAGATGTAGATAGTTTTCACCAATTTTATTATACATACTTAGTAGTCCTGAAACAGAAAATCATATAAATTACTTAAATAATAAATTAACAAATACTTGAAGAGAAGAAGAGAAGATTAGCCAAAATACTAGGCAATTAATGCAGAAAAGAAGAAAAACTACTCCTACTTTTAATTGTAAATTGTTAGGTGGTAGTCTAGGCAATTAACTGCGTCATTCTGATTCATGACTGTGTCAACTGATTTGAATAAAAACATCTTTTCTGGAAGAAAATTTCAGAATAATACAGCAGTAATAGTTCTATTTACAGTATATACATACAAACGAATACATAATGTACAAAAATTAGATGAATTGAAAAAATATATAGAAAAATATATACAAGTTAATATTTACAAAAAAAAATACCCAAAATATCCAAAATATATTTATGAATTCCTAAATACCTAATTCTGTTTCGCTGTCGCTATCCTCTACAAGATTAATAACAATTGATTTAATTATGTGATTGAAAGTAACATATGAATTTTCTACGTTCATTACATGGCATACTGAATATTTCCAACTTTCTTCGGAGATATCATCAACACATTTCCTTAATAATTCGACTACACTACCACTTAAAGTGGGAGAAACATTTTGTGACCTAACATTTGACTTTAGTTGGTGCCACATATGCTCTATGGGATTAAATACAATAGTAGGGTGGAAGCCGTAAAACTGTATGTTCCAAGTCCTCGGCCATGCGTCACAAACATATACTTTGAATTTTAAATGATAAAATATTTATCATTTTCTAACAGGTAGTTTTGAATTTCAATTTTCGTGTTATTTGCACTTGGAGACTTATGTAATTGACGACTGTGGTAACTTGCATTGTCCATTACTATCACACTATTTTGTGGAAGGTTAGGTATAAGACAATTCTTAAACCATTGCTCAAAAAGCTCTGCCGTTGTATCCTCATGGTAGTCCATGCAGGATTTTTTAATGTTCTTTGCAGAAAGCTATAAGGCATTTGGGATCCAACCATTTTCTGATCCTGCATGTAAAATTGTTATTCTTTTCTCTTTGTTTGATGGAGCTTCTGTTTGACACCTGTTGGAAGAATCGGACCATCCTTTGGATTTTGTTTCATGAGTGTCAAACCATGTCTCGTCCAGATAAATTATTGGTCGATCTTTTGTACGGTACTTTCTTATAGAAGTTATATATTCAGTACGCCACTTTTGTAAACGATGGGACTCCATAAGCACTTGCCTTTTGTCAATTGTACGATATCTGAAGCCCATTTTAGACAAAATCCTCCAAAGACTAATGCGGCTACAGTTTATTTTTGTATCATCATTAATAAGCCGTTGTTTTAAAGTATCTAATTTAGGTATCGGTTGCTCTTCGTACATTGTGTAAATTTTTTATTGGGTTTAATGGGTTTTGATGTAATTCTTTTCACTGTGGTTAGAGGTATTTTCGTTAAATCAGATATTTCACTGGCAGCAGTATTAGCAGTAAGTACTCGTGTAAGTAAAGAACTATATATTGTTTTTACGATTTCTATAGCGTCAACAGATAAGTGCTTTTTCTTTGCTGAAACACTGGAAGAAGCATATTAATGTTTTTCCACGGACGCCACATAATGCTGTTTTATAGGTATAAATAGGTATAACACTGGTAACACTTGTAACACTTTCAACTAAATGAAACAAAATGTATATTTAAACATTTCTCATCGGTTTTATATACTTTTACAAATTATACAGAATAGAGGGAACCTGTATAGTTATTTCAGGAAATACTTAACGATCAACAAATTTATTGTGGACATTAAAAGATCAACCATTGATAGTGAAACTCACTGTCAAAATGTTTACAACTTTATGAAATAAAATGTATTCTAATCGTTTTTATAATTTTATACGATTTTTTAAGAGTTTTTATATTACCAGGAATTTATGATACAAACAAGATAACGACACTCCACAGTAGCTTCAATTTTATCTGAATACTTACCTGCTCATCTGATGTTGACTAAGCTAGGGTACTTGCGGTCGGGTTTTATTGCAATCATTAAGCACTCAACCATTTTTCGTGAAATAAACTATATATACAGTGTGGTTTGGCCGTTGCCCAAATCTATCAGTATCTTGTTTTGTTAATCCTAGTTTCCCTTGTTAGTCATAATATAGTGCCATCCATTAGTTATATAGCGATTTAAAATGACAGAAAATCTGTTTTTAAAGGTTTTCCGTAAAAATTTTTAAAAATCTTTTACGCAAACCGTCTGCTAATATTAACAAAGACAAAAAAAAATTAATTATCTAATTTGGTGTAATCGTTCTGAAGTGATGCCCGTACAAACATTTCGGCGATTCATATTTATTAATATAGATTTCATACATATATTAAATAGCGCCAGTGTCTTGTCTTACAAAAATCTATTCTAATTTAGTAATTAAATACTTTACTATTACTTTAATTATATGATGGTATTTCGTTGTTTCAAAAATTTTATTAATAAATTATGTATTTTCAGTTATTGACGTAAGCTTAGTAAACATACGATATATTGGAAAATGCACAAAGTCTCTCTCTACGTCATAATTTAAGTGATCTACACTGTTATTGCATTAAATTAAAATATAGTTCAGATATCTGATAAAAACTAATTTAATTAATATCTCTGGATATGCTAAACATTTTCTGCTTCATTTTTCACATTAATAATATTAAAAATATTTTGGTAGATCTTAAAGATATAGTTAGGTGAGGAAGACAGATATGGACCTAAAGACATATTATAATTTTTCTGAATGGTATCCCACTTCGTTTCTATCAGCTCTCTGTATTCTGTATTTTAATACGAAAGTGTAGTCCAATCGATCAATTATTGTAATAGTAATATTCCAATAATAGTAATAGTGTATATTCCACTATTATGCTGCAATTATTTTCAATATGTAGACCATTATCATGATAATTGTTCTTGTGAACAACCATATTATATTTAATTTGTTTTACAGTTAAAAGCAAACCATATTATTTGGGGTTTTCCGAAATTTTATTCACTTTAGATATTTCATTTATTGGAATTTTGTGCTAAAATTAGTTACATGAATTAATTAATAGAAATTATTAATTATAAAATATTTTACAATAATTATTTGTGTTACTTTCTACATAATTGTATATAATAAAATAGATTTGCGGTCTTCCAGTCCAGTTTGAGAGACCGGGGCAGCGAGGACCAGCTATGCAATATCTTTATATAACTTCTAATTATTATGGTATACTTATAAAAAAATACTGTGTAACTGTATGATATAAATATGTTAATTTGTTACAAAATGAAAAATAGTATTTAACATTTATAAAAGAAAATAAAATTGTTCCATGTGTCATGTGCTTCTCCATGTCCCATTTGTTAAGGCAAGTAGTAGGTACCCCATATTACAAATAAATAAGAGGGTAATGGAGATGGTTAATATAAATTCAATTCACAGATTCACAGAACTTAATATCGCTCTTTTTTGCCCCCGCAAATTCTTCGTGGGCCAACCGATGGATGACAAGTATGGCACCGAATCCATCCTTCGCCTTGTTTCTTTCTTTATAATTACTATGACAAAAAATGCACATGCATTTGTTTTAATTCTCGCTTTCACTACTGCTGCTTTGATTCCTTTTCTCAATCATTTGTGAAAATTGTTCTTCTTGCTCGTTATTTAATTTTTGTTTAAAAATGACCTAAGCTTTTTTCGGAGTTAAAGAAAACGCTTTGGTCTTCTAAATCGGGTTTTCTTTTTACAGCTGCTAGTTTAAATGTATTTTTTCTTCTTTCTTCTTCTTCTTTCTTGTTTTTCTTCTAAAACATCCTTAATAGGTATGCCATTAAGGATTGCGGAATTTTCTTTTCTCTTACTCTGTACTCTTGCCTCTTTTTTTATTATTGTGTGAAACTATAACTGGCTATACAATTTGAACTATTTCTTCAAATAATAAAGACTGGTCAACTTCTGCTTTTGAAGAACCAGGCCCTGCACTGAATTATGATGAACTTGGCCTCGGTTCATTTGGTAGAAGAACATTTAAAGTTGATGTCTGCAGTAATGTATTAACTTCGTGATTTGTAGATAAGTATTCTACGTTTTCAATAACAGTCGAACGCAGGAAATCAGATTCGTCGAAAATATCCGGGTTAAATGTATAGACGTTACTTCTTTCGAAACCTTTGGCAGCTTGATCTACTGTAGCCACTTTCTAAAATGTTCTATCACTTAATTGTACCTTGTCGTATATTGTGATCAAAATATAAGCTGATATTTCAGAATATCTGGCGATAAAATAAAATTTTAACATAAATTTCGTCTAAAAATTTGACTAAAAAAATCTTTTCATTCTTTAACTCAACCAAAAAAAAATGATACCATACATTCGATACCAAACTACAGTAAGATTATTCAAGAAACGAAATTCTTAATTTAACTCCATTTATGTTGTACTTAACTTAGTTAAATTCTGCCATGTTCCCAGCCATATATAGGTCGTAGTCAACCATATGAAACGTCTTCAATATCAGAATAATTTGCTCAAAAACTATTAAAAATATCCAATTTTCGGAATCAACCCAAATCGAATCAAAAAGAGCCTAGCTATAGGGATACCAGGACTAACCATTAAAAAATTCTTGTCTCCAAATTCTCCACATCCAAGTTACCCGTAGCAGGTAAAATTAAAAAAAATAATTAAGACAACTTAAAAGGCCTACAGAAAAATACCAGTCTCGAACATAACTGTGTTTTTCAACGCCTTGTTGGTTCAAACACAAGTCGATTCGAAAATTAAAATATTTGTCAATTTATATCGACGAAAATTGGATGCAGCTGCTGCTCGTACCTACGATGATTTTGATAATAGAGATAACCCGGATGAAGCAGATGATGACATTCCATTATCCAAACGAATAAAATCATTGAAGAGAGAACTGACAGCCACCAAGTTTCCAAAAAATAACTTACTGAAGAAGCACCGAAATCTCAAATGGTGTCGTAAAACAGTGAATACGAGCATAAATGGTACCAATGGAAGCTATAAACAAATGGAAAAGGTAAAAGCTGAGCTTGCAGAACTAACTACGTTACAAGTTTTTGAAAAGTTATTTGATGATGAAGTTGTAAATCATATTGTAAATCAAACCAATCGATACGCAACAGCATCCAATAATCATCATTTTATAATTACAAAAGATAAGATCAAATTTTTTGTTGGAATTCTTCTTTTTACCGGGTACCATAATTTGCCCTGTGAAAGGATGTATTGTAATTTGGATGAAGATCTGAATGTTCCATTTATTTCCAACGCAATGAGCAGAAATATGTTTGCAGAAATTAAAAAGTATATACATTTGGCAGACAATACTATAGCCAACTTCTTCTTCTTAACGTGCCATATCAAGTCCCCTTGACGTTGTCGATTAACATGGCGAAACTGTCCCTGTCTCGAGCTATTCTAAAGAGTTGCTCAGCTTTCCTTATTCCTGTCCATTCCCTGATATTCTTCAACCAAGAGGCCTGCTTTCTACCAATTCTTCTGCGTCCTTCGATTTTACCCATCATAATAAGTTGAAGAATATTCTCCCCTTACTACGTGTCCAAAATAGGCCATCTTTCTACATTTGATGTTATCAAGCAGCTTGCGAGCAGCATTTGCTCTCTCAATGACTGCCACATTTGTCAGCATAGCCCTCCATGAAATTTTTAGTATACGTCTGTGCAGCCACATTTCAAAGGCCTACAGACGATTAATGGTGGATATTTTTAATGTTTATGCTTCGACACCGTATAAGAGGACTGACCAAATGTAGCATTTAACGATGCGCTTTCGAATTTGAAGTTGCAAGTTATCATTACAGAAGAATTACTTTATTTTTAAAAATTTCGTGCGGGCTATCTCGATTCTACATTTTATCTCTTGATCTGGATCTAGTTGTTCAGTAATATGGCAACCAAGATAATTAAAACTGGACACTCTTTGAATTATATGACCATCAACATATAATCGTGCATCTTTATGTGCTAAACGGCTAAACACCATGTGTTTTGTTTTTGAACAGTTTATGTTTAGGCCAAACTCCCTTCCCACTGTATCAATGGCATTTAAAAGGCATTGTAGTCCATTCATGTCATCACTTAAAATAACTGTATTGTTTTCATATCTGATGGTAATTATTAGAATTTCATTAACTTTTACGCCCCATTCCAAATTATGCAGCGCTTCTTTAAATATTCTATCTGAATATAAATTAAATAACAGTGGGGATAGTATACAACCCTGTCTGACACCTCTTTGTATTTTACATATTTCTGTTCATTTTCCGTTTATGCAAGCTGTCGCTGTTTGACGCCAATATAACTTCTATATGACTAAAGTCAACACAATTGATAAAATGTCTAAACTACGACCGCTTATGGATTTACTGAATGTTAAGTTTCAACAATGGGACATTTTTAATGAAAATTTATCCATCAATGAGGCAATGGTCAAATACTTTGACCACTATTCGGCGGAAAAGTTAATTAAATCAAAGCCCGTAGGTTTTGCCTGCAAGGATTGGATGTTGTGCAGTTCTACTGACTACTGTTATGCTTTTGATATGTACTGTTGAGCTAAGCCTTTAGCTAACGAAGAACAGATGAAACCGAAAAATTCTAAACTAATCACATAATATTTTGCGATAACTATTTTGCGGGTTATGATTTTTTCTTCTTCTTCAAGTGCCATCTTCGTGGCGGAGGTCGGCAATCATTATAGCTATTCGGACTTTGGATACGGCTGCTCTGAAAAGTTAATTTGATGTACATCCATACCACTCTCTCAGGTTGCGCAGCCATGACATTCTACGCCTTCCTATGCTTCTCTTTCCTTGGATCTTTCCCTACATAATCCGTTGGAGCAATGGTGTATTTCTCTCCACGTTTAATATATCCGAGATATTCTACTTTTCTTGTTTTAATTGTATTTAAAATCTCCATTTCTTTATTCATCCTTCTCAGAACCTCTTTGTTTTTGACATGTTTGAACTTTTAGTGATATTGAAACAAAAAAGTATTAGAGCTATGGGCACAGTTCGTGATAATTATATTACAAAATGTCCTCTTATAGAAGATAAAGAGATGAGAAAAGATCGTGGATATTATAATTATTGCTACGATAAAGAAAGTGCTATATTATTTGTAAGATGGAACGACAACAGTGCTGAAACCATGGGTACCAATTACGGTACCATAGAGCTCCTTGCACAAGTGAAGCGTTGGTGTGCAAAACAAAAAGAAAAAGTAGCAGTGTCACAACCTCAGTTATTCAAATCCTACAATTTATCAATGGGGGGTGTAGACTTAGTCGATTAAGGGGTAAATAATTACAAAATCGGCTACAGAATCGAATACATGAAAAAATGGTTGTGGGTACTCTTTACCCATATGATAAATGTGACAGTTGTCAATGCGTGGAAACTATATAGGATTACAAATGAAAATGACAAAATAGATTTGCTACTATTTCAAAGAAACATTGTCCGCCATTATTGCAGAGCTTTCAACACAGGCATACAAAGACGATCCACATCTATCAAACTATCTGGTTCGCTGCCAAAGAGTATACTGGATACTCCTGATGGCCATTTTCCTAAAAGAATTCCGAACTCTCGAAGATGTCGCCTATGCCACATGAGAGTTAGATGGATATGTGAAAAATGCAATGTAACTATTTGCACTGAGCAAAGAGAGTGTTTTAGAATATTTCACTCATAATTAATTATGTGTTTTTTATGTATATGTATGTATTTATAATAAATTAATAAATGTTTCCTTGGTCTGTATGCATTTTTATGTTCAATATTTTTACTGGTTATATATAATTATATTTTATACTGATTGTTCCTGTGTATATTTTTTTTTTCAAAAACCAAATTTAAAAAATGTACAAAATATTTTTTTTATATATAATTATGATCATAATTAAAAGCAACTCCTAGATTTAAGTATTTTTAGTTTCTCTTTTGGCGGTAGACATTAATGGGTTAAGGTGTTATAGTAAAAAAAATTTTATTATTCCTCTTAATTCATTGAAAAAAATAAAATATTTCTTGATATTTTATTATTTAATTCTTAATATATATATCTTTGTTCCGCTACCAAAAATCTAGAAACCCAAACACTGTAATGACTACAGATTAATCAGCTTAATGTAACACTTATCAAAAACATTTTTAAAGACAATCCATGCAAGAGTATTTAGAAAGTGCGAAACGGATATGAGTAATAGACAGTTTAGCTTTCATAACGCTTCGGAACAGTGAAAGCTCTGTATAGTTCCTTAATTCTTGCCCAAAAATGTTGAGACCAACAAAAAGATCTTTTCGCTGCGTTTATAGACTATGAGGACGCTTTCGATAAACTTAAACATAACATTCTCATGGAATGTCTAAAGAGAAAAGGACTCAACATATTGAGAAATCTCTATTGGAACCAACAGACTGTGGTAACATTAGATGGAAATAGCACGGATGCGCAACAAATAAGTAGAGGAGTCAGACAGGGCTGTGTACTTTCATCATTACTATTAAATTTTTGATATATTTATTATAATATATATTCCGAAGAGTTATTTACGCAAGCACTTGAAAACTGTACAGAAGGGATCAAGATAAATAGTGAAAACATAAATAACATCCGTAATGCTGACGATAGAGTCATTATCGTTGAAAGTGAGACAGACCTGCAGACGTTACTAAACACAATTTGTGATACTGAGCAACAGTTTGGCTTAACAATAAACATGAAAACAAAAACCATTGTTATCATTAACAGGGGCAAAGTCATTACAAGGATCCAGATAAAAAATATTAAGCAAGTGGACAAAATGAAATACTTAGGAGTCTGGATTACGGAAGATATAAATCCGAAATCAAAAATTTGCTCAATAATAGAGCAATCAAGAGCAGTCTTTTTGAAGATGAGGAAATTTCTGAGTAACCAAATACTCAATTAATGATGAATTAATAATCAACGAACAAGAATTACTCCAAACATGGCAAGAATATTTCAAAAATTTACTTAATATACACCAAGATGAAGAACATGGACAGGATATAAATTTTGGGGTGGACCTACCGGTAGAGTACCCAAAAATAGATGAAACATTGCAAGCAATTAACAAATTGAAGAACGCAAAAGCTCCAGGCTCTGACAATATACCAGCCGAATTTCTTAAGTACGGAGGAGAAACTTTACATAGACAATTACACAAACTAATAACACTTATATGGAACGAAGAGAAAATACCAACAAAATGGCACGAAAGTGTAATAATTCCTATCCATAAAAAGGGAGACAAAACCAAGTGCTCTAACTATAGAGGCATCTCCCTACTTAATACGACGTACAAAATCTTATCGAACATCCTATTAAGTAGACTAACACCTTTTGTAGAAAATTTCATAGGGGAATACCAAGCCGGATTCAGAAAAAATAGATCGACCATAGATCAGATTTTTACTCTCAGGCAGCTGCTTGAAAAAGAATGGGAATTCAATAGAACCATTCATAATCTCTTCATAGATTTCCGACAAGCATACGACAGCATTAAAAGGGATCAGATGTGGAATGCAATGGCAGAACTTTAAGTTCCAAAAAAACTTATCCAGCTCGTTAAAGTTTGTGTAAATGGCTGTAGATCTAGAGTGCGGATGGGTAACAAGCTCTCAGAGTCGTTTAAAATAAACAGTGTACTGAAACAAGGAGACGCGCTGTCACCTCTTCTTTTTATTATAATCCTGGAAAAAGTAGTAAGAACCGCACAAATTAGAACAGAACTACTGACAGTAAATGGACCAAAATTACTACTAGCATACGCGGATGACATTGACATTGTAGGAAATACCGTCACCAATGTAAAAGAAACCTTCAATAAATTAGAGAGAGAGGCAAAAAATATCGGTCTAAGGGACAATGAAGAGAAAACCAAATATATGTGCATTAACAGACAAAAGAGACGAGATAGAATAGGACAAAATGTAACAATCAACCCCTATAACTTTGAAAGAATGGAGAGTTTTAAATATCTCGGAGCGACTATCACCACAGATAACGATATCACGGAAGAGATAAAAGGAAGAATTCAGGCAGCAAACAGATGTATGTATAGCCTCCACAACACTATTAAATCTAAGAGCCTAACACGAACATCAAAAATCAGGATATATAAAACAGTAATTAGACCGGTGCTCATGTATGGGTGTGAGACGTGGACGCTGACAAAAGCAATGGAAAGTAAACTCAGATGCTTTGAGAGAAATCCTCAGAAAATCTTCGGTCTCTATCATGATCCGAATACTAACCAATACCGAATGAGAACAAATGCCGAGGTCAAACAAAAGTATAGTGCTAGCGACGTAGTCCAAGAGATTAAATCCCAACATCTAAGATGGGCTGGCCATGTTCATAGGCTCCCTAATAACCGCCTTACCAAGTTAATCTGGGAAGAAGTCCCGACAGGGAGAAGGCCCTTTAGGACGTCCACGAATGCGATGGAGAGATAATATATGGTCAGATTTGAGAACAATGGGGCTACCCACTGACTTAAACATCATGGACGACCGTTCGAGATGGAAGCAGGTTGTGCAGTCAGCCAAGACCCACCCTGGGTTGTAGTGCTACCATAAGAAGAAGAAATACCCAATTTGCAAATCCGATATCGGATGGTAAAATGTTATATCCACTCTGTTCTTCTTTATGGTGTCGAAGCCTGGACTGTTAACTTGACTTGACTTAATGAGAAAACTAGACGCTTTTGAGATGGGGCTTTTTAGCAGAATTTGAAGATACCATGGACCGATAATATTACGAACGAAATGTTGTTGCACAGAATGGGAAGAAACAGAGAACTTTTGACCAAAAGTAAAAGGCGAAAGACAGCATATTTGGGGCACATACTTACAAATGAGAAGTACGAGTTGTTGCAGCTGATTATGAAGGGTAAAATCGAAGAAAAAAGGGGTCCTGGTAGACGACAAATATCCTGGCTGAAAAACATTTGCGACTGGACCGGGTTAAATAGACAGACGCTTTTAAGAAAAACAGAAGATAGAGACGAATTTGAAATGGTTATAGCTAACCTTCATTAGTGGAGACGGCACTAGAAGAAGAAGAAGAAGTAAAATTACATTTGAGATAGCAACGCGCACGTTTATGAAATTTTAGCGCTGGAAATTATACAAACCGAAAGGCTATTTTGCAGTTGCCAGCAGATAACTTTACTGACTTCAATGGGAAAAATAGCACGTGTTTTTTTTTGTTTGCTTGGCTTGGACAATTGTCATTCAGCCACTCTCCATCAACATAAGTTTTATTAAAGAATTTAAATATGTCAATTAGTGAAACATGATTAATATAATAATAACAGCTAAGCTAATGTACATACTATGTTAATACATACTATATCATACCTTTATTATAATTTAGTTATTGAGAGACGCGTTATCAGAAATTCATAGTGTATACATCTTACAAATAAAAAAAAATAAAAATAAAGATATCTACCTACTATGTTCATAACTACAACTATGATAATACATATATATTTTTTTTTTCACTACGTTAGGACATAAACCCGATTCAACATCTCGGAGGTTTAGATCCTCTTAGTGATTGTTTTAGTATATTTTTATTTTTTTTTTCTTATTTGGTTCTTTTTTTAATGTATTTTTATAATCATCTTTTTTTTTAATTTATTTTTTTTTCTTTTTAAATCTATTTTTTTAAGTATTTTTTATATTCTTTTTATTTTATTTTTTTTTTTAACTTTTTTTTTGTTTTTTTTTAATAATTTTTTTTTTAATTTTTTTCTTGAATATTTTCTAAACATAGGTTACAAATCTTACTAATTACAGGCATACTTTACTATCAGACAAAAGGTTATCAAGCAGTTATACATTTTCTTCTCATTGAGTGATAGTAGAAAGAGAATATTAACAGGAAGAGGGATTGTTCTTGTCTATCATTCTTTTAATTAGGTTGTTGGTGAGTTGTTTATACTTTTGACATTCAAAAAATATGTGGTTTAAGTCACTTTTAATCTGACATTCTTGACAAATATCCGAGTCTAATATATTTATTTTAAATAAATGTACAGGATAACATGCATGGCCAAATCTAAGTCTACTGATGGTAGTTATGTATTTGCGAGGGAGGACGAAATTCTTATACCAAGGTTGTTTTGGAATAATTGGTTGTATCAAACTGTATTGTGTTGTTGAAATACTACAGTACTTTTCCCAGTGTTCTCTCCAGTTGTTCATTTGTTTAGTTCTTGAACAAGCAAAAGCATCTATAATGCAAGGTTGATAGTTGGTAGGTGTTCCATAAACGATGGAATTTTTTACTAACTGGTCCACGTGTTCATTATATGTAAGTCCTGAATGTGCTTTGATTCACATCAATTGTATTTTTTGGGTGTATTTATTAATTTCAAATAAGCAATTTTTAATTAAAAAAATGTATGGATTAGAAGTACTACAGGGTAGTTGCGGTTTTTGAATAGCTGTAAGTACAGATAATGAATCAGATAAAATTACTGCTGAACTATACGATGCAATTTAAAATACTTTAAAGCCTCATATATGGCCACAGCCTCAGCACTAAAAATAGAGAAATTTGTGGGCAGCTTAAACATTTTTCCTATAAATTTATCTGGAATATAAAAGGCACAACCAGTACCCTTGGAACTTTTAGATGCGTCTGTATAAATACAAACAGATTTTCTCCAATTTGTCAGATAGTTGTTTAAAACAATACGACTTATTAAAGGGTTCTCATGATAAATAGGTTGTATTATATGTACTTGATCCAGTAACTCAAAGAAATCTTTAAAATGTACTACTTTGTTTGCAACTATAAGTTCAGTACCTTTATTTGCAGTATTTCGAAATGCTTCGCATAGCGGTGGAGAATTCTTGCGAGTCCAATATTTATTTGTTAAGTCGAAATAATTTAAAATACTAATATCTTTATATAAACAAGTGTTGTAGCAACAAACTTTAAGAAAAAATTTTTGACTGAGATATTCTCTTCTAAATTTACTGGGCGGTTCCATTGTCTCAACATAAAGTGGTTCAATAGGGGTAGATCTCATAGCACCAATGCAACACCGCAAAACTGTGTTTATAAAAACATCTATACGACGTAAAATATTGTTACTAGCGGAGCCGTAAAGTACAGAGCCATAATCTATAATGGACCTGATATAAGAACGATCAAATAGAAGACACGTTTCAACATCTGCACCCCACCAAGTTTTTGAAATTGATTTTTAGAAAGTTTAGTGCTTTATTACATCTATCAAGCATAAAATCAACATGCAGTTTCCAGGTCAGTTTTGTATCCAAAATCATACCCAAATATTTTATTGACTTACAGAGGGGAAAAATAATTATCATTTAATTTTATTTGTTCTCCTTGAGGCAAGTTATGTCTAGTGAATATACAAATGTTATAAATAAATAGCACGTAGAATTTCATTAGGTTAAATTTACTGATCTTAACATTAATATCACATTTAAGTAGTACATTTGTAGTTTTCTAATAATAATTTTATCTTGTTAAATAAGGATTACAATTTCTTACCGTATTTAAATCGGCATTATTTACTAAAAAAAATTTACGCTGTAAATATATCTGTATATGGGAGGCATACTATCCTAAGTCCATTTTTCAGAAAAATACATTATTGCGTAACCGGGATCGCAATACCCAATATTATTCAGGGGAATACTACACTAAGTCCAAACTCTAACTCTTTTACAAACGAAATTAGACGAGAAACTATGTATACTATGTCCAATTTACTTTAGAGGTATATAATCTTATCTGGACTTAAACTTATATTCCTCCAAACGAAATATTATGAACTGGATTCTAAGTCCATTATAGGATCATATGCTTCTCAATGAAATTATATCAAGTATATAATAAAATATACACACACGTGTGCATTTTCGTTGAACTTAATATTTTTAAAACAAACTCAAGTTAAATGTATAGTATATTAAGTGCACATCAAGTGGAGACTATTTACAATATTGGTTTAGTCATTTTATGGTTTACAGGCCGCCCTAATTTATTGTGTTTATGTCTTTTGGATATTGGATTTAATTGTTACTTAATTTAATAGGTTGTACTAAGCAGTATTTAAACGAAAAATCGTCATTAACGACAGGCAGGCGCATTCTGAAAATAATATAATATTTAGTTTTTAACGTACCAAACATAGCAAATAGATAACCGATTTAAAGTCGAAAGCGTGTTATTTTAGAGAAGGTATTTAGTGAGTCTTTTATTGCTTTAAAAATGACTTTTCGCAAAAGAAGTTTAAGGATATTAGATTTGTCGCTCTCCCGACATACCTAAGTCTTTAAATACAGACCCATATTACAAAAAGGTAAGTGTTTATCATTAAATTATTATTTTTTTTTCAGTCAGTCGTGAAAAAATAAATGCAATATTTACTTCTTTTCTAAATGTTAATAAAAATATCTTTAATTATAATTATTTTATTTAAAGTCTGCTTCCGTTGTAAGGAGACTTTCTATTGCAGGTGAAAATAAAGAACCCCTACCACATCACAAACTTAGCGATATATGCGACCAAGATGCAGTTATCAAATCGGCTAGTGTTGCAGAAGAAAAGCATTCTAAACAAAGTTCAGTGGTAAGTGCCAACATTTATTTAAGTGACAGCGATGACTCAATAAAGGATAAAGATTATCAACCAGATTCGGACACTGATTCAGATGAAAGTGGAAGTAGGTTTCCTGTACCTTTATCGGCATTTCCAGAAGGTGTGCCAAGTATATCTAATGCTATACCAGACTCTTTATCTAATACACTAGAAGATACTATAAATCACAATCGTTTAGTGACCATAAGAAAAGTCGTCAATAAAACAAAAATAAAGCAGACAGGAAAGAAACGAACACGACATGTTCTTAACTGGAAAGCAAATGAGAGAAAGAGAAACTATGCTGGTGGAAGGGCCTATATTAGTAAGAAGCGCATATACGCTCTTAAAAAAGAAGAAAACAGATATAAATTTAAATCTATTGATATGGCCGAAGCAAAAGTAAATTTAAAGCACAAAGTACTGACTCGTGATCTACAAAAGTGCCTTCAAACGCCATATTTGACCAATTGTGTGAATTTTTATAAGCGAAAATTATAAACTTTGAATTACACTTTATACGATGGATATAATAGTGCTGCGTATTGTGTACTGTGGGATGAAACCAAAGCAAACAGAGAAGGAAATGAAATTGCTTCGGGAATTTTAAAGTGGGCTGATCTAAATATTCTCATCTGCCATTGAATGTTAAACCATATGGGCAGATAACTGTTGGGGCCAGACCAAAAACCTATGTGTAGTTATATGTGCATTTTACCTCATTTAAAGATATCCCAAACTACAAGTAATAGATTGTAAATTTCTTCTAAAGGGGCATACGCATATGGAACCCGATTCAGTACACGCTAATATTGAAAGGAAACGGAAAAAACTACCCACTCTAACTATATTAACACCCTGGAATTGGCAACAATTTATTCGTCAGTGCTCGAATAAATACGAAGCTGTCAACATGGAACTGAATGATTTTAAAAATTTTGAATGCTTATATTCTTCAATAGGTCCATTTATTAATCGGAAAATAAATACTGATAGAGATGCATTTTAAATTTCAAAATCAGTGATCTTACGTGTTACCAAAGAAAATTTTGGAATGCTTCAATATAAAACTTGACATGATGACATATAATTTGAGAACTGTATGTTAATTATAACTAAATAAAATAAATAAATAAATATTGACGAGTTTTTTTACACAGATACACAATTTATAAGGACTTGGTATATGTATATTATAAATATAAGGAGTCTTATAATTTGGAGGTAATATATCCTAAGTCCATTATTTTATTATCTTTAAACACTTACATTACTTTTATAATACCACAGCAAACTATATATAATACTATTTTTAAATACCGACAATAGTTTCCGCTACAATTATTAATTACTTCTCATTTTTTGAACATACATCAAATATAATGTTTAAGTGCTCCTCCTGTAAAATTATGAAAATGTGACTTAGTATACTATGCTTCCCATGTACAGATATTTCTTATACAGCATACTTTTAAATATATCAGAACTATTACTTCATAGCTTCAGGTTTTCTTAAGAGTGACTATTGTTTATTAGATTACAAGAGTTCCAAGACAGTGTCCGTCGCCCCAGAATGGGTGGTGTCGCAACCAATCATTTAGCCATGTTACGTCAAAGAGTAGAAAGACAACGAAGTGTGATCTTGCCACATCATTCTAAGCCAAACTCCATGGAAGAAATCAATTCTGAACTAAAAAGCGACGTCGAAAATACTAGGAATGGTGTAGATAGATTAGATGATCAAATATCTACCTTACATCAAGACGTAGCAACCTTGAGTATGGAGGTAAGTCCTAGTGGTTGTACGTTTAATTTTAAATATATTCTAGTTTGTTTTAAGAGGGTGAAAACTTACTTAAGCGTCCACTCGTTAAATTACACGGGTGGAAAATACATACGATAGTACTTCATTACGCCTTATCCATTCTCTTATCTGCTCTCTATTACATTTACTATATTACTCTATTACTACAATACTCAAAATGCGTTCTTCCTCTTTTTCTTTCGTCATCGTGTTTTTGCTAATAATTTTTATATCTATGCGTTGACATTAAAACGTATATTCAAAAATAAACAGATATCTGTGTTCAGTGAGTTTGTCGTTAGTCAGTCTACTTTTAATAAAAAAGTTGCTCACGTTTGTAAAGTAGTAAAGAAATCAATTTTAAACAAATAAAAATGATTCATCTACGATACGGGCCAGATTCCAAAAGATTGGCTTCGATCTACATTTATTGCCCTACCAAAAACACCACGTGCGAACTTCTGCAAGTACCACCGACTAATAAGCCTAATGAGTCACTTTTTAAAACTTTTCCTGAGAATACTTCACACTAGATTATTTAAGAAATGTGAAGAGGTCAGTGGATGGAGTCAGTTTGGTTTAAAAAAATGGACTTGGCACGAGAGAAGCGATCTTTAGTATGCAAACATTGATACAGAATTGTTTAGATCAAAGAAAGGATGTTTTTATCTGTTTCATCGATTACGAGAAAGCATTCGATAATGTAAAACATGAATTGATGATAAAATACCCACAAGAGTTGGGATTGGATGCAAAGGATATAAGAATCATCGCCAATCTGTATTGGAATCAGACAGCAACAGTACGTCTTCAAAATTTCAACGAAACAGAAGATTTCTCCATTAAAAAGGAGTAAGGCAAGGTTGTATACTGTCCCCAATGCTATTCAATTTATACGTAGAAAAAGCCTTCGCAGAAACAGTGGAAGACTCTAATAAGGGTATTAAAGTTAACGGCGTATTTATTAATAACATCAGGTATGCCGATGATACAGCCATAGTGGCAGATAACATCGAAGATCTTCAATGCCTTTTAAATGACCTAACTCTTGCAAGTGAAGCTCGGGGTTTGAAAATAAATATCAAGAAGACAAAATCAATGATTATAAGTAGAAATGATTACCCCAACGCAAAGATATATGTCTCTGGAGAAGAAATCGAACAAGTCAGGCAATTCAAATACTTGGGATGTTTGCTGAATGAGGGTTGGGACCCCGAGAATGAAATAAAGAGCAGAGTTGAACAAGCCAGAAATGCTTTTTTGAGGCTTCGTAAGTTTCTGACTGATCGCAAATTGGACTTCAATCTCCGATACAAGATGCTTAAGTGTTACGTGTGGCCTGTTCTTCTGTACGGAATGGAAGCATGGACGTTAAAGGCCAGTTCCATTAACAAACTTGAAGTGTTTGAAATGTGGTGCCTGCGTCGAATGCTCAGAATATCATGGACGGACAGGGTCAGAAATGAGGAAGTACTCAGAAGAGCGGGCTTACAGGATAGGGAACTTTTTAATTATGTAAAAAGTAAGAAGACTGCATACTTGGGGCAATTATACGAGGAGAACGATACACTTTTCAGCAACTGATACTCGAAGGGAAAATAGAGGGTAGGAGAGGTCTCGGACGTAAAAAAATGTCATGGCTGCGCAATATTCGACAATGGACAGGAATCCACAGCTATGAAATGCTTCGCAATGCTGCTAAAAACAGAATTATTTAAACCAGAATATTTAACATCTCACCTGACAAGACGATGTACGGTGGACGCCTACGCAGAAATGCACGGCACCTTAAGAAGAAGAAGAAGAAAAATGGTTCAAGAATTAACGAAGGATGACCCAGATATACGGATGGAATATTAAGTATTGCACAGTTCATCGTCAAAATGTTAGATGCTGGTCTGATAAAAATTCCAAATTAGTTCGAGAAGGTCAACTTCCGCAAAAACTAAATGTTTGGGCAAGCTTATTAAGGTAACTTTATTGTAGGCCCAATATTTATTGATGGTAATTTAAATGGTGGTAATTACGTTAATATGTTTCAGATCGAAATAACACTAGCAATAAATGATATAATTACAAATCATCCGCAAGACTACCCTCAAAACGTCATAGTTTATCAAAACTGAGCGACGCTTCACTATGCCACCAGGGTGCGAAATTATCTAGATATTTTTTTTCCGGCAAGATAGAGTAGCCGACGGTGACATATAGAGTTGTCACCAAGATCTCCTGACTTAACTCCGTTAGACTTTTTTCTATGAGGTTACTAAAAATCCAAAAAGTATACTTTGTCTGTGTATACTTTGTATACTGTATACTTAACAAAAACTAGTTAGTGCGTAGTAACGTAGTTAGTTAGTTAATATAGTTAGTGCATGAGTGCATAATACGTTGATCGAGTCTTAATATGTCACGTGTCACTAAGACGCTCGTAAAGAATCTAGTTTCAAATAAAAATAATATATCTGCTTTCTCGTATTACACATTATTTCCTATATAAACTTTAACAGATTCTACTTTTCTTTTGTAATATTCGTGACTCTAAAATAAACTTGATAATAGTTTAACTCGTGAATTTTAACAATTCGACAACATCCGTTTGATCTGTACTTTGGTCCGCTAAATTGTCTATTCCTTTTTGCTTTTTCGTATTTTATCTTGTTCTTGCTCATATATTCTTATCCATGTCTTTGTTTATTTACTTTAACTCTTCTAATGTAATTTCTACTCGTGATAAAGCACCTGCTGTGACGTTTATTGTTACTTTCACAAAGTAACTATGAAATTCTTAACACAGTAGATAGCCCTGTAAGCCCTACTACAGAGCATAGTGGCATTCCGTAATTCCACTAAAATTCGCGATCAGTCCAATCACGACACTCAATACTGTACCTCCTGTTTTAACAACGCGCTTAATGTGCTCACTTATTCTAAATTATACAGCCTAAGGTAACACATATTCTTATTTGCAATTTCTTTTAACTAATCTATAACCTTTTCCACTTTTGCTACACTACAAACGATACAGGTTCTATTTTTTAACTTGGTTTTAATTGAAAACCAGATCCAATTTCCTTTTGTTCATCCAGATCGCAGTATGATGAATACGTATTATTTGTCTTAATTAATCTTTTATTGTAGCAACGGCCTACAAAGAGAAATACCCCAAGAACAAACTGGATTTACTAAAGGTAAAGGTACTTGAAAACATCTTCTCGAGTACTCGAGGAAAAAATTAAACCTAGATGTGATCTAGCAAAAGTAACCGTAGAAAAGATGGACAAGATATGGAAGGACTCAAATTTACGAACTTTAAAAATAAGGTTAATCATCTGCTTAATGTCCCCAAAACGGATGTGAATCTTGGATCTTACGACAAAAAAAAATGATAGACTCCACCCAAATGTTCTGTTCTAGAAGAATGTTACGAATTCCGTGGACCGACCACAAGACAAATATTTCAAATTTAAATGGGCTAAAAGTCAGCATATGCATAAAAGTTTGTATATGCAAAAGACCAATGCATGAGTTAAAAAAATGACCAGAGACAGAGATCTTTGGAGACAGACAATACCCGACATCACGGTGACCACTACACTCCTTTCGGAGGGTCAGAATTGAAGAGAGAGAGAAAGAGTAGCAACTGCCACTATTGCCAGATTTTCGGCGTAATTCACGAGCAGTCACCCTGGGGTGTCCTTATGCGCTGTCCTTATGCGCAGCATCGTTTCTAATTAGATATTTATTCGGAAGATTCGTTTCAAAAATTAGCTTCTACGGAACATCACACTTACATTAAAACTCTCGTGTTTGTCAACTACGTTAGTCATTTATTTATATAGGCAACTATCACTTACACGAGAAAGGAGACACCATCTTCTGCTCAGCTCCCGACACAATAGCTCCTATTACGTCATGTACTTTGTTCTCTTTCCTAGCTATCTTATTTATCTTCATCGTCACCGCTTTCACCGTCCATTTTCTCCAATTTTATCCTTATATCAGATAGAAGCCATCATCTTTTGCTTAGCTCCCAGCACGATAGCTCCTATTACCTCATATACTTTTTTCTCTTGCGTTACTATTTCATTTATCTTTATCGCCATCGCTTCTATTGTTCACTTTCTCCAACTTTTCCAATGATCTTGCACCTTAGAGTCTTTGGTCATTACATTTAGCAAACAAAGTAGGCTATATTAGCCCATAATTGGTATTTATGACAATCCAAGCATAATCAATGAGATAAAGGCCCAGAGGCTTAGATGGGCAGGACATGTGCAGAGAGGATGAAGGCTATATTAGCCCATAATTGGTATTTATGACAACTCAAGCATAATCAATGAGATAGAGGCCCAGAAGCTTAGATGGGCAGGACATGTGCAGAGAGGATGAAGGCTTTATCAAACACATATGGGAGGAAAACCTAGGGGTCAGTAAGAGACCTTAAGACAGACCCAGACCCATATAAACATCTTTAAAGATCAAAATACTGTACGAATACAAGTTTGGAGATAAGATATAATGGACCGAAATAGATAAGGGGCAAATCGTATAGGCAGATAACACACACAAAGGATTGTAAAGCTGCACAAAGGGGAAGAGTGGTCTATATTTTATCAAGCAATAAAACCATCAAGTAACGGTCTAATCCATCACATGTCTATATTTTAGTTCTTCTCTCATTCATTTCTTCTTGGACGTAGTAAGCCTTCTTTGCTTTAACACCCTCGAAAAAATTCCACTTGGCAATAAATCGCAATACAATTGCAACATGAACTTCACACACCCACCCCGTGTGGGATGCGGGACACTCAAGTAGAATTCACCCACAGTATCTCCTGACTTGATCGTAAAAGGCGACTAATAGGAGCTACCGTAGCATACCGTTGTCCTCTTTCCTGAAATCCTTTGGATACCTAACCTTCAACGACAAAACTCCGATACCCATCTCCTACTCACCCCGCGTGAAGTTGGAGTCCTTTTGTCCGTGTGTGAGTGGCGAGGGCCGTCTGGACGTGGGGGAAGCGGGGCATGTACATGTCGTGCAACCTATCAAACTGCATTCAGAACGTCCAAACCAGACACACATTCCTAAAGGGGAAGACTGGTCTCCAGAGTCCTGAAAGACAACCAGTCTAAAGGAAGAATACCTTAAACAAAAATTACCTGGTCCTCCAGGTTGGGGGTTGAGACGTCAGGCTGGTTCCCTGTCACTTGTAAAAAAAACAGCTACGGAAATGGACAATGAACATTGGCACATGGAATGTACAGAGCATTAGCGGAAAGGTGGAAGAAGTCATCCAAGAAATTACTAAATTGAACATGGACATGATTATATTGACTGAGACAAAGAAGAAAGGTTGTGGTACAGAGATATTGAAGAACTATGTACATATATATAGCGGGGTTGAGAAACATCAGCGAGCAAAAAGAGGTGTATCCGTAATGATACATAAAAAACATCAACGCAAAATAACAGATTTTAAAGCCGTAGATGAAAATATCATAAGAATCAACATGACAATCAACCAAAAACCTGTCACTATTCTTGGAATATATGCAGTCTCTGATGATCAACCTTATGTTGTTAAAGACGAATTTTTTGAGAAAATCAATGACGAAATAACTAAAATTGGAAGTACTAGAGAAGTGATCATAGCAGGAGATCTAAATAGTAGAGTTGGACAGAAGGTAAACAACAAAGTGGTAGGTCGACATGGGGAAATAACCCTAAATGACAATGGTGAAAGATTAATTCAAGTATGCGAAAACCATCAGCTAAAAATTACAAACGGGTTTTTTAAACACAAGGATATACACAAATATACATGGATTCAGGTAACCAGAAATTTAAAATCGATCATAGATTACGTGATTACAAAACAAAATACAACATTACACGTAATAGATACAAGAGTATATAGAGGAGTATCATGCGACTCGGATCACTTTATGGTAAAGTCCGAAATAGTTTTTTTGTTTAGATTCAAGAAAACCAAAGAACCACCTGAAGACACAGAAATTTATAACACGACAAAGTACAATCTGGACAGCTTACAACATGAAAGTACGAGAATACTATATCAACGAAGACTAAATGAAAAATTAGAAGATATAATCCAAAATGTATCCGTGGAAGAAGTATATAAAAATATAATAGACAGTATACAAAAAGCTGCGAAAGAAGCGCTTGGTTTAAAATCCGAACGACACAGTAAAAAGCTATGGTGGACCGAAGACATAGAAAACCTAGTAATGGAGAAAAAGAAAGCGTACACACGGTGGCTAAGTACTAAACATCAAGTAGACAAAGACAAGTATTTGGACTTACGAAGAACAACAAGAAGAGCAGTAATAACAGCAAAAAACGAAATGTGGGATAGGACATGCCAAGAGATCAACACTTACATGGGCGGAAGAAAGTGTTCAGAGACATGGAAACTTTTAAACAAAGTAAAGAACACAGAAAGAAATACTACTTCTAAGAAGTAGTATTTCTTTCTACTAGAAGAAATACTACTTCTAGAAATACTAACAGAAAAATAGAAAGAACACTACGAGAGTTTGCTAACAGAAAGTAGAGAAGAATATACCGCACAATCACCAACGGAAGTATCAGTTGACGGCCAAGAGATAGTAGTGGGAGTTGATATGCTGAAGAAAGCTGTAACTGAACTAAAAAATGGTAGAGCTCCAGGCCCAGAAAATATTCCAGCAGAATTAATAAAATGTGGCACAGATAAACTATTTCTATCACTTACTTGGTGTATGAACAAATATATAAATGGTGTCACACCACCCAGTTTATGGAAAGTAGCTTATATTTCTTCTATCCATAAAAAAGGAGATAAGTTGGATTGCTCAAATTACAGAGGAATATCGGTAACTAGTACACTAAGCCGGGTGTACGGACGCATTCTTAGAAATCTCATTGAGATGGAGTATAGGGAACAAGAAGAAGAAGAACAGGCTCGTTTCCGAGCTGGAAGAACTTGCACAGATAATGTCTTCTGCCTAAAACAATTAATTGAAAAAAATTAGCAACCAATCAAGAGACCCATCTCATGTTTGTTGATCTCCGTAAAGCATACGACAGCGTGCCTGTAACTAAATTGTGGAAATCACTACAAGAAACTAACATTAGCTACACTTTAATCAAAGCCTTAAAAAATCTATATGAAAATTCTACATCACAAGTAAAAATTGGCAACACACTATCTAAAAAGTTCATCGTTAACAAGGGTCTGCGCCAGGGCTGCTGTATTTCACCAACGTTGTTTAAGATATATATTGCAAAAGCACTAAACCAGTGGAAACGTAAATGTCACGGTATGGGTATAGACCTCGGAGATGTTTGTTTATATACCTTACAATTTGCTGATGACCAAGTCATCATAGCCAATGATAAAGACGATTTAGAGTATATGGCAAGAAAACTAAAGGAGGAATATGAACAGTGGGGATTGGAAATAAATATAGCAAAAACTAAATACCTACCCATAGGAGCTGAGTTATCCAATATCGAACTAGAGAATAATGAAGAAATCACATCCTGTAGTGAATATACGCACCTGGGAGTAATCTTCGATAGAACGGGAAAAGACGATGATGAAATAAAGAAAAGGGTTACACAAGCTAGAAGAACAATTGGCTGCCTAAATGGAATACTTTGGAGCTCTGAAATAGGAATAAAGCGAAAATATAACATCTATGAGTCACTAATTAAAAGCAGTCTACTTTATGGAGCAGAAACTTGGAGAATAACCGAGAACAACAGAAAAAAATTAGAAGCTGTAGAAATGGATGTGTTTAGAAGATCGTTAAGTATATCCCGCAGGGAAAGAGTTCGAAATGAGGAAGTAAGACGAAGAATTGGAATAAATGGTTACTTAACAACAGACATTGAGAGGAAACAGTTGATTTGGTATGGTCATGTTCAAAGAATGGAAGACACAAGACTACCCAAGAAGATTATGCAGTGGGTACCACCAAACCGCAGAAAACGAGGAAGACCCAAAAAGACATGGAAAGAAGGGGTAACTAAAGCAATGAGTACAAGAGATCTTAGAGACGGCCAATGGGATGATAGAAGGACGTGGAAGTTAGGCATCGGACAACGTCGAAAGACGTTCTAAAACCGATATATATATATATATATATATATATATATATATATATATATATATATATATATATATATATACTTCACACACCCTTTTGCAAACACTCTTCTTAACTTGGGTGATAAGAAAGATTGTTCTGTACTTTACTTATTTTCACTACAAATGAATTTAATCATAGAATAGAATAGATATATATGCTTTGTCACTGAAAATTGTACAGTTTTCTGAACCAAGCTTACAAAAAGTCAAATAACTTAGTAAATAAACTTAGTCAACTTTAAATAATTTTGTTAAATTAAGTAGATTTAGTTAAATTGGCAATGGATTGTATATTTTATTCTCTTTTATTTTGTGATGCTTTGATATTTACGATTTATGAAAGTTGAATAAATTTTAATTTTTATTGTTTTTTTTTACTTTATGTAAGCTTTGTTCATAAAATTGTACAATTTTTAGTGACAATAAAGCATATTTCTATTCTATAGTTTTTTATTTATCTCTAGGATCAGACACGAAAGCACAGATGTAACTATTTAGACTCCATGTCAATAGTATAAAAAAATGGCCAGTTAAGAATGAGAATCGTTTTTCAGGTGTTAACTCGCAAGTGATAAGAAATTGGTCAAGCTATTTGGAGATTCTTTGATCTCCAAATAGCTTGAGCAATTAGAATATAGAATCAAAGAGAAGAAGTTCTTTGATCCAGTAGACCTTTCCCTTTTATCGGATATTCTTGAGCTTCTCCGCGGTTTTCAAGACGATTTTTAACTAGTGTCTCTTTATCTTTGAAAGTTTGGTCTCTCTTGAGATTTAATTTCACAGTTTTCGAATGACTGACACTACGTTATTACCTTTCACTGTTTGTTCTGTTTATCTTTTTTGTATTCATTCTTGCCCCAAGAGTATTTAGGTATTACATGGTTACTCCTGGTAGAGCCCAGCAAGTGAGTCAATACTAATGAAAATTAGGTGTTGCGTGATTGCTGGAGTTTTGCGTTCCTTAGCTTTTACTCGATCATGCTTACCTCACAGAATAAGCGACTTCGGCTGATCATAAAATACTTCTTGATGACGACAAGATATCATGGTTCTCGAAGAAGAATCGATATATTTAATTATCTGTTATAAAATGTTTGAAATATCCAAGAATTATATATTAAGAAGTTCGAGATCTTCGTGTTTTGTCATACTACTAAAACATTAGCTCAGCATATTTAAGAGTACATTAAATCTTTAATTTTTATTTCTTAAAATTACAAATTGTCGATTTTTGTAGGTATTTTATTTTAGGCATTATTAAATAGTTAAATATGATAGAAACATTTTTGTTTATTTATTATTCTTGTATATAATGTTTGCTTTGATTTTTTATTGTTTTCATTAGGTTCGGAACGCCATCCAGGCTCTCCAGGAAATGGCAACACCTTCATCCTGCAGTGCATCAGTCATCAATTACTCCGCCCAATCGAACCCCAACATCGCTCACCTACATCACAGTCCATCCGGAAACGGTATTTTAGCTAGAAGCAACTCCCATCCTCCAGAGATGTTCTGCTGGGAAGGCCCTCCATCACCACCTTTTGCTCCAATAAGAACATACATCGATTCACAAACGCAGACAGAGTCCACCGTTACTCTCATGCGCCAATACATCCTAGAAAATCCGAAAAGGGTGTTGGAGATGATGGGTTTGGATCCGGAGAAGATCATGAATTCGGTAGAAATTAAGAAAAGTCGTAGTATACCAGATTATACAAATAGGCTAAGGAACTTTTCGGATTTTTCCGGTATTAGTGAGAATTTAAATAGTCCTCCAGACACATGTCTGGTCGAAGTGGAGACTGATGTAGTTAGAGGAGAAAATTGTTCATTCTCCTGGAATAAGGGCGGAAGGAAGGTTCAGATTTTTGAAACATTAAATTCGAATAAAACGCAAAATGCGTTGCTCAAATTTAGAAATAACGTTGAATAAGTTTACCATCAATTTAAACGTTTTTGCATGTATTTAAATTAATTTAGAAAAAAAAATGTTTTTGGTGCCATTTTTTACATTTTTCGATTTTGCCTAAATAAATAAGTAATTTAAAAGTAGTATTGGTGTCGATATAGCCAATTTGTATAAATGTATAAAAAGCAATAGGAAACAAATCTTCTTTTGTTGACAGATACGCCGAATAATCATTGAACACTCGCTACAAGCACTTTTTCTGGTTAATTCCCACTTTATATCTGATGTTTCGTTATTTATATACAATAAAACCCAAAATAAGGTTTAGTTCATTATAGATACTTTTATTATTTGTCCTTGTAATGAAAATTTTTCTTATATATTTGTTTGCAGGTTTATGTTCTTAAATAATGTTATTACATTGTCGAATGTTTTTTTCTACGGCTACTTGTTTCTGGCGGAAACAAACAAAACTTAGTCCAGTTGCCTCACAAATATATTACAAACACAATTATTTTCTTACATATAAATATATTCTCTTTCTTTCCTTGTTTGTGTTAAAATACTATAGAGTTTGAACATGTAGCATATATTACCAATTACTTCTTTTAAAAGTGTTAATATTGGCATTTAACATCCATTTAAATAGTTGAACAAACGGCGCCTATTAAGATACGGCGAGGAGTCAGGCAGGGTGACACTATATCACCCAAACTATTCAATCAACTAGGTAAAGGAAGAATAAATAAGACTTACAATCAATTTAATTTAACTATCCAGACGACCGGTTTCGCTTTCTACAATATGCAAAGCATCTTCAGGTCTCGATATAAAGTTAAATAAATGCTGAAATAATAATAAACCCATATTAGGGTGTTGTCTAATAAAGATAAACAAAGTAGATGATATAAATTACAGTAATTATACCAATATTACATCTCTGTGATTTTTTAAAATTAATCAAAAGGAATATAAAAGTATAAAAAGTTTTAACAGACAAGGTAAGACCCATAAATTGTTATAAAATAGTCTATTAAATTTTAATAAATTAATAAATGAGCAAATAAATAAAACATTACTTACATGCCGGTACTCTATTAATTGATATATCAATTATCAAATCAAAGTGTATTGTATTGTAATTTTTGTATTAATAATAAAATAAACAATGAATTTTACTACAGAGTATGTGTAAAACAAATTTTTTGCATTCAACTCATATTTTCATTAAAATATTGATACAATTACAGGTCAAATATTTATATACAGCAAACGATGCACCATATACCTATATACCTAATTCTTTTTCTCTTTCTGTTCTCTCTTACCTATAGCATTAAATATGTAATGATTGTGCAGATTGACTCCCATATAAATTTGTAACGGCGAACGCGTGTATAGAAGTATAACTTCTACCGGCATTCCCACTGGACTACCACACCAACTTTTTTCTCGCACGCATTCATTGGGAAAACCACACCCACACGAACCACTAAAGACTTCCAACCCCCTGCCTTAGCGAGGCTGCTATATCATTTGTCCGAACCCACCGAGGTGCCACTCGCTCGTTTTAAAATTCTATTGCGAGTTTCCTCTCCTCTCGTTCTTTTGAAGACAGCAGCTCCCTGATAAATTTGTTGATCCGTGTCCACCACCACTCATGCCTGATCATTTTTCCTACCATTTCTCTCACGGAATCAAACATTCCGCAGTTATACTCTCTTTCACCCGCCCAATGCACACACTCCAACATCGTATGTGTCATAGTATCTGAGAGACCACAGTAAAGGCACTGATTGGACTGTGCCTTCCTAAACCTAAAAAGGTAGCTGCGGAATCTCTCGGCCATCCGAGTTAGCATAATCTCAGTCATCCCTGGTTATCCAATGTTTTGCCCCCTACGACCATGTATCCTGGTCCTTTCATCTGACGCAGTTTCATGCGCCTCTTGTAAGTTAGTATTTTTACCGCCTCACTCTAAACTGGGTCGCGTAGAGGAGGACAGACTGCACAAAACCTTAAAACTATCTTCTCACGTCGTATTTGGATCCACCGATATTGGACATTATCTTCCCCGTCTCAGCCATTCTCTGAATAGCTCTGCGGGTCACCCCCTCCAATGTTCCCCCAACTCTCACATATGTAGTGAAACTAAAAAGTCCTGTTCATAGAGAACCAAACAGCCATTCCAATTAAAAATAAATCAATAGGAAACACCATACTGTTTACAAAAGCAGAGAAAGGTAACAATACTATTGCTTTAGATAAAACGGAATACAGTAACAAAACAATAGACAATAAACAAATCCAAAATAATAAACAATAATCCGACGGGAAAATACCAAAAACAAATTAAACAGTCGTTAAATAGTTAAAAATCAATACTAAACTTAATAGAACACAAATATTTTAATAATATGAACCCTCAGCCCCTAAAACCTACTGTTTTATTAAACTATACAAACCCAATAAGACCTGTAGTTTCTTTTGATACAACTTCTTTATATTCAATTTTAGATAAGCAGAGATGCCAAAACAGCTGTAGTGATAATGAATTGTAATAAATTAGTTGAAAGTGTAGAAAATAAAAGTTTTCAGTGTTTTATTCTTAACAAAATTATACGGTTGCAGTACCAAGTGGCAATTAAAACGTGATATAAGAAAAGACAAAACCAAGATGTACCAAAAACTTATGGGAAACTCCTGAAATAACAATAGGGAAACATATCTTTTTGGTGACGTCTCAGTGTTGACGATATGAATAGACAGATGTAATAAGTATTTTTATTTCAAACTATCCGAATTCGAATGATTCGATTATTTAGAGGCTGAGCATATTCTAAAAAAAACAATTTAATATATGTATCAATTTAATTTTCTTTGAGAAATAATTACGGTCCCAGGGTTTTTGTCGCTTGCAAGCAAAGCTTTTAGAAAGATGAGTTTGGTAAAAACTCAACTTGTTGTCGGTAGGCTCTTTCGCTCTTTTTTTCGTTTTTTTTTTCAGGTTTTCACCTCTTAGTGTGAGTTCCGCAATAAGACAGCTGTGCTTTCAACAAAAACTGTTCTGTTGTATGCAGATGTATAAAGGCCATACTAAATTATTACATAATGGTTGTGAATATCTAAATGATTTATATTGATTTTTATATATTTATAAAAATTGGATTTCTAAATAAAATGTCGCACATTGGTTTATTAAAGATATTACCAGATTTATTTAGTACTCTTTTTTTATTTCTAGGAATTTATTTATTGCAGGCCATACTATGTATAGCTATAAGACAACATACAGGTCAATATGTTATGTATTGTTTGCTATCTTAGAGTGATGTTTGTAACTTACAAGCACTATTTAAACATTAAATGTATTATAGCCCCAGGTCCTAACAACTTTGTGCGACAGCATTTTAAAGTAACTAAATAAAGTGTAGCTTTTCCGGATACATTAAAATATGGAATTGTGTTATTGATTGAGGGTAAGACTGGAATTTCTTTGGAGGATATCTGAGGATATTTATCTTCAATAAAAAAATTAAAAATTTGATAGCTCGTTTGATTTTACCGACATGATCGATATATTTTGTAACGTATACACTATACCTGTTGCAGAAAACTAAAATACTAAACTGTTCTAAAAATAATCTTAGTACTAACGTTTATATTGTTAGAGACTCTTGTAGCTTTACAATAAAAATACTAAACTAACGTGCTTTTTGTAGATATTAAGTTTTGAAGTAGTTTTCTTCTGCATTAGCTGCATCTCCTCGGTGGAGATTCTTCTTTTTCTTCCTCTTGAAAAGCAATTCTGCTTGTTCATTGGCGGATTGATACCTGTATGGAAGGATGTCACTTTTTCTATTTTTCTACCGATTGGTGATATGTGGTTATTCCATTCTTTTTTCCTGTTAATGTCAATTCGTTTATACACTATACGTTACATTTTATTCGAATGTATTTACTTTTCTTTCGATTTCCCAGCCTGTTTCCTATAATTCTTCTTAGTCTTTGGTATTTCCAGTAGTCTTTGTGTTGTGGCTGTGTCGGCTGTGCCTTGTTTTTGGTGTACATGCCGTTATTGGTCTTACACTGGTTTTCTTGAATGTATCTCAGTGTTAATATG
Organism: Diabrotica balteata; assembly: GCA_918026665.1. Classification (NCBI taxonomy): domain Eukaryota; kingdom Metazoa; phylum Arthropoda; class Insecta; order Coleoptera; family Chrysomelidae; genus Diabrotica; species Diabrotica balteata. Next base: position 41,121,770 of record OU898278.1, read on the forward strand.
TCGATTTCGCCATATAGTGTTATTAAGATATCCTGCCAGTCTATTTGCTTTTTGTACTTGATTTCTCATTTTTTTGTCCAAGTCTTCATAGCTGGACAATGTAATTTCTAGGTATTTCATTTCCATTATTTGTTTAATACTGGTGCTATCAATTTATATTTTACTTCTGGTTGATTCTGTGCTAATAATTCTTGTTTTAGGTTTCTGTGGTGAGATTGTCATATTAAATTCTTTTGTCTCTTATATCATATCATTCTCTGATTCAGTTGCTATCAACAAGTCCTCGTAGACACTTTGCCTCAGAACTAGCAACCTCCAGTGGCGTCTTACGTTGCCATGTATTCAATTCCTGTTGTAAATTAAACATCCTAGTATTTAAAATTAAAAAATGTAACTGGAATTCAATTTAACAACATTTAACGGATTTTTACTTAAGTATTTAGTGGCTCAAAATATGTACATCTAGATAACACTGATGATGGAATATTAATTCCAAAAACGATCTGGAATGAAGCCCAATAGGGTGTTTAACTATATACTTTTTATAAATGATTTTTAAATAATTTTTTTTAATCATGAATGTGTTGTTTGTGTGAGTCCATTTCAAATAGGTAAAAGAAATAATACATCAACTGATGGTGAGTAAGTCTTATTTATTATTTCTTTTACCTATTTAATTTTTTTTTCTTCAAAAAGTGTCTTTTGCTTGCGCTTAAAGTCCCCACAGTTATGCAAGACATGGTTGACTATTTCAGGTTCTGTTACGAGGCCTGTAGCTTAGGTCTCCAATAAATAGACCAATTGTATGGTGGATCATGTCTATTAGAGAATCCTGTTGTTTTGACCCTGATTTAATTCCTGCTAGGTTTCCGCTTTTACAAAAAACTGGAATAAAAAGCAGGAAAAACTGAACACAGAAAATAATGAAGAAAGTACCTCAGATATCCCTGTAGGATTTCCAGTAAAGGTGGTGCTGAGAAGCCAAAAAGCTTTAAAGCAATTAATTTGCATTATATTGTCTTGTTGGCTGTTACTTGCAAACGAAAGTGATATGTAAATAATTTTTATCATTATATGGCATATGTGTTTCAATATTGTAAATTAATTGTAAATAAGTAAATACTGTCTATTAGAATAATGAATTATTGTTATTCTTGTTTAGTTTTTGTACAATTAATGTCTAACTCTGTCAATTACTACTGTTATAACTAGGCAACTATATTTTGTTTATTCCAAAACTTTAAATAACTTTAAAATCAGATGTTATTGTTCGTATTATGTTAATTTTCAACCAAAATCTTTAATCCAAATTAAAGTTATGTTTTAAAAAGAACTTTACCAGATTGACGTAACAATGTTAAAATTCCCGGTCCAAAGCAGGCGTAAAAACGTAAAAATAGGTTTAAGACAAAAGATGACCAAATTATGACAAAAAATGTAACCATCTAAAAAAAATTAAATGTAACAATAAAACACTGAAAACTTTGTTTTCAAACTTTCACAAAATTTATTTTAAATATTATCACTACAGCTGTTTCGGCTGATTGCCTTTCTCAAGTGATCTATTTTGGCTTGGGTTTACAAATTTATAGTCTCTAATGAAAAAGGTTGAGGAGGTGAGAACTGTTTGTCTCAAGTTGGTCATTCAGAATTATATCTGTGTTTTTTAATTTGTTGATTTCCATAGATTCTAACAAAGATAGCTTAAGGCCTTTATTTTGAATGTGAAGAATTTTAAATTTGTCATTAAAGGAATGATTATGATCTAGAAGGTGAAGTGCGTATGTCGAATCTGTTTTTCTATTCTTAAAAGCCCTTTTGTGTTCTGCTATTCGTTTATCAAAGTTTCTACCAGTTTGACCGATGTAAGTTTTTGGGCAGTCGCCACATTAAATTTTGTACACACCACTATTTAAGTGTTTTTTATTTTGGCTCTTGTTATTTTTAATATATTTGCCTAGATTGTTATTTGTTCGGAAATCTGGTGTTATTTCTTTCTTTTTTATGTGTTTGGCAATTTTTGTTATTTTGCCTGTATATGTAATCAAGCAGAAGGTACTAGGTTTTTTCTCTGGTGGTGGAAATACTAATTTCAGGGCTTTCTTGTGTAGTTTTTGATTTAACATTTTATTAATTGTTTGTTCGTTGTATCCGTTGTTTACTGCTATTTGCTTAATTATATTTAATTCTGTCTCAAAGTTGTATTTTGACATCGAAATTTCTGTTAATCTATGTAACATACTATGATAAGCTGCCAGTTTATGTTGTGTTGGATGGGATGACGAATTGTGTATAGTCGTGTCAGTATGGGTAGGTCTATGAAATATGGAGAAGTCATGTTTGTTTTGAAGTCTGCTAATTTTTAAATCTAAAAAATTTATGGATTGATTTTGTTCTGTTTCTATTGTAAATTCAATATGACTATGAAGTGAATTAATATACGATAAAAATTGGTCGAGTTGCCTGTTAGTTCCTGTGAAACATACCAGTACGTCGTCTACGTATCTCCATCAATATAAAAACTGTTTGAATACGGGATGTTTAAAATCTTTGTCTCTAGATAATCCATAAAAATATCTGATAGCAATGGGCTTAGAGGATTACCCATTATAAGTCCTGCACTGTTATTTGTATATATTTTATTATTAAATTCAAAGTAGTCCTAGTTTATGCAAACTTCAAGAAGATGTAAAATTTCAGATGTAATTATTGGATTTGTACTATTTTGGTCTAAAAGGTTTTTTACTAGAATAAAAGTTTCTGTAGGAGGGATACTAGGAAAAAGATTTTTTACGTCAAATGAAATTAATCTGGAGTTGTTAGGTAATTGAAAATGTTGTATTTTATTAACTATTTCTATTGTATTTTTTATGGTAAATTTAGGTGAAAATTTAGTGTGTTCTAAAATAATCTCTAACAGTTTAACGCTACTTCACATTCTACACCTAAATATTCTAAAGTTCTCTCTAAAACTGCTAACAATATCGAAAAAAATATAATTGCCAAATCTATTACAGATGTGTGTAGTGAAACTAAAAATTCCTGTTACAAAGAGAATAAAACAGCAATTTCAATTAAAAATAATTCAATAGAAAACAACATTGTGTTTACAAAAGCAGACAAAGGTAACACTTCTATCGCTATAGATAAAATAGAATATAATAACAAAACAATAGAATTCTTAAATAACCAAAATATTTAAACTTTACACAAAGATCCGAGAGAAATATATCAAAAACAAATTAAGCTAGCGTTAGAAAATTCACAATCAATACTAAATCCAATAGAACAGAAATACCTCAATATTATGAACCCACAGCCTCCTAAATTATACTCTTTTATTAAACTACACAAACCGGATCACCCAATAAGACCTGTAGTTTCTTTTTATACAGCTCCGTCATATAAAATTTCAAAAAAACTGTTAGAGATTATTTTAGAACACACTAAATTTTCACCTAAATTTACCATAAAAAATACAATAGAACTACAATAAAATACAACATTTTCAATTACCTAACAACTCCAGATTAATTTCATTTGACGTAAAAAATCTTTTTCCTAGTATACCTCCTACAGAAACTTTTATTCTAGTAAAAAACCTTTTAGACCAAAATAGTACAAATCCAATAATTACATCTGAAATTTAACATCTTCTTGAAGTTTGCGTAAACCAGGACTACTTTGAATTTAATAATAAAATATATACAAATAACAGTGCAGGACTTATAATGGGTAATCCTCTAAGCCCATTGCTATCAGATATTTTTATGGATTATGTAGAGACAAAGATTTCAAAACATCCCGTATTCAAACAGTTTTTATATTGGTGGAGATACGTAGACGACGTACTGGTATGTTTCACAAGAACTAACAGGCAACTCGACCAATTTTTATCGTATAATAATTCACTTCATAGTCATATTGAATTTACAATAGAAGCAAAACAAAATCAATCCATAAATTTTTTAGATTTAAAAATTAGCAGACTTCAAAACAATCATGATTTCTCCATATTTCATAAACCTACCCATACTGACACGATTCGTGATCCCATCCAACACAACATAAACTGGCAGCTTATCATAGTATGTTACATGGATTAACAGAAATTCCGATGTTAAAATACAACTTTGAGACAGAATTAAATATAATTAAGCAAATAGCAGTAAACAACGGATACAACGAACAAACAATTAATAAAATGTCAAATCCAAAACTACACAAGAAAGCCCTGAAATTAGTATTTCCACCACCAGAGAAAAAACCTAATACCTTCTGCTCGATTACATATACAGGCAAAATAACAACAAAAATTGCCAAACACATAAAAAAGAAAGGAATAACACTAGCTTTCCTAACAAATAACAACCTCGGAAAATATATTAAAAATAACAAGAGCCAAAATAAAAAAACACTTAAATAGTGGTGTGTACATACTTCAATGTGGCGACTGCCCAAAAACTTACATTGGTCAAACTGGTAGAAACCTTGATAAACGAATAGCAGAACATAAAAGGGTTTTTAAGAATAGAAAAACAGATTCAACATACGCACTTCACCTTACAGATCATAATCATTCTTTTAATGACAAACATAAAATTCTTCACATTTAAAATAAAGGCCTTAAGCTATCTTTGTTAGAATCTATGGAAATCAACAAATAAAAAAACACAGATATAATTCTGAATGACCAACTTATGACAAACAGTTCTCGCCTCCTCGACCTTTTTCATTAGAGCCTATAAATTTGTAAACCCAAGCCAAAATAGATCACTTGAAAAAGGCAATCAGCCGAAACAGCTGTAGTGAGAATATTTAAAATAAATTTTGTAAAAGTTTGAAAACAAAGTTTTCAGTGTTTTATTGTTAAATAAAATGAATTTCCATCAAGTAACGGTCGAATCCATCAATTATTTAAAAAATTAAATAAAATGTCAATACCAAAAGACAAAGATGCAACAAAGTTTAGTTGTTGCAAATAAGTTTTTTATAGATGCCTTTTATAATGCAGAAGTCTACGGCATCAGGTATTTGTTTTTAACAGATTGCCAGTAAAAATTTGTTGAAGGTTATTTTCTTCCATTGCTTTAACTTATTTTCTACCTTTTGGTGTCGTTGAAGAAATATGCATCGGCTGTTTGGAATTATAATCTCCACCGACAATGAATTAGTTCTCTTAAGTGTTAAAATATTCCTGGAATTGTTCATTTTTATTAGCATTTTGTTTAGGTCGATAGTACATATAATATGACAGACATTGATATTGGTCCATGTTCATTCTCAGTTATTATGTTGGTTCCATGTAAGTATTTCTTAGTGTATTTTTCCCTTTTAGCTTTTTTGATGATGCGATGTGACGAATAATTATGGCACTTTGAATGTGCTCCACTATGTGGGTATTTTGTGTGATACAGTTTGTAATTAGGAATCCGCATGTAATGTTTTTCTGTGAAGTGTCTTTAAAATATCAATATTACATTGATGGTTTGCTCATATATAAATATTTTTAGTTCTTTGTCCCATTGGTGAAGGCCACTAACGTATTTTGACCACTAAATGAGTATTTTATTGACCACGTGGCCACTAAATGAGTATTTTAAATTTTAGCTGTAGAGCTATTTGTGGACTTGGAATCCTCTGCAGTGATTCGGGTAGGCACATTTATTTTACGAATGTAAATGCTTTACGGCAGTAGGTTTTTGTATGTCCGAAATTATGACATCTTTTAAATTGTGGGACTATTCTTTTGATATGAAACGGTTCGCACATGACGATACTCTTTCTAGGTTGTCTATTTAATATACTTCTTTTTTGTTTCACTTCTATATGGTATATCGGTTGTTTTTGGAGTGTAATGTTTTAAATAGGTAAAGAAATAATAAATAAGACTTACTCACAATCAATTTAATGTAACTATCAGACGACCGGTTTCGCTTTCTACAATATGCAAAGCATCTTCAGGTCTCGATACAAAGTTAAATAAATGCTGAAATGATAAAAACCCATATTAGGGTGTTGTCTAATAAAGATAAACAAAGTAGATGTTGGAAATTACAATAATTATGCCAATATTACATGTCTGTGGTTTTATTTCAAAAAGAGTAAGTTGAATAAAAAGGTATAAAAGTTTTAAAGTTTTAACAGACAAGGTAAGACCCACAAATTGTCATAAAATAGTCTATTAGATTGTAATAAATTATTATGAGCAAATAAATAAACATTACTTACATGCCGGTACTCTATTAATTGATGGATGGTAGAACATGGTTGAAACTACTATGTATTGTTGAATGGAGAACTCAATTCTGCTATTGTAGTTGTATGACAGTAAACGGGAAGTTCTTGAGGAGATAGATTTGATCCAATGAAGCAGAGATATGTGTATGAATGTTTGTGAAATGAAAGTGATGTAATATACTATTGTATTATTAAAAGTTATTTATACTTATTCGAGAGATATATTTATGAAATGTGTGTTATTTATTGAGTAATTGTTTTATGACAATGAATAAGTTTAGATGTACTTATTCATCATTCGTTATCTATCTCACCTATTTGAAATGGACTCACACAAGCAACACATTCATGATTTGTAATTTTTTATTTTATGAATGTTCACTGTTTCATAGCGTTTTACGTTATGTCGTTAATATATGTTCCTTAGTGCCGTCCTTTTAAGATCATTCTTAATGTATTCTATACTTTTGCTAAAAGTATAATAATGTGTATTCCTTTTGTTAAGTTCGATAATTAATATTTTAAAGTGTTTCGCCGCACAGACTTAAGCCTTCATTGATTCATAAATGATGATTTTGATCGGGATATTATTTGTGGTTGTGTTCGTACTCTATAGTTGTGTAGTCTACACCTTTATTATTATTATTATTATCGGCAACAGCTTAGGTACATTCTCCATATCGTTTTTTGATCATTTCCTTTTCTTTTGTTGCTTTATTTTCTTCAGTGAGCACGCTCAACGTGTCGTTTTCTGATTTTTTCTCTGCAGGATTTTTATTCGTTTTTTGTTTGTTTCTGTTCTTCATTTTTCTTCAAATGCAGGGTAATTTAAAAGATATTGTCTTAATGAACAAGTACCCACAACTGAACGATTGGAATAAACAAAATATATTAAATACTTTTTTTCTATGACGGGAATAACATTTGACGTTTTATCTCGGTTTTTTTTCGGTACAAAATGATTATATATATATATATATATATATATATATATATATATATATATATATATATTATTGCATGAAGGATAATATGTTCCTTGAACTATTCGGTACAACCGTCGAATTTTCTTGTGTTGAAATTGAATTTTTTTCTGCCATGGACACAACTATCGTTGATGTATCTGGTCTCTAATCGGGTGTTATTTTAAAACTGCCACACGTTCTAAACACCGCATTAGCTATTTACGTCTTGTATGCTAAAGAATCAAGATCAATATACCCTTCAGTTGTCATTGATGACTGTAGTGTCATTAAGTCTGCACCAGATTCAACTAAAAATATAGCAGACGATCTTTCAAATAAATGACCTACATATGAGTTAGCATTTTGAAGTTGAAAAAAATTAGTCATTACATCAGGTACCTTATAAACTTATAAAACTGATTTTTACCCACAACCTGATTCATACATTTTCTATTGCGATATGCATAAAAGATGCTGCGATCCTTTGATGCTGTGCTATATATGCATAAGCCCACCCCTTAGCTGGTATGTCCTCTTTGATATTTTTGGTCTTGGTCGTCGATTGAGATATTTCGTAGTTAGTCTTATTAATTTAACAGTACTATTTATTTGTCTTAATGTTCCTTTTCTTACCCAACTTACCCGTACTAAGGTTTATAAGTAAGTCTTTTACTAAGGGCTAGTTTTAAAGTAGGCAAAGCAACATTTCTATGAGACACTACACTTTCGTAATCTGGTGGTGACTACAATTTTTAATCAGGTGTAGGTGTCTGTAAATACAAATATCTGAATCTAAGCAAAAGCTTGCAATTCTGGATCGTACTATTATAAATACAAAGGTTTACTCAGGATTATACTTATGGCTATTCTTCTTTTTCTTCATGTACCATGTCCTTTCAGAACGTTGGTTACCATCATAGCTATTTTAATTTTATTTACTGCCACCCTAAATAGCATGCTTGTATCTAGACCATACCAGTCTCGCAAGTTCTTTAACCATGAGGTTCTTCTTCGTCCTGGACTGCGTTTGCCTGCTATTTTTCCTTGCATGATATTTTGTAGCAATCTATATTTGGGACCTCTCATTACACGTCCGAAATATTCCAGCTTTCTCTGCTTGATGCTTTTTATGATCTCAGTGGTCTTGCTGAGACGTTCAAGTATTGTGGAGTTACGAATCTTCTCCACCCAGGAATCTTTTAAAATTCTTCTATAGCACCACATTTCGAAGGGCTCAAGGCGATTTAGATCGATTTTATTCACAGTCCAGGACTCGACAGCATAAAGTATTATGGCTATTGTCGATGTAAATTATACATTTATAATGATTGATGTAGAGGCAACAGCCAATGAGCAAGTAATGTTTAATCTCCTGCAAAAAGTTGAGTATGAAAGCTATAAAGCTAGGATAAAAATAATAAAGGTGACTGACTAACATGTAACAGGAAAACCAGATAATGGACAGTTTTGTGTATCTTGGGTCTAGTCTAACTAACGATGGTAATTTTGAAGCAAAAGTTTAGAGACATATGGTATGGCAAGAAATGCGATGAGTCGCCTAACTAAAGTTTGGAAAGACATATATATATATTATATATATATATATATATATATATATATATATATCTCTTAAAATATTAATAAGATGGGACTGGTGAATGCCCTTGTATTCCCAATATTTCTATACGGTGCAGAAACTTGGACTATTCGCGGACGCGAGCGCCAAAAAATTGATGCCTTTAAGATGTGGAGCTGGACAAGAATGCTGCACATACCTTAGACAGCTCATTTAGCTAGCAAAATTTAGCTGGAAACTCATTCTGCGAAGCTCTCAGATCAGCTGAAGATAGAGACCAATGGAGAAAAATGGTTGGAAATATTGGAAGAAACCATGATCATCAGTAATGAGGAAACGAAAAGAGAGAGATGTGAAAGCAAATGGCGAAGTACTAGATGGTAGTGTGATGAAAACACAGTATTTTTGCAAAAGCTGTCTGAGAACCAACTTGACATGCCTCTTATGTGTTAGTTGGGGATAAAGCTTTCCAACTACTCCCTAATTTTATAAAGCCCTACAACCGAAATATTTTGAACGACTAAAAAAGGATTTTTAACTATAGACTTTCAACTTTTTCGACTTTTCAACTATATTTGAAAAATTAACGAAAGGATTAAAAATATTTTAAAATATCATTATATTTTAACCAGACAAAGCTAGAAAAATCGTTTTAGCATGTGGCCATTTACATAACTATTTGTGCTCAAAAAACAGAGCCAGCTATTGGCGACCTCAGGACATTGATAGTGAAGCATTGTTACTCGTACTGTAATTTCCTCTTATGGAGACAAGGCACTCAGGAAATAGTAGAATTTTAAAGAATCAAAGTAATTCAATTGTGGAAACAGAAAGTTTAGAGCTCTAAAAATTACGTGTTCGTATATTTCTGTATTACGGCTTGACTGACGTAATGTTTAATGAAAATCTGCTTATACCCTCAAACGCCCGCTTCAATTTTTTGACTTAATCAAAGTTTTTTTCATCACCATCAATTTTTGCCTCAGGAGTCAAATGAATTCCTAAACGGTTAATCATGGTTAAGTTGAGTTAATCGAATTAATATTTTTGGCCAAAATATTAATCGTCTAGGTCCTGCTTAACAGGGATGGCGGTTTTTGACAAAACACCGGTTTTCGGTTATACCGGTTTTTTTTGCTTACGGTTTAACCTGGCAATTATAACCGGCCAAAAAAACCGGTTTTTCCAAAAACCGGTTTTCGTTTTTTTTTAATCCAATAGATTAGAAAGTTACATTTACAATGCACTTTACTTTGCGATACTACATTAGACTCGATATCAATGTGATAAAAATTAGTACTATCGAAAGAACATCAATATAAATGTAAATACAACACAATTTTTTGTGTTTTGTGAGAAAAAAATTCCTTAACAAAAATTTCCCAGACTTTTTCAAATGGGATAATGGGATTTAAAGAAAATAATATCAACATAAATATTTTACTTAAAAATAAATTGGATAATGCAATTCATCTTTTATTTTTATTACCATCAAAAAAAAATTATCATGTATTACTTTTAACTCATTTACGACTTCCGGTATGGGTATAAATCGTTTTGAAAACGTAGGGAAATCCTTGGAGATTCGTATTCGTAATCGGGAATTCAATATTCATAGTCGGTATTTTTGGTAATCAGAAAAAGCCATTCACCCACTTTCAATGTCAAGAGTCAAGTGTGAAAAATATATAACGTACCAGATCACTTTTTATCTAAAAATATTATGATTACAGATGCTTTTTCAACGAAATACTATAATAAAATTTAATTGTTTCTGGCTCATGTGAGCTTGCACTTTCAGTTTCCTTTTGTATTTATAAAATAAAATAAAAATTGAATTTTAGTTTTGTTTGGAATAATTACTTGAGAATAATAATTATGATTGGGTGGGATCCAAAATAATACCTAACCTACTCCTAATCACTGTAAAAACCTAATAACCGGTTTTTACTTTAAAAATAAAAAACCGGTTATAACCGGGACAAAAAAACAACCGATAAAACCGGTTATTTCGAAGTAAAAACCGGTTTTCGGTTAAAACCGGTAGGTTTTTCCCATCTCTTCTGCTTAACTGTCGCTATACGTAAATAGCCTACCAATTTACTAATCTTAATATATTATAAGAATATATTTCAATATTAAATCGTCGTTTTCTCCGTCACAGAAAAAATTGTGTATTATACACGGGAAAAACATAAGAATTTAGCTCTCGGTTTTTATCACTCAACCCATCTGACTAAAATCGAATACTTTTTTCCCTTGTATAAAAACTAACTATTTTAATTACTACTTTACTTTTACTATTAATTTACTTTACCTGAAATTTTAGTAACCCAAAACTTGTAGTAAACATTTGCTACAAAATTATATATAAATATAATACTTAGTATTTAATTGATTTTAATATTAGGACATTTTAGTATATTAAACGTTAACAATTCTTTGTATTATATTTGGATTATCGGAATAGTGTAACCCAAACACACCAAATTAAATATTATGATTTATTATCGACTTCCGTTTTCCGCCATTCACTGTTCACTGTCACGCCAAGAAAATTAAATATATAAAAAATACAAATAAATTTTTAAATTATTTCTTCAGATAAAGCTTGAAATAATTGTAGATTTGACATCGTCCTCTATTTGATGCAGGTAAAATGAACAGCCAAAAACGAAGTATCAACGAACGTTGATAAGTGAATAATTTGCTCATTGGTAGTTTAACGATCTTATATATAACAAGCGAGTCTTCTACAGCTGGCGCCGCTTCTCGCATCCTAATTTCCAGCGTTTTCTGTCGAAGCAATATTCAGTTGTTAGATCTCTGGCGGTCATTGCATCGTCGACATCGTCTCTCCAGGATCGTCTTGGTCTACCTTGTTTTCTTCTAGTTGGCGGAGTCCATTTTTCTATTTTTTTTTTGCCATCTATTTTCCGGCATTCTCTGAAGGTGTCCATACCAGTTAAGTCTTTTGGCTTCGATTGTGTCTATTATGTCTAGATCGATTTCCATTTCTCACCCTATCAAGTCTAGTGAGCTGGCAACATCGTCTCCAGTAGTTCATTTCCATGGCCTTAATTTTTGATTTGTTTCTTTGGTTTATTTCCCAGAGTTCGGCGCCATACAGTCCAATACTTTCTATTATTGTTTTATAAATTCTTCTTTTATTTTCTTTTGTTATTTTTTTATTCCATAATAGTCCGTGTATCTGTCTGGTGGCTGATCTTGCTTGGCCAATCCTGGAATGTATTTCTTCGCTACTTCCTGCTTTTGATGTTATTTGGACTCCCAAGTACTTAAAATTGTCTGTTGGTTTTATAGTTTCCATTTCGATTTGTAGGCTTTCTGGTTTTTCTTCTACAACTAAGTACTCAGTTTTTTGTATATTAATTGTGAGGCCCCATTTGGTGTACTCATCTTCCAGTTTTCTAAGCATGTAGCTTATATCACTCTCGTCTTCAGCTAGAATGGCTTGGTCATCAGCGAAATGTATCGTGTACAATCTATCATCTCCGATTGGGATGCCCATATTGCAGCACTTTCTTCTCCACAGTGAGAGTGCCTCATTTAGATATATTTTGAAGAGTGTAGGTGCTATTCAGTAGCCTTGCTTTAGGCCCTTACTAATAGGAATTTCTCTAGTTAATCTATTTCCAATTTTAATGTTTGCCGCCATATTTTTGTAGAGCTGTTGTACTGCTTGTATATTTTTTTTGCTTATTCCTTGTTTTTTCATTGCTACCCAAAGCATTGAAAGTGGTACACTATCGTATGCCTTTGTCAGATCTATAAAGACTATATGAGTTGAAAGGTTGTGGGCTAATCTTTTCTCGATAACTTGCTTTAGAGAGAATATACTGTCCTTGCAGGATCTGTCTGCACGAAAGCCATTCTGTTCTTCTACATCTGTCATCTCTTTTTCAATTTTATTTTTTATTATTTTTCCATACAGTCTTGAGAGTGAATTTATGACACTTAGCTCCCTATAGTTTGAACAATTCTTTCTATCTCCTTTTTTGTATATGTTGTTAATATGTGCTTTTGTCCACTCCGGTGGTAAGTCGTGTCCATTACAGAATAAGGTGAAGACATACGCCAGTAATTCCCGTAATACTTGTGGGCTATGTTTTAATAATTCATTTGGTATAGCTTGTGGTCCGCATGACTTCCCATTTTTTAGAGTTCGTATTGCATTCTCGACTTCCTGTACTGTTATTTCATTGTCTTCACTGAATTCCAGTTCATATGTTGTTGTACTGATGTTCGTGAATTGAGGTCTTGTTTCAGTTAAAAGTTGTGAGTAGTGTTCGATCCAAGATTTTTCTTCTATTAAATCTATTCTACTCGTTTCTTTTCTGTTTGTTCTCAGATTTTTTACCGTTTTCCATGCTTCTCTTGATCTTGTTGACCCTATATATTTGTTGAGTTCTTCGCATTTACTTTCCCAGGAAATATTTTTTGCTTTAGTTACTAAGTTTTTTACTTCTCTTTTTAATCTTGCATATGTTTGTCTATCATCTGGATCATTTGTTTGTAGCCACTTTTGATATGCTTGTTTCTTGTTGTGTACTGCATTGGCGATGTCATTTGTCCACCACAATGGAGTATTCTTTTTGTTCTTTTGGATTGTGCCGAGCACTTCGTAAGCTGCTTCATTGATTTTATTGATTATCTCTTTATAGGTATTCTGGGCTGAGGAGTAGATCAGGTTTGCCAATTTTTGGCTAAGACGCAGCTTATATAAGAATGATGTCGAGTCGTTTTGCACTGCATCAATATTGTATTTAGATAGATTCGATTCCAGGGGTTTTGATTGAGCTAGTTGGTTGTCATTTTGATGTAGCCGAGGTCGATACTGTAGGTAACATTTTGATCTTACCATATAGTGGTCAGTTCCGCACTCCGGTCCTCTTAGTACTCTTATGTCTTCAACTTGTATGTGTGTTTCTTGTTTTGTGATGACATAATCTATAATTGACTTTGTGTTTCTCGTTGGTTGAACCCAGCTGTACTTATGTATGTTTGTATGTTGGTAGAATCCGTTTAGGATTTTCAGAGAGTCCTGTTCACAGAATTCAATTAAGTGTTCCCCATTTTCATTTGTTTTAGCGTCACCATATTTTCCTACGACTTTGTCATTTATTTTTGTTCCTGTCCAAGCGTTAAAATCTCCCAACAGCACAATTTCTTTGCGGCTATTTATATCTATTATAGTTTAACGATCTTTTCTAGTAAAATCCTCAGTTGACCAGTGGATTCCTGCCTTCACTGCATCACTGAGCATATTGTAATTCCATATGATGTGTATGGCACTCTCTTCTTTCATATTCCATTTTCTGCACGATGGTTTATTCACCTTAACTGTTTTGTATAGGCGTGTTCTTAAACGACAATGTTCAGTTACCATTTCGGTGACCGTTTTAATCTTGCATTTATTGAGGTTTATCAAATTGTCATCAAACCTGTTAGAGTTTTTTATCAATATTCTTGATTAGTTTCTTAGTCTGCATTTTTCCTTGATCACTGGTAACGCTTAAAAAAAAATGGAATATGATTTTTATGGTCTGCAAACGGAAATATGGCGCTTTATAAGAGGTCAAATAATGGAGGTAAAGGAACTAATAGAACCAAAACATATAGAAAAGGATACATGAATTGACTACCTAAAAAAGATCTATGCAGAGGAAGAACAAAAAACGCTAGTAGCAGAAACACCAGAAATTACCACAAATAAGAAACTTAATATAAAAAAAAAAAAAAAAATATTTTAATATAAATATATACAGGAAATTCGTAAAATACTTGTTGAAAAGTTAAATGACAAAAAAGAAGCAGATAAAGACAGGACACAGAGCAATTATGAATTGATAAAATCATAAAACAGTAAAATATCGGAAGCACTAATTCTACTATTTAAAAAAGGAGATCAAAAACATCCAGAAAACTACAGAAGTATAAACTTTTTAAATACTACTCCAAAACTCACAACTAAAATTTTACTACTTTAAAGAACTAATGAATCAGAGAATAAGTTTAGCAGATTAACAACAGGGTTTTCGTAATATAAGATAGTAAATGGACGCAATATTCGTCATACAGCAAATTACTGAGAAAGTACTAGAATGTAATAGACCAGCATTTCTGTATCTGATTGACTTAAAGAAAGCATTTTATAGAGTAAGTCTTAAAGATGTAATCCATGTTCTTTATAATAAAGAAAATCCCCTAAATAATATAAGAACTATGGAAAACATCTACCAAAACAACAAAATAAAAGTCAGAATAGATAGACAACTTGCAGAACCTATAGAAATAGGCAGCGAAATAAAACAGGGGGATTTATTGAGCTTTATGCTATTCAATTTAATCATGGATGAAATCATCACAATCTTTAACAAAGAAATAGAATACAAAATGGGAAACAAAGAAGTCAAAATACTTTGTTACGGTTGACTAGTCCACCGATTTAATATAAGAGCAAAAGAATTTAATATTACAATCTCATCTCAGAAAATTAAAGTAATAGTAAACAGCAAATAGACTGGCAGGATGCCTTAATAACATTATATGGCAAAACGGACACATTAACACTGAAATGAAGTTAAAATTTTATAAAGCCAGTATAAGACCAATAATGACATATGCGTCAGGAACAAAGCCCGATACAGCCATAACACAAAGGCTACTGGAAACAACAGAATAGAATAGAATAGAATAGAAAAAAGCTTTATTCTCAGGATTCACAAGTTACATACAAATATAAATTGTCAATAGAGAGAATGGTGTCAGTTACAATTTATAATGGTTGCTGTAACAACCTACACTTAACATAAAAGTAATATTAAAACATAATGATAATAACAGTGTCATTTAGATTCAGGTAAGAGTCCTTAGTCTGCCTACAGGTCAGCTTGAAGGTATTCTTCCACTTTGTATGGTTCAAGGTGTATGAGCAATTGTTGAACAGACTGTCTATATTTATTTACGTCAGTTTCTACTTTGATGCTGTAAGGCAGTTTATTAAAGAATTTAATACAGGCATTTTCTGTGGTTTTCTCAGATGCTGTTAGTCTATGTATTGGTATATTATAGTTTATGAGATTGTTTCGTGTATTAGTATTATAGTTTGTTATGTTTTTCAAGAATTTATGTCTATTTTAAAAAATGAAAAGTAAGCATTCATATATGTATGTTCCAGCCATTGTTAGTATGTTTAGCTTTTTGAAATTACCTCTACATGAATCTCTGTATCTCAAGTTAAGTAAAGTTCTGATTGCTCTTTTTTGTAATATAAAAACCTGTTCAGCGTTACCACTTCCCCACCCCAGAAAACTATTCCAAATCGCATTACAGAATGAAAATTTGAAAAATATACAACTCGTTTACATTTTTCGTCCAAATAATTTGCTGTTATTCTGAAAGAGTAGCAAATAGATGCTAACCTGTTACAGATCTCATTTATATGCACTCCAAAATCTAAATTTTGGTCAATATGTACCCCCAGTAATTTTGTGCTTTGGTTTAGAGTAACCATTTGCGATTGAATTGAGACAGTTTCTGGTAAGGTACTATTATTTGTTTTAGTGACAAAACATATATAATTTGTTTTTTCTCTGTTCAGTATGAGTTTATTCATATTGAGCCATCTCTGTGCTTTATGTAATCTATTATTAGCGATATTCAATAAATTATTCAAGGATGACCCTATAGTTAAAATATTAGTATCATCGGAAAATTTCACAATAAGAGTATTCTGATTGTTATGTCTAAAGCTAAATCATTTACATAAAAAACAAAGAGAAGAGGACCCATAATACTTCCCTGAGGAATTCCCACCGAAATAAGACCTTCATCAGAGAAGCAATGTCTTCCCTCATACTCAAATTTTACTTTCTGTTTTCTGTTTAATAGGTATGATTTTATCCAACTATAACCTGGCCCTCTAATACCATATCTGTAAAGCTTTTCCTGTAAAGAAGCTTTCCTGTTTTCCTAAATCTGTAAAGTATTTTGTGATTTAAAGTATCAAATGCTTTCGATAAATCTAAAAATATGCCCATGGATATATCTTTGTTTTCATAACCCTCATTTATCTTTGTTATAAAATCATAAATAGCAGTCTCTATAGATTTTCCCTTAAGGTACCCATGTTGTGCATGGCATAACAGTCCCTCACTATAGAAAAAACTGAGAAGCCTGACACACATAACTGTTTCAAAAACCTTAGAGAATGATGGTAAGAGGCTTATCGGACGATAATTTTCTAGTAAAGTGGTATCACCTTTTTTATGTACTGGTTTTACTACAGCTATTTTTAAGTTGTCTGGAAATATCCCATTTATGAAGGTATTGTTTATTATATGACATAATGGTATAGCTAGCTCATATGCACACAGTTTTATTATATTTGTAGGTATCCCATCATAACCTGAAGTGAATTTATTTTTCAATTTTCTAATTAATTCAATTATTTCATTTATAGTTACTGGCGTTAGAAAAAATGAGTTTTTGTTATACTGTATTTTGGTGCTGAATTCTATTTTTGGTATATTTTCTAAAAGATGTGTAGCAGAATTTAAAAAATATTCATTAAAATTATTACGTACCATGACTGCATCTCCTAGTATAGCTACATTATTATCGATATTAATTTACCTGTGTGATTTCTTTAACGATTTTCCATAGACTTTTTGACTTATTTTAACTATTATATATTTCTTGCCCATACTGCATTTTTCGTGAATCCACAAGCATTTTATTATACTGACGTTTTGTTTGTTTGTACTCATCTTTGTAATTGTCATCTACTCTACTTAACATTAGCAAAAGGTCTAAGCGACTTTTATATTGATTTATTTCATTTGTATTATAGTATTTGATACGTTTTTTATGTTTATTTATATTTTTTTCTGGAAAGCATTGGTCAAATAACAAAGAAATTATTTTCATAAATACAACCCATTGTTTTTCTATATCCCAATTTGGTACTGAAAAAAGCTCCTCCTAGTCTTCATCTTGTAGCATTTGCCTAAAATTGACTTTACTGTGGGAATCAAAAATTCTTTTCCTAATTTTTATATTTGCTTTTTTGTTTACATTAATACTGAAAGTTATTTTTTGACCAAGATGATCAGAAATATGAGTATCTAATACTTCTGCTACATAAAGTTCACAGTTTGTAAAAATGTTATCAATGGACGTCTTTGTAGCTCTACATATGCGAGTATATTCAGAAACTGATGGCAATATATTAAATGTTTGTAATAAATAGATAAAGTCTGTTCTATCTTTAGTTTGACTCCTCAAATCTATATTAAAATCACCTGCAATAAAAACTAGAGAGCTCTCACCTGAAATATACATTAAAACATTTTCTAGAATATCTAAAAATTCCTGCACACAAGACTTTGGAGTACGATATATACAAAGAATTAAAATTTTGCAATTTAAAAAACACACTTCTACACATGAACATTCAAAAACATATGTTTTTGCCTTAGCATTTATATCTTTTCTTATCCTCCACGATAAGCTTTCTTTTATATAGATTGCTGTGCCTCCATGTTTGCCTTTATCTCTACAGAAAGCAGAAACTAATTTGAAACCCATAAAGTTGTGATTTTGTAATTGGGTATTGGATTTCCAATGTTCACTTAGACAAAATACGATGCACTCTTTGTGTTGTAAGATTTCTTCTTGGATAGTATCCATACAATTTCCCAGTGATTGAGCATTTTGATGGATGATACTGCTCTTTATGACTGAGGATCCTCCTATATTGGTGGCATCCTCTTTTTCACGAAAAACCTCGAGACTACTGCTCCATTTGGCCAAGCCTCTCGTTTCCATGCTTCTCTACAATCGTCTTGTCTGATGGTAACTTTCATTGAGGCATAATATTCCAGATGGGATGATGAATGCTCTTCACACTTTACGACTGGAAAATTTGGCTCCAAAAAAGGCCTTCAGTTGCTTAGGTTTAGTTCCTGGAGTAAGCCTAGTGACATGAAATGATACAAATTTTGGAACTGCTTGAACCTGGGAAGTATTTTCATTTCGGCCCACCACAAAACGACGAGTTCTACGTTTGGCTACTTGCCACTCATTATTTTTATTAGGTGTACATACCTGATTCCCTAATTGTTTGAATTATGTTTTAATTATGTTGTAATTATTTTGAGGGTTATGTTTATGTACTTTATGGGAAGAGGAAGACGAGGATGGTACGGTTTCAGGTTGTTTTACTAACTTAGCTTTGTAACTATCATTTGTATCTATATTTTCTGTAGCATTTACAACAGTTAAAAACTCTTTTAAGTTTGCACTTAAGATTCCGGCCATCGTGGCAGTATTCACTCCTTTGTTTACATTTTTTCCATAGTTTTAATCTTGTCTAACAATAATTGATTATTTAAGTGTAACACATTATTTTTGTCTCTTACTTCACCTAACAATTCCTTTAAATACTTGTTTTCCAATTCTAGTGATTCCATTTTTTGATCGTAATTTCGTGGTAAATTAACCTCACTTTTACAGCAAATGATTTTATTTCCATTTTCTACTATAATTTTGCCTTTTGTCCGTTCAGCATAACTTTTATGATAAATAGAAAAACATATTTTACAGACATATACTGCACACGATTTGTTACAGCATTTCATTACTACATTTTCTTCATTTTCTTTCGGTAAAGATGACGAACCGTCATGATCGGCCGCCATTTTTTTATAAGCCAGAGATGAGAGACAGAGATGAGAGTAGTGAAAATAATTACAGGAAATCGACTGAGAGATCGAAAGAGATGTAAAGATAGAAGAAAATGTTACGTACCTTCCATATAAGTATTAATCCATCAATGAACAAGCAGAATAGCTTATAAAGAGGGAAAAAAAGAAAGATTTGCCCTTGAATTGATTTGACCATTGATTTTGATGATTTCTTATCAGCTACTTCCAAACCTTTTTTTTTGTAGCATCTCTGGTGATTCCACACAATGATTCTGAGTCTACAAATATTTCTCTCGAGCCCTATTTTGCCAACAAATCGGCTAGTTCATTCCGATGTACCCTTTTATGACCCAGAACCCATATTCAAGATACTTTATTGTCTTTCACCAGGTTGTCGAGATCATTGATGATGAGTGGTTTCTTTACGGCCAGAATAGATATTTTACTATTTATATAAATAGGTGAAATATACATAGCATGTGTAATACTTTCATGATTTCAGGGCATAAGTGCTTTTAATTACGTTTATTATTTTCCGCGGGACGTCTCGTTTTTTTAGGATTTTCCATACTCTGCTTTTATCTATTGTATCAAATGCGTTTATTCATGCTATCGTTCATTTTTTCTATTATGTTTCTCAAGATGAATATATTTTCTTTTGTCCTCCTTCCCTGTCTGAATGCAGTTTATTCCTCGTCCAATTTTTCCTTTATTGCTACGGGTAGTCTTTTGTCTATTATTCTTGTATAGCAGAGGTGACCAAACAGTCAATCGCGATCGATTCAGATCTCGCGAGAGATTCTGGAGTTGATCGCAAAATATTCAGATCCTGATCGAAATATTCCATGCTTCTGAGGCAATATGACAGCGCGACGTTTGGCGAATGTTACCGATTGTCCTCGAGTTTCTGTTTCTTGTATAACAAGCTGCGGTGACAGAGCATTATGTTAGTCTTTATTAAATTATAACAAGTAAAAGTTGAAGAAATAAAATAGCAATTTTTAAAACACCACATGACTACGACAAATATTTCACATCAGGCTTACGGTTAGCACTTAGTAATTACACAACGTTTTACAAAACAGTTATAAAGTTTTTTCAGAAATTTACATATCTTAGTATCTAGGCTTCAGTCTAGTTGTAGTAGTCAGTTGTCGATCGCTTGTTTTTAAAATATTTTGTGATAGATCGCAGACACTACAAGTCTGAGCACCCCTGTTGTATAGGGTTTGAAAGTTATAGATGACAAACAAATATCTCTATCATTTTCGCAGTCTATTTTTTCTTCTCTTTTGTGAATATGAACCATTAAATTGGTACAAATTTGTACAAATGGTTGACAGCGTGGTAGAAGTCAGTGAAGTAAAAGGATTGTCCCTAAACACAAAAAAGACACAATTTATGGTAATTACAAAAGCCCAACAGCGTCAAGAAAACATAATAATACATGCAGAACAAGTTGAAAAATATAAATATCTGGGTACAATAATTAACGAAAATAATGAGTACACAGAAGAGGTTAAGGCGAGAATAGGACAGGCAAGAAATTCTTTCACCACTTGAAAAAGTACTCTGCAGCAGGGACATTTAACTTTCTTTAAAGATAAGACTTGTGAGATGCTACGTTTTCTCCGTATTATTTTATGGGTTAGAGGCTTGGACATTAAAGAAAGATGTTTCGGGCAGATTAAAAGCCTTCGAGTTATGGGCCTACAGAAGGATTTAAGAATAAGTTGGATGGATAGAGTCACGAATAGCGAGGTGTTGAGAAGAATGGGAAAAGATAAAGAGGTTTTAAATACAATTAAAGTCAGAAAACTGCAATATCTAGGACATGTCATGAGGGGCGAGCATCATAACTTGTTGCAATTAATAATGCAAGGAAGAATACAGGGTAGAAGGAGTCGCGATGAAGACGCATCTCCTGGTTAAACATTTTGAGAGCTTGGCTTAACTGCACTTCTTCTGACCTCTTTAAAGCAGCGGTGTCGAAAGTACGAATTGGCATGTTGGTTGCCAACCTTCTTAGAGGAGATGGCACGTGAAGAAGGAGAGATCATTAAATTATTTTTTCAGTCTTTTGGTACGCTTTTTGTTCTCCATGTCTCTATCAGGATTTCTACTAGCCATTTTTTACCTTTCTTTACTATACACTTTACCATTTCAGGTACCATAAAAAATAAAGGTTATTTATCGGGATAAAAAATATCTTATCTTTTAAGTAGGACAAAACAATACATTTTCACAAAATTTCAGAGTTATTTCAAATGATTCGGAGATTAGCGTAAACCAACATATTTAACTTAAGTTTTATTTCATTTCATTGCTTAGAGAAGCATCTATTATTATTATTATTGAGTTTTAGTAAATTATTTAGTAAACACCTTATTGTTTACTTTATTGCCAATAGAATTAAGGTTAAGATTATTTAATTACCGTGTTTATTATTCGCTCCGTGCGTGACTGACACGACACCGACCGCCTTTTTCTGACAATTTTGGAGTCCCAATTTTCAGGTTAAACATATGACATATGTTTGACATTGTTAAATACATGCGAAATTGACAATTATTAATAAATTAGTTTTTTAACTATATTTTTTCAGTTTATGTACAAAATAAATGTAGTATTAAAAACTGGGTTTCTCAAAATTCATCATAATATATCTTTTCAACTCCAAACGTAAGAGAAAGGGAAAAATCTAGTACTGACAAATCAAGTTTTTCACGCAAAAGAGCATATAATTAAAAACAATAATAGTAAAAGTTATGATATAAAAGCTAAAGTCATCTGCAGTTAGCTTGAAGCCTTATGAAATATCATTCAAGGTAAATTATTTAAATTTTTCCTATTTCAATTGCGTAAAAATGAAATTATGTGATATTTACTTTTTCATATTAATAGCAGGAATTTATCTTTTTCTTTTCTCTAGTTTATATGTAATCTTTGGGAACCTATAAAAACTACACTCACTGTTTTTGCTATTATTAGCACAATTAAATACGCAACATGTATTTGCACACATTTTTGATAAAATTTATGCGTAAAAATATTTTGTCCAATATTCCAATTTTGTCATATTTCGCCGCTATGCACGCTGGCGTCGTTTCAATGTACCCCTACCATGGTCACGCACGGAGCGAATAAAAAAAAGTTTTTGGGTTACACTATTAAAAATAAAACCAATCTTATCTAATTTGTTAACATATACTAATTATATTTAAATATTATTTTAAGTATTTTTATTTGTACTTAAGTCATTTGTTTCCTAATGCGTAGAAAATAAAAATAATTAATTATTAAATATAAATAAGTTATTTATTCTATTATTAATTGTTTTCTGTATTTCGTTTATATTTAAGGTATTGAATTACATATTTTGTTTCTTGATTTTTAAATTATTTATTTCAAACAATTTATTGTTTATTGCGATTATAATAATAACCCACAGAATTAAAAATGTCAATATAATGAAGATGAGAAAATTGGGAAAACAAAACAATATATGTACTATTATATTTATTATACTATAAAAGTAAATAATTCTTCCAAGATTTGACCTTTATTAAAGCTATTACTTTATATGAATTAAAGGAGTTAGTCGTAAGTGTAAAATTGTTTTAATATGAAGGAACGCTTTTTAGTTCTTTGAATTTTATTGTAATTAAAATTGGTAAAAAAGAAATAAGAATAAGACTTACAATTAATTTATTCTACCACCAACAATCGGTTTCGCATACTATAATTTGCTATGCATCTTCAGGTGAACGGTACATGGTAAACTAAATGCTGAAAATATAATAACCCGTGTTAGGGTACTGCTTGGTACAGAATATATAGCAAATATGCCAATAATATATACGTGCGCTTATTAAATATGAATTTAAATTAATTAAATACAAAATTAAGTAAAAAATGATTAAGAAAATTGAAATTAAATATGCATTCCGATAGAAGGATTATTATTAAGAAACATTGAGAAAAACATTGAAAGAGAGAAAAAAACATTGTTTAAAAATCCGTTATGGTAATGTTGACAGGTGATCATTGGTTTTACTGCAACTATTTAACGAATAAAGGGAAAGTTATTGATGGGAAAAGATATTAACAATTAGGCTAGGAATGTAGGTATTAAGTAAATTGTTTGTTGAACATTAAATGTGACGTTATATTATTTAAAAATTAATGTAAATTTGGGTGTGCAACTACTCGTGATTATTAAGTTAATGCAGATCCAATTTTAGTACGTATTTGGGCAAAAAAGAAATTATTGTGATATCAATTTCAAAAATTAAAATTAAAAACATTTAAGGACAAACAGGACGCATTCAAAAGACAAAACAGACATTTAATTTAAAAAAGGAAGTACTTTGTAGCACTATATTACTTATATGGAAGAGGAACTGGCAAAAAGGAATAATTTTTTTCCAACGTTTTTTCCAACGAATAATATTTCTCACTTTTTGCTAAACGAAGTTTATTAGTCTGATTTGCCTTTAACTGTACACTCAATGATTGTTTTGTTTCATTGCCCCCGCTTGTACTAATCTTTTCCTCTAGGACAGAAATTTCAGCCTTCAATAAGTCACAACTATTACATGTATATTGTATAGCTTACTTTGTTCTTATTATTAGCATCCTTGTAGATTCTATAAAAATTTGGAAATAGCCAGTTCTTCCGGTAAATAAATGTTGGATATGCCTTTCAAATAATAATGAAACTTTCTATGTTTCGGTTATTGCGGCTCATATATATACATAATGTCCAACACATATATAGCAATTGATGTCTATTCAAAAATTAAAATTCTCTTGTTTTATTTTTTTTAAGTTGTCTGTTTCTGAAATAATTAATGTATTCCATATTTTTGCATCACACTTAACCAAGTACATAATTTTGATTTTGTTTGAGTTCACTTTAATCTCCATTTCCTCTCCTACATCGTGAATACAAACAAGCAGAATTTAGAAACCTTCAATATTTTCTGACAGAATTACTGTATCGTCTGCGTATCTAATTCCATTAATTACATCCCCGTTTATTTCTGATTCCATGTTTATTTCTGATTCAATATACCTGCCTATCGAGTGTCCGTTTAAATAGCTAGTCATACTAAATATTGAACAATGTTGGGGACCAAATGACTACTTGTCTAACTCTTCATTGTATGGAGATTTTGTCGGTGCAATTGTCTCCTACGATAGCAGTTTGATTCCAGTCCTGGTTTTTAATGGCACGAACATCTTCGTCATCTATTCCTATATTTTTACATCTACATTCTGTAGAATTCTACGTGCTGTACTTTATCAAATGCCTTTTCGAAGTTTACGAAGCATCTTTTCTTTGGTCATAACATTTTTGTAATAGAATATTTGGCGAAAAAGTGCTTCCCTAGCTCCCATAACATTTCAAAAACCAAATTAGTTATCTTCGAGATTTTCTTCTCATTTAAATATAATTCTGTTTTGGAATATTCTTAGAAAAATCTTAAAAGTGTGGCTGATTGGGCTAATTAATGGATATTCTGAGTATTTTCTAGCATTGTTTTTTTTTTTGGGTATTGTGACAAAGATGGACTAGAGCCAGACTGTGGGAATCACTCCAGCGTCACATATTACGTTAAAAAGTTTGACTAGTATTTTTCTGTAGTCTTCATCTTCTCATAGTCTCATATTAGCTTCAGCAACTCGGTCTATCATCTGGATCACAAGTTTTCTCAATTTTCGCTTTTTTTCTACCTCTGATTTCATAATTTTAGGGCCGTCAATACAATTTTGATAGGATTCGGTATTATTTTATCTGTGTTCTTAAAAAATCTCTAAAATATAAAGTTGCCATTCTATTCTTATTTCGATCTGATTAAAAGTAATTTTGTATTTCTAAATAGTACAGAGAACATTTGTGTTTAAATAATTTTGCCCATTTCTTTGACTTTTTTGTGCACATTAAAAAAGTCGTGCGTATATATGACATTCTTAATTTCTCTCGTCCATATTTCTTTAGTTAATTTTATCTCACTTTTAATTCTTCTGTTTCATTCGATTTTATAAGTCGACGTTGCCATCATTTTCAAGATGTCTTCTTTCATCCATTTATTTTTCTTGATTAAGTTATTTCTATAATTATTATTTGTGGAGATTTCATCAACTTGGTTTTTAAATTCATTTCATAGTTCCTCTGGATCTTCTAGTTTTCTCCAATGTTCTTTAAACTTCTCCACCAATTAAAGTAATCAATAATGGAACTTCCTTGTCTCCTTCCACTACATTATGTAAAAACGTTTGCTCAGGTATCTCTAGATAATACGTGAAATCACTTTTAGCGGGATCGAATTGTTCGTTGGCTCAATTAACTACATTTTGCGACTTTAACGTGGATTCTTTCTGTGACTTCTCCCTAAATATGTTGTATATTTAATAAAGCACATACTAACAAAACTATTGATTTGCTAATAAAACGGCAATTCAATTAATTATAGCAGCGTGGATATTTGAAGCTGCTCATCGACATAAAATAACCTCACCCAAGACTGTCCAATTTTTCCGAAGTGTCTACTGTTTTGATGCAGGATTCATATATAATAATTACACATTTTTTTTTCTAAATTAGTAAGCAAACAACAAAAAATAAACCATTACTCTCGCAAAATCAGAATAATGTAGGTAACTTTACAGTTTGGTAAGAAATTTACCCTAAAATTATGGTACAATATCGTCTTTATATGGAATCTGATATATCCCTATATACATCTGAATTTATGGAACTTCTACCTCCATTTAATATTAAACAATTTAAATTGGAATATCTTTAAACATTCTCTAACAATCAACAAAACACTTCGTTAACATTAAACAGCATATATTTTATTTGCTGTACCTTATTGACTAAAGAATAATAAATAATTGACTGACAAACTCACTTAATCTGAGTTTACTAAGTTGTTAGTTCGAGTCACACTCAAGGCAGAATTTCTTTAACGATATAAACTCCAAAGTCGATTTGTGACTCCGAATTGGACTTAGCGAGTGAATTGAGTCGGTTGATAGTAAATAATATTAGCATATAATAATATAAAGGTTAGCAGCTCGAAAAAGGAAAAACATTGATTTCCACCGGAATATGTTAAAATGCTAGAAAACCGAAACAAAAATAATTATTACTTTTAATATATTATTTTAAAAATCAAGAAACAAATTTACATGATTATTTTTTAATTATGTTCGCATTATTTTTAAATATTTGCATATCATTGTGATCTTACAAAAGGTAGTGCCTCTATTGTGATTATATATCTATCTAACAAATTTGACATACACAATCATACTAGAACTTTAATTTTAGTATACTAAATGTGGTGTGCGCCTTACTTCTAAGCCAGTCAATATACCTATCTAGACCATCTCCAAATACCCTAAAAGAATTTTATGTTATCTATTACTACTACTTTATGGTTATTATTTATTTCCTTTCCTTTTACTATGTTATTTTTTAAATATTCTTAAATCTTATATTTTCTGTTATAAGTATTAATCTTTTTAATTAATAATAATGTTTTTATGGTTCATTTTTGACACAGAGATTAACAAACTAGAGACCAAGAGAGAACAGGCGAGGACTAGGCAGACCACAAAAGAGGTGGGCAGATGATATAAAACAGTGGATAAGAATTGCCAAGAGTAGAAATCAATGAAAGCAAATGGAAGAGGCCTATGTCCAGCAGTGGACAAATACAGGCTGAAGAAGACTATATTCGTTATCGTGACTTTATTGCCAGCAGCTTTAGAATGATGTAGTCGATTTTCCATATCATTGTCTTGGATTTTCAGCCATGATGTTTTTCTTCTACAAGGACCACGTTTACCTTGGAGCTTTCCCTGAATGATCAGATGTAAAAGTTCATACTTTTCAAGGTGTCTATTAAGGTGACTAAAGTATACCAGATTTCGTTTCTTCATTATATTGACCAGTGTGTTGTTTGGTTCAGCTGTCTAAGGACTTCCAGATTTTTAACTTTGCCGATCCAACTTATTTTTAGTAGCTATCTGTATACTTACAACTCAAAGGTCAAATCCTTCCAAGCGTTTAACCATAGCCTCACTTGAATTCTATGCTTTAACTCCATACAGTAGCACTGGAAAGATTTAAAAATATGTTATTCCAACACGAAGGTCAATACTTTTTTGGAACTTTAAAAAGAAGAAGGAAAATCTGCATACAGACACCTATGACTGACCCAGGTAGTATTGGGTTTCTAATACCCTAACGAAGTTATGCCAGGACGAGATGCTGAAGGGACTTACACCTTTGACACTTCGTTCCGTCACCACTAAGAGACGGTCGGCGTCTAACTAAAAACCTCTCCTCTGTCACTGCAGACATCAGGGTGGAAGTCTGGTTAAGGCAAAACATCTCTCCGAAGATCAATACTAAGATCGTAACTGCAAAGTACAGTCCTTATTTTTAGAAACGTGGCTCGGGTAACTGCAAAGTACAGTCCTTATTTTTAGAAACGTGGCTCGGACTTGTTCTACGGTTTATATACTCGGCTGCCGAGATACACGAGTTTCTCTACTCTGTCCAATATGACATCTTCGACTTTTATAACGTCATCCAGTATATAGCGCGCCTTTTAGTGTAAGTATTTTGTTCGTTAATTATTTTACTTTATAAAAAGTTAAAATTAGTTATTAATGTCAAATTAACTTTGGCTTTACTTTATTTTGGATTGAACAGGATATTTTAACATAATTGAGAAACAATATAACGACTACGCTGAGAGGATATCATCCAAGAATTTAGCTGCATTG